>JAODJW010000033.1:1035548-1058908 GCA_026777045.1 Hyperopisus bebe | reverse complement strand
GGAACAAAGGGAGGCTGTTAGGAGGCAAAGCACAGGAACAAAAGGAGGCTGTTAGGAGGCAAAGCACAGGAACAAAGAGAGGCTGTTAGGAGGCAAAGCACAGGAACAAAGGGAGGCTGTTAGGAGGCAAAGCACACGAACAAAGGGAGGCTGTTAGGAGGCAAAGCACACGAACAAAGGGAGGCTGTTAGGAGGCAAAGTACACAGACAAAGGGAGGCTCTTAAGGTGATGTGATGCACAGGGCAACTTTTTCAGTAATGTTGCCGGGCAATCGCCAACCAGATGAGACGGATGATTGTGACATGTTGGCAAGCGCCATTCAAACTTTTTCAAATAGAAATGTGTTCGTTTTTTCCTCTGATTTGTAAAGGACAGCATCCTATTGTGACACAGCGTTACCGATTAACTCTGCTGTGCCAATTGGTTTATAATGTTCATGACAAAAGGGTTACCATAGTCACCATTTAGCTTATATGTGGCAAGTTGCATTTTTGATTACATGTTGCAGAGAGGATTCATTAATTCATGTCTTCCTAATCAGACACCATTCAAGAAATAAAAATGACTTAATTCACCACTATGCTTCTGAAAGATGGTATTTCACACCTTAATCCTGCTCACCCACCTCGACCTGCAGACCTTTAGCTGTTGAGAGTCACATAGTGAAGATTCTCTACCAATACAAATAAAGTTACTACCTTGATTATGTCATACAAAAAAAAACTTCTGGGTCTCGCACTGACAGCCCCAAGCTATCGTTTTCTTCAGCAAAATTCTAAAAAATGAAATTAACTGTGGTGCCTGAATTTCTTCAGGGGCCACCACAGTAAATTGACTTCATTTAAATATATATATATTTTTTTTTAAAGGAAAAGAGGGACATGGGAATGAAGAGGCAAGCAGCAGGGAAACCCTCTCCGGTGAATGAAAAACAACAACAGGAAAAGAGGCCAGCAGTTTAACTCCCAGCATAAAGCATGACACTCAGCTTCTACTACATTGTGTATAGCTTGTACTACATTACAGACAGTCTCATTACATCGGGAGGAGTCCCATGTAGCATGGTTTTCAGGTCAGGTTGATATAATTTTGGCTACTCCCCAATCTCATTACAGGTGTTTTGACTGACTTCCATCAGGTTTGGAGTCTTTTTATTTTGAGCTTATTACACAGAAAACGTTTAAACATCTGTGGCAGTAACACAAATGCTGAATTTCAAATAATATCATGCTTTAGAATTTCTGTTTTATCTAGTTGTTGCTGGCTGGCGAGATATAATTCAAAAATATTTATCTCCAGGAACAGGGCTGGCCAATGTAAAACCAGCTCTCTATAATTTAATCATTTAATAATGGAGATGTTTGAAGTAACATGGCTAAAAGCATGCAATGAAATTTGAAGTTTTACTAGGGTTTTAAGTATGGTTCCATTTATTTATTTGTCTGTTTGCTTGCTTGTCTGTCTAGCTAGCCATTTATTTATTAATGTTTATTTATTGTTATACTTATTACACAAAATTGTCAGAGCAGACCAAGGCAGACCAGAGCACTACTAATTTCCAACTGGCACAGAGTCTCAGGTGCTTTGCATAATGAAGGTCTGTCGGAAATTTGTACTAGAAGATTATCCCAAACACAACATTTCCTTAAAAAAAATCAAGCAACTGCTCAAACAAAAGACCTTTGAAAATATAGCAGGGCAAAGTAGTTAAATATGGTCATCACAGCCACCATTATGAAATTGGTTAAATATGTGTGTTCCTACCTGATCAATCTGTTACACACCTGCTAGGTTTTAGAGTGACGAGACTGCATCATACGTTTTGGCGTCTCGAGGCTATGACATGGCTTTTTTGTAAATACTTCTTCGTTTTCTGAAAATAAGCTCAATTTTGCACTTTCATACTGGAGGCGCCTTATGTTACAGGGAATCATTACAGCTCCCTCCTGTTTTTTTTGCGCCCCCCCCCTGCTGTTTTTTTTGCGCCCCCAGTTTCCTGGGTTCTGTGCGATTTTCACTGCACCCAGGACGGCTCTTCTGCTCCGCTTGGCATGGATGCTTCTGACAAATAACATTCACTGAACTGTTTTAATGATCCAAAGAGATCAAGGTTCATCTTCAGCTTTTACTAAATTATTAAGGACGTCATTCACATAGGGAGACCACGGCTCCCTGTTTCCTGTAGCACGAGTTCATGGGACTGTTACCGCAGCCAAATTCTGATCACACACATTCACAAAGTCATCACATGAAATGCCATTTAAACATTTATCAGCTCTGTAGCTTTTATGTGTCATACTTGGCATTCATAGGTAACAAATAAGGCTGGAATGTTTCATTGTATCAAGAAAAAAATGCCCCATTTAGCACTGGTTTGGTTAGGAAGATATGCTGACGAATAGGGCTGTGTAATGCACTTCATAAATCTGAAATAGAGTCCTGCGGTTTTTATATTGATCTGAGGTTCACTTAAGACAGAAAGCTTCTACACAAATTATAAAGATCACGGTTAAAATAAAACACCCAGAGCAACACTGTATCAATCAATCAAACATGAATCCAATAAGTGGTCGCTGCTACAAGCAATTTTTCTTAATGCAATGCTTATTTATAATAAATATAACACAGCCTTGGTGTTTTGGCTTTTATACTGCAATAAAGCTAAGACATTGTCCATAAAACCATTAACAAATCAAAAATATTTGATTGGTTAACATGAACAGTTCGCTTCTCATCATTGGTAGAACCTTGTATAACAAATGCATACAAAAAAAATCACACATTACGCAATGTTAAAACGTAGATGACATGGTTTAGTGCTGCGATGATGTGCACTCCGAGGCCTCTTTTAAAGGTTCTAAGTGTGGCTGACAGGCGACATCTTGTCATTATTATACAATTAAGTCATTAAAATATACTAGGAACTTAGAAGCTTTCCTACTGAATAAATGATACTGAGATTCCATTTCGACAATACCAAGTCTTATATAATTATTATTAAATTTTAATTATCATACCTAAACAGAATTTTTTTTGCATATCACAATTCAGAAAATTATCCTATATTTTATTACTGGTCACACTCATTGGCTCTGTCCATACACATAAGTGAGTGTTAAAGTAGTCCATCAATCCGTCTGGATTTGACCCAAGGGCCTATGTACTACAGACGTGTGCACATCTGAGCCAAATCCTCTTCTCTCTCACATTTAAGTGGAGCTTCTACTTGGTCCAGTGTTTTTCTTCTAATGGGAAAAATTAGGGAAAATCAGGCACGCTATAGGTCGGGTGAGGTGAAAATCAGGCACGAAACTGTGGGGATGTGCATGACGCTATAGGTCGTGTGAAGTTACTGACTTCTTGGCTGCAGCTCTAGTCATTTGCCCATTATCAGCTGACAGGCTTCTACTTTAAATACAAATACATCACAGATGGAAGCAGCTCTCCGATATGCAGAATCTGTAACCCCCCCACCAAGGATTACCGGATGAATATTACAACAGTATCAGTGATAACAGAAGTGCCTTGCATGGTCCGGATGTATGTGTAACAAACATGAAGCTGCTTTACATGTCTCGAGAACAGCAATCCACATAATAAAGGTACAGTTTTCCCCCTGGAATTCAAAGCTTTTCCTTATTTCACACATGAGTACCCGTACCTGTCCTTATACGGCTCTTCAATATTATCTATTTCAAAGACAAGTTGACAATTAACTTTTGCTTACAAAATACAAACTAAATTACAAACTAAATTACAAGGACCTTAGTGGAAGGTGTCTTCCTGCAAATAACACTGTAATGAAAAGCTACAGAATAACTTACAGAATAGTTACAGAATAAAAACAGGCTGATGCATTGTTTAATGCATCAGCTGCCCTTCCTTGGAGTAACTTTTCCGTTTTATCCCAGTATGGAAATCCTTGGAGTTCCTGCTCGGCTCAGATCTCGCCCAGATCAGCCTATCTTGGATCTCATCACCTCACTGGATGCTGTGCATGTCCCTCGATAAAGCCACCTAACTGTGAGAATAGCTGCAGTGTGGAGAGGCCAGCCTGCCTCAGATTAATACAGCTCCCCATTGCCTCACTGGATGCTGTCTGCAGCCCTCTATGAAGCCACCTAACTGTGAGAATAGCTGCAGTGTGGAGAGGCCAGCCTGCCTCAGATCAGTATGACTCCTCATCACAATAGGCTAATGTGACAAAGTGGGGAGAAAGAACCCAGATTCTCACAGTAGGACACCCTAGCTCTTGCCATCGGTGGGGGGGGGGAGGGGGGGGGGGCTGGCATTTTATTTAACCTTTATGCCACTTAAAATAGCTTAAAATCTTAAAAACTGACAGATGAGACAAAGCAGTTTGAAAGCTACACAACTGTGTATGGACTATGCATTGCAACTGCTAAACAAAATTGTTTCAAAGAATATGATTTTGGCGTAGTATATGCTGGCACAGTGCACCGAAATGTAAAGAAAGAACTATTTTTAAGCCATTTAAAAACTTTTATGCGGTTTGATTTTAAACTTGTTTGGAAAGATAGAGAAGGCAACTGTACTAATTATCTTTGTCGGAATGGAATTTTATGTAATTAACTTTAAAAGTGAAAAAGGTGAAACACTGAGTGAGGCTAACTGCTGAGTACGTTTGGTGGCACACGGCCCGAACCTGAGCATCAGCCATGACACGGGAAAGATAAATAAGGATTAGAGCTTCTATCCCAAAGTATCACTGTGCTCTGGAAAAAAAACAGCATGCATTGTCCAAAAATAATAATGGGTGGAAACTAAAGGAGATCCATCCTGGGAATGAGTGTTTTTGGAGCACGAAGCAACCAAGAACATTTAATTCCAAGGCCTCCTGTAGTTTTTTGTGACCAGCTGTTAGAATATATATTATCATTCTAAAGTGAAGTGCAGATAGCAACTGTTATGCAGAGTAGAGAAAAGAGCAAATCCAGTGATTTCAAACAGCATAGTATTTTACAATAAGACAATGAATATATCAGTCACAACAGGAACTTTCAGATGGGAAAATGCATTCTTAAAAACTGACATTAATGATTATTATGAACCTCTTATTTAATAATCAGTACTTAAAATGAATACTCTTCTAAATATAATTCATATATAAATTATGTGAAAGATTGTCAAAATAATGTTGAACCAAAGTAAAATAATCTTCCTCCACTCACCAAACGCCTCATGCTACATACATGCTTATTTAATGCAGGGCCACAAGGAGGCTGGGTCCTATCACAGGCCCCGAAGGGCCGGCCGCAGGCAGCATGTCAGTCTGTAACCGGACAGGCGCGCTGAGGGGAATGTCAGCGGCCAACGGGATACCCGTACAAACGGCACAGTCACAGTGCAGCAGAGTTAGGGACGGACGCCCCGCCGCATGCAGAGCGCGTAGTGCACAGCGGCCAACGGGATACCCGTGCAAACGGCACAGTCACAGTGCAGCAGGGTTAGGGACGGACGCCCCGCCGCATGCAGAGCGCGTAGTGCACAGCGGCCAACGGGATACCCGTGCAAACGGCACAGTCACAGTGCAGCAGGGTTAGGGACGGACGCCCCGCTGCATGCAGAGCGCGTAGTGCACAGCGCCCAACGGGCCTTTGGATACCTGTGCAAACGCCTGCTGCAATAATTATAACACATTCTATACTGAGAGGACCGAAAAGGAAATGCCTGCATAGCCAGTAGCAGTATGTTTAAGTACAGTGTCTAAGGACCGGCATGAGATCCATGTCGCTCAAACAGCAGAGGCCACCTGAGGACGAGCCTTAGGCATTGGATTACATGCTTCACGATAGGGGATCACAAGACGAGAGGGTAATTACATATGAACTGGGGGCCAGCATCACCGTCCTTTAGACAGGCCTTTCGATAGCAACTAACTCACAGCTGTAATAATAATAATATCCCAGGAACACCCCATCATCATGCCCTGTGCTGCCAGGAATGACAACCCAGTCCGACATAAGCTATATGGTTACATAATAATACAATCAACTGCATTAAAATAACAAGTTCCAAAGTTAATCTTACTATAATACCTGTTGCAATTAAGCGATTTGTGATGCCTTTTAAGTGTAATAAATGAAATCCTAATTAAATTTATATCAGTACACCAGTGATTAATAAATGTATAAATGCCAACATACGTATATTAAATTAAAATGTGACATATGAATGCAAGTTTTTCTTTTTTTTAAGGTAATACTTTTTCACTTCCCCTCTTCCATCATCCCATTTACTTTACGCCTTTATTCCTTTCGGTCTAAACTCTAAAGAGAAAAAATATCCCATATATACCCTAAATCCTCAAAAAAACAGAATTGCATCTCTCTTAGTAATATAACATCTTCAAAACCATTTCACTTGGCTTTATTTTGCCTAAAATGTGAGAAAGAAAGAAAGAAAGAAAGAAAGAAAGAAAGAAAGATAGAAAGTCTGGACCGAGTGCAGTAAAACTTAATTTATCCTCAGGAACACTTCAGTCATACAGTTACACCAGGATTTATCTTTGCTTCACATTGGTTTCATCAAGTGAAATGCTATCAAATTACCAAATTAAATCAATAGCAAGAACATAGTAAACATCATATTTTCTTTATGAATCTCAAAATATAGACACTGTGCTTGATTAGTTTATATTAACAAATGTCACAGCAATAAACAATCAAGGCCGGACTGAACATGTACTTTTCAATGTTTCTAAATAATTCTTAATAATATAGTATATTAATAAGGCTGCATAAAATGCATGTCTTAGCTTCAGTAAAATATTTTACATTCGTTATGATATTAAACTATTTTATTACCTCAGCGGTTTACTTATTCACGCTGTTAATGTTGATAAAATAACAGATTAGTTTCCTACATATAAATCATGAATGAGCAGAAAAGCGGTGTTCGTTTGCTTCGCGTAATATTCGGTTTTTACCGGTTACAAAGTAAATGAGTGAACAATGAATGAATGAACCAATGTAAGGACTGCCATTAGAAATAATCAGAGAAAAGTAAGTGCCCAACGCGGTGGATATGCGCAGCGTAACTGGGTGGATAGGCGTGCGTGCGAACAAATCTCTCAAATCTCTTACTGGTGTGCCGGATGATGCAGCTCCCTACAGCACCTTATATAGCAACAATGGTCCTAGTAGTGACTGGCCAATAACTGGGCAAAATACTATTCACACCTTCTATTAAATGCAGGGATTGACTACTTTGCATTGAGATGTTTGGTTAAAAAAAAAAAAAATCGCAAGACTGAACGGAATCTACAGATGCGAAGTATATCGCCATTCCGTCAACACGTAGGCTACTCCACATACGCGTTAGCAGCTATAACCTTTAACACTCTGAAGGCACCATCTAGTGACAGTAAAAAAGGTTACCTGACCCCCAGCCATCCACTCCGCCCCCTTCACGCTCCCCAAATCCCATCCACATCCCTCTACACCCCGTGTGATTGTTTATTCAAAATTCACAGGGTTCAGCCTCAAGTCAGCAATCCAACGTGGTGTTGGTAAAACGCCAAGTCGTCACAACACACCGCGCTTTTTAGCGAAGAAAATCGGACTAACCAGCAATGGCAAACCACAGTAAATGTGATCTGTTCTCTTGCATCTGCTTTGCATGTTTATGAACAGGTACCTGCTGTTCCACCGTTCGGATCGGCTTCCCTTCCTGATGCTGGTTCTCCGGCCACAGACGGCTGCTGGACGAGAAAAGGCTACTTTTGTTGCTGCCGGCCACCGATATGTTCCTCACTGGCGAGCGATTGGGTGGAGGGTTCACGGAGGGCTGGCTACTCCGCAGCCGTTGGGACTGACTTAACTCGCCGGGCTTCCTGTAGTCTTGGTCACAGAGGTGTTGCCAGTGCGCGCCTTCTTGCTGTTGCTGCAGCAATAGCGGCTGCTGGCTCCTACTCGCCTCACCGGATCCGTTGGCGCAGTAGTTGTTGAGGAAACTGCTCCCGACCAGTCGCTGATACTGCACCTGCAATTTTGGTGGCTGTTGCTGCTGCAGGTCCTGAGGCTGAAACAGAAACAATCGCTGATTTACATCGCTAGGCTCACATACATTAACGTCCAGCGCCTGGTGTGTGCTCTGTGTCACCGAGCTGCAGGATGGACTCTGTGGATTCTGCTCTTCTAGCTTGAAATCGTTATACGGCTGCCGCTGTTGCTGCAACAACTGGTTATTCTGTGACAGCCCTCCTACTCGTCTGCAGTGGCAGTCGATGTATTCCTGCTGGTAATTAACAGTCTTTTTCAAATTGTCCCCCTTGTTGCTGTTCTGCAAAAACAACAGCGACGACGGCAGCGGAGGGGAGGGCTGCGGGTAAATGTGGGATTGGTGCTGATGAGGATTCACTTCCTTGGAAAAACTGCAGTGGCAGTGCTGAAAGACAGGCTGCTCCGACTGCAGATGAAAGCCGGCGACCCCGGTATTCTGCAGCAAAGAGGCGCTCTGGTGATCAAAACAGACGCCCTGGTTTGGAGCTCGCTGTCTGCATCCGTGGCTGGTGACTGATGATGAGCCGCCGCGTTGCAGTTGAAGTGCGCTGTCTTTCTGGGTGAAAACGCTTGGGCTGGGCAGCTCCTGATGATATAAGGTTGAGGATCGCTGTCTGAGTGGAGGGGGAGGCGGCGGCAGGCTGCAGACTGCGGCGGCTCCTCTCGGAGATGCTTTTTGTGAATGAGCTGCACCGCTGTGAGCGTTTCTTTCTCGGCTGGGTGTCTGGTGCTGGAAGACAGCTCCCGAGTACTGATGCTGCATCCCCTCTACAGCTTCGCCCTGCTGTAGCGGAACCCTTGCGTTGTAATGATCCACCACCCTTTCATTGCGAGCAGCCCCGGTAGAATCAAGCCGACTTGTCTCATTGGTAGGTTTGACCAGGACCAGCCTCATAACGTCACTGTACAGCTACCAAAAACGCCGCCTTCATGGAAAAAAAAAAACGATTCTTCCAAACAGTTTCCTTGAATGAATCAACAAGAAAGACTGAAGTGTCGAGGGCTGGTAGGATAGGTGGCTTTCCAAGAAAGACATCCAATTCCATTTGCACTTATTTTTCCATCATTGACAAATGGTGAATAAATATCTATCATTGGAAAAACTGACAACAAGTCAACTGCAGCAAATTAGTTCAAATACACGGATTCAGCTGGTATAAACTCCTTTTCCAACTTCGACGTGATTCTTCAGCAGCTGCTGGCGGGAGGGTTGTCAGCGTTATACCGGCATCCCGTTCAGTGACCGCGCTGTGCTGCCGATTGGAAATCCAAGTTGCTGGTTTTATATCGTCAGCCTTCCGCGGTCACACACGGATCTGTAAACAGAGAGGCCAATCAGTCAAAAAGGATCAAGTCCAACGTAAGAAAAGGAAGACGTATTTAGGCGACCTATTAAATGATAAGCATTTGCAATATATATATTCTGTACAAAATATACGTCGGGCCTATACGGATATTTCACATCGAATACATTTAATGCAGCCAGATCGCCCAAATTAATGCATATAATATTACGAGTTTAAAATATGAACGCAGGATGTAAAATTTCTTTCTAACCATGGCCATAGTACAGTATGTTTGCACAACGGAGTACCGAGAAAGTTTTGTGTGTTGATAGTTGTAATACCAGGAACATTAATCTAAAGACAGTAAATGTCAGTAGAATTTAACGTAACATATACAGGTACCATTACATCTATCACTAGTTGCCACAATTAAATTACATTTCAAAGGGTATGCTTGTCAGAGAACTGCATATTGACAATTCTACAGCTGATAATGTGACTTACATCGTTCCCTTTTCAGATGCAATCCCTTTAGCATATAATAATAGAGACAGAGCACCTATGACAACTCCTGACAATGGTCATCCTTGAGGTACATCTGTGTGGTACGACTTTGATTGAAAACAAAGAAATTAATTAAAATAGTTGGCAGCTGGAATTGCCCCTGCTGCACAATTAATTGCAAGGACATAAATAATAGTATGTGTAATTAGGCCGGTTGACAGACTTTATTGGTCCCTGAGTTGTTAAGCTTGTCCCTCCGTTATGTGACGGTTGGGTCCTGGAGTGGATCAGGGACGCAGCTGCAAAGGAAACCAGATCGTTTTCATTAAGTAATTAGTTTCTGCGACCTGTATGGGTCCCTGGTTCAGGTTAAGTATCATTTCCTTGCTGGTTTGGGAAGTGCTGCTGCTTCTTGTGGTATTAATTATTCACGGCTCCCAACTGTAGCACCCAGACATATATACACACATCAAATGATAATGACAAGTATTTTCTGTGGAAAAAGAAGATTCCTTGTGGCCTTTTGTGGCTCTGACTGCACAAATAAGCCAGATGCTCCCTCTGTATTACACTTAATGTACTAACTTTGCCTACAGACACTTCTCTGTGTGTCCTTGAGATAGTTGTGGCATCCAGCTGATAACGCACATTGCTGATTGTCTAATGGGTGTCTTCTTGGCCTTTTGCTGTCATAATTTCACACCCACTCTTCATATTTTTTTAATCAATGAAATAGAATTCTACAGGTTTTGTAATCGTTCGTACCTGTGTGCGTTTTACCTTTATCTGTTTAAAACTGAAGCAGGAAAAGCTTTTTACATCCCATATGTTCTACTTCTGTATTATTACATTTTAGTGGTTATGCATTATGCGACCTTTTCATTCCCACTAGCACGGCTGACACCGAAGGAGCAGCAGTAATATAGAAAAGGCTGCTGATACACAAAGAAACACACTTTTTTTTTTTTATACAAAACTAACATTATATCAGTTACATTCCTAATGAAAATGTCGTATGGTTGCAATGATTAATATTAATAGCAGCAAAGCAGAACTGTAAACAGCACCGTAAGTAGACTGAAATTTTATGTTTAACATGAAGTATACATCAGATTTAATGCAGATTGTTTTTACAAGCAGGATTCTTTTTTTTTGGAATTTAAAAAAATTGTAAATACTGCATTAAAGGTTATAGTCATCAGTTTTCCATAAATCATTGGTGCTAAAATTAATCTGGACATTGCGAAAATGTTACCTAGGAACTGTACGAACCTGCCAAGTACCAAATGTGATTGCAAGCAAAATGCAACTTGAAACAAATTAAATTAGCACTATTTTTGATGATCTTGCTACAGTTAACAAGAAACAAGATATAACCAAATTTTCCCTAAATTCCCCATTAAGGTAGACAGATCTTATACAGTATAACACCCTGCATTGCTCACTTATTGATATTGATTATACGATTATGATAAATATGATTGACTTACATATTTACTGCAGAGTGTGTTGTGGTGCTCAGCAGGACCAAGGCTTACACTAATCAAACATAACAGAAGCTTTGTGGGCATTTATGGGATGTTATATGTGATCATGTCCAACGACCTGCATGATCTAAATATGTCTGTGGCCTAAAACTCTGGTTGAATGATACAACTCCGTGATTCAACCACAAGATCATAGACATTAAACACTGAAGAAGAGAGTAAATGCTCCCTGAATTATAATGATTTTACCTTGTTAGTAGCTGACTGGATCTGCGTACTTTAGCTGCCACTTTAGTTAAGTTACCTCTGGTTCATTCTCTCACTATGGCATCCTATTCCCTGCTTTCCTACTTAGACACATTTGGCTAATATGGCCAGTAATACAATATGAAATCTTATTGAAATCTTTTTTTACGCAGCAAGCTGCACTGTGTGCTCTATCATGGCCAGCACTAACCTTTCCAACAGTATCTGCTGCAGTAGCTCTCCTGTGGGATCAGAGCAGACAGGCCTGCCTTCGCTCCCCACACACATCAGTGAGCCTTGGGCACCCATGGCCCCATTGCCGGTTTTCTGGTTGACCTTCCTTGGACCACTTTTGGTCGGTACTGACCACTGCATACCAGGAACACTCCACAAGACCTGCCGCTTTGGAGACGCTCTGACCCAGTCATCTGACCATCGCACTTTGGCTCATGTCAGTCTCTCAGATCCTTACACGTTTTTCTTGCTTCCAACACACCAACTTAAAGAACTGACTGTTCACTTGCCTAATATATAATGTCATATAACTATCATTGTACGGAGATAATCAATGTTATTCATTTAACCTGTCAGTAGTTTTAATATTATGGCTGACCAGTGAACATATTTAGTGCCAAGAAAATGTCTGTAACAATTTTTATGGTAACAACTGCAGCAACTTTTACTACAATGTCTTCATATTCAAAGATAATGAGCACTGTTCTAAAGTAATAGTACTTTAAATTAAATAATAATACATTTAATTAATATCATTTTAAATCATTGTATTTAATCAATAAACATATAGATCATTTTAAAATCCATTAATTGCCTTGTAATTGTCATCCCTGTTGGATTATGTAAGATTATTCCAAATCAATAAAATTGTCACATTATGTTTACATGAAGAATATATATTACACTTTATTATCCAGCATTTTATGCCAAGTCGTTACAAAATTAATTCAATAAGGAATTGCTGGGTAGCCAGTGCCCAGGAAATCGTAATATGTCATTTTTGCCCTTTCATTTGCTAATAGAATGAAAAAGAGATCAATTTGCCAAGACAATCTATATCTAGATAATAAGATATACCAAAAAGTGACTTGTTCTTGACATACCTGTTTTTGCTTTAATGCAATGAAACATAATTTTATTTTTAATGCACAGGCTGCCCAACATAATTGGTATAACTTGGGGTATAACAGGGCAGTCAGGCTTTCCATATAGTTTCTCCATGTGACTTGTGGCAGTGAACAGTGATGGCAGTGTCCTGAGGCAGTGATCAGTGATGCCAGTGTCCTGAGGCAGTGATCAGTGATGCTAGTGTCCTGAGGCAGTGATCAGTGATGCCAGTGTCCTGAATGACTCTACTGCAGGCCAACACATAACTATTGTTATAATACCATGATATTTTTCACAAAAATCACTAGTGGCTAGCAGAACAGCAAAAACATTCTTCAAGGCCGCAGGTCTTTCTCTTTATGTTATTAAATTTATCTAAAAAATGCTGTGATACTTTTATTTGAGGCAAATCAGTAAAAAGGGGAATTACTGTTAAAATATTTTCCTAAAGGGCAGTGTAATGGATAAACTGACATTTCGTTTTGCATGAAAAACAAGATACATTCATCCATTAATCTGTCTATTTATCCATCCATCCATCCATTTTCCAACCTGCTCATCCTACTGGGTCGCAGGGGGTCCGGAGCCTATCCCGGAAGCAATGGGCACGAGGCAGGGAACAACCCTGGACGGGGGGCCAGCCCTCCGTCTATTTAAATAATATGAATTATTAGGCATGGATGTCCAGGACTTTTTCTTGAACTCAAATGATATTTCACCACATTCCCAAACTGAATAAATAACCGAAAAGGTTTTGGACAAATGCTGGACAGATTTTCAACCTCTTTCCTGTTTCATGCTGTTGAAAAAGAAAAACAGCATTTAACAGCTTAGAAAGATAACAGTGAGAAGTGCTGTAGCAAAGGTGGGTATTTGGAATCAACCACGAGGTTCTCCAGCTCTATGCAGAAGAAAACTCCAATTGGTTTTTGGAGAATTAGTTTTAGACTGAACCAGAGAACAGAATAAAGGTGTGTAAAGTGCATATGATTTTCACACTCACAAGAGAGCGGTAGCGTAAACATGGGCTGCACATCCTACAGATCTATATATCATGTTTTACAAATGTGTAAAAATACACTTACCATAGCATTGTGGACAAAGATTTTAAAATCACTACATCACACAAAATGCATTGCAAATAATTATATATCAAATGTGGAACAAATCAGGGAAAATGGTACAATACCTCAGAAAATGAGAACTTAACAAAATGCCCCACATGAAAATATTGGTTAAATATTTATAATGCTATACATCCAATTATACCCATAAAATAAATGTCATTTAAAATTTTTCAAAAATTCATTGGAACGTTTTGTATGCAGTTTCGTGTCTAAACATCCACCTGACTGCATATAACACAGAAGTTTAATAACATCAAACACAAAGAATGTATGATGCATAATAGAGCGTTTGTCACATTACTTACTTACATAAGTTACCCATGACATCACTACAGAACAAACGCCCTAATATACATTTTTGCCAGTTAGACTCATTGTCCTCATAACATGCCCAAGGGCCTCATTAATGTAGACATCTCACACCTCTTCCACACTGGTTACGTGGAAGCCTCCCTAGTAAACTGATTTTCCATCTAGGTGTGGGGTGATCAGGCCCATCAAAACCACCCAAACCCAACCAAGTTACTGTGCTTCACTGCTACAGGCAGAAATTGTAAATGCATGGTTTTTATACCTGGTTTCTTCAGCTAGTTCAGCCAGTCAGTAATTCTTCTGAGAGATGTTGTCAAAGCTTGGAGGTACGTCTCAGACTTGCGGGAGCTGGGTGGCGCGGCTGATTCGCAAAATAGGATTTTAACGGCAGGCGACAGAAGCTTGCTGGTGCTCCCTGTCTCTCTTGTCAGAGGTATGACCAGCTTCCTTTGAGAGAGTTAATTAGGATTCAGGCTGAAGAAAGGGCAGGCGAGCTTGTTAAGAGCTGGCATGCAAATAGATAAGGGACAATACAACAGGCAAGAGCAGGATTCGGAAAAAAGGCTGACGTGAGATCTCACAGAAATGCCGCTCGTTCTAGTTAGGGCAGTGCAGGACATAGATTTTATATATAATACACGGAAAGACACGTGTCTGTGTGTTGGGGATGGGATTGTGGTGTGGGGGGCTTCTTGTTTGGTTATAGGTAAATGAAAGGTCAAAAAAATCTGTCATCAATGCACGGTAGTTCAAAGGCTCGCGGAGGCCTCTTATCTCCTCCGCCACGAGGACAACGCAGACAAAGCAGAAACTCACATCAGAAACTGCGCAAATGTACTCACCATGGAAACTAGCAATCGCATAATTAAGGACAACCTCATAATCTTAAATCATAACCTTCCTCACAGTTAATAAGACACTAAAGAACTTAGGACTCCTGATACAGAAACTTTGCTCTGTAGTCTAACTGTTTGTGCCTAAGAGAAACTTCCTGATGGTTCTTGATTTGTTTTGTTTTTCTTTTATGGTTCTGAGCAGTTTCTCACCCTCAAACTTCTTCATTTTAATGCAGTTTATTATCAGAAACAGGTCAGAAGGAACTAAATGTAAGCTGTCAGTGTCTTATTCTAATGCATAATCATTGAAAACAAGAAAAATTTTAAAGTATTCAGTCTAATGTAAAATGTTTATGCAATCTAAAATATTTTTGTATGTGCTGTGAAATTTTTTCAACCAAAAAAAAAAAATCGCAACAATCAAATGAAAAATGAATAACCTTATACTGCGCACTTAAAGTGTGGAATTAGAGCATTTTAGCTACTGACAGCCGCCAAAGGGGTGGAGCCGTGATGTAATTCACCCATGCAAAACAGCAATAGGGCTAAGTGCAGAAACATGACTTCAAAGGATCAGATAAGTTATCTATAAATAAATACATTTTAATACTTTTTAATACCTTTTTATTCCATCAGCCAAATGTTATAAACCCTGACTCCAGCAATTCTGCAGGGGAAACAATGAGGCCTACATTTTACAAAAGGTTCAGGAAACGACAGCTCCAAGCAGCATCACAAAAAATGCCGACCCTCCTCTTTTCTCAGATGCCGGGAAAAATTTATAGACATCATAGCCTGTGCTCCGCAAGAACAGCTGGGTGAGACGTTGCCTCATTGGGGAATATGTTTCATTCGCAGAACTATGTTACTTCAGGACAGGTCTTCAGACCTAGTTTCCTGTCCTTTAAGGCAATTTTCAGTGGTTTTTCAGATTCAACTAGTCAAAAGACATCTTAGACACCGCGTGTGGTCATTATCGTCTGCATGCTGCATGCCAATGAGCCAGAATTATTACGAGTCTAAATTTTCGCAAAACGGCAAACAGATAACGTGTATTTGAAAAAAAAGCAGAAACATTTTGAATATTTTATCCCATTTAATTATTACTTTTAATTTAACACATAAGATTACCAGAAATGCTTTTTCATGATACATCTGTACAGTATTAATCCCTAATAGTAACAATTATAAAACAATATTTGTCTATATATTTTTTTCTACATATTTTTCTCTATTACAAAATGTGTCTTTACACCACGCAAACACAAATTTACAATGGTACCACTTAGATACACTAAAACCTAGATACATTCTTCAAGCACTTACTGCATTGTGACATGACACAGGATCACGTAAAATCATTGACTGCAAGCAATGATGAAAAATCATTAAATCCATCTATTTTCCAGGACCCTGGAACGCTGGTGTCGGCTGCACCAGCCAGCGTCTGCGAATGTGTTCTGCAGACGTCATCCCTGGCTATTTTCCTGAGATACTGACTGCAGTGCTTAGAGGAACAACATTAAGAAGTTACCTAGCATTTATGCAAACAGTAAAAATATAAATATCAGACACAATTATTACCTCTGTTTACTTAGCTTTATTTTCATCTATGCAAACTAATAATCCTTATCGCCATTTTTTTTGGTATCAGTTGTCATAGTTCTACAGAATAGCTAGTCATAATTATATTACAAACATTAAACAAAAGCCACCACAGTAGTTTGTGAACTATTCTTACTGCATGTACTCTGTGCAATGTGCTGCTACACAAATCGGCTTCACCAATACATTTTTTCTTGCTCTGCTAAGCATACAGCCTTTGTTTATTGCTTACTAAGCATACAGCCTTTGTTTATTGCTTATTTGAAATCCGTGTTGCGAACGCTCAACACCATAGCCACATTTCAGTGACCACAGAAGGATTTGCTGGTTTATCTGGATCTGCGCAGCCCAGTCCTGCTCCTGGGGATCGACCCCCCAGCAGAGCTTAGCTACAGCTCTGATTTAACATACCTGACACTTAAAATTTGAGGACACATGGTTACCGAAACTTCGGTAAAATGGTAGAATGTATTGACTTTTATAAGTGGGTCTCTTTTACTATTGTTGCGTTCAATGTATTCTTTCAAGATCTGTGACTGTATGGTTATCTAATGATGTATCCAAACACATATTAGTGCTGCATTGACAAGGAGTCTTGTGACTATTTCAGCAATTAAATGCGTTTTTTGTGTGTGTGTGTGTGTGTGTGTGTGTGTGTGTATGTGTAGGTGAGGAATTGGGGTGAACGGTGTTATCAGGCCTTTTCGCTTTCTGTCTGCTGAGTGAAGCATTAAGCTTGTCTGCATGCAGCACTGTGGTACAGTATGAGGGATGATGATCAAAGGAACCCAGTGGAGATAAAATGGTTACTGGAAATATTCACAGGGGAGGTTAAAGGATGACAAGACTATGCAGAGGAACTGCGAGATATAAAAGATGATGGAGGGTATACATTATGCATGACAGGAGATCACTGTACCTGCAAAGGAAGAATTACTGCAACTGCAGAAACAAGAATCAGGTGGGCAAAAGGCTACGGCGCTGCACGTGTTTAACCTGCATCACGCGGGAAAGGTGATTCGCACTGGAGGATGCCAGTAAAGGAATTAAGCTGGGTGGCACAAAAAACAGTAATAGTATTACAAATGCATACATCAAAAAGTTATTGGAACTATTGATATATGTAGTGACGAATCATATTGCTGGCAGAAAGCACGTAATGATAACAATATCTTTCCCAAAACTGATCGTGTTTTTTACTCAGCCTTCGCTTGCGGAAAAAAACTGTTACAACGCAGCTAATTTCACTCGCTGAATTAAATGGCGGCTTTAACACGTGTCCAGTGGGTGTATAAGAAGCCACTTAAATACCTAATCATGTAGGCTATATTTACATCATGAAAAATAAATTCTGCTTTTTAAATGTTACTGTTGACATATATACGTGAAATGTTAATTAGAGATAAATGTAAGAACTGTTATAATATTTAAATTTGAGGGGGCACAAAAATGTTATTACTTATGTATTAATTAACCACAAATGATCTCATGTTTGTTCATCATTAATGAATCGTGACGCATCTTTGATCCGAAGCATTAATTCTATTTACAGTACCTGTTAATTCTATAAACCTTTGTGAACTACTGAAGGAACAAGTAATGAATAACACAAGTGAAATACTGACCTCAAAATTTGTTCATCATTAATGTATCACGATGCATCTTTTATCTCAAATAGCTACTATATTTGTACATGATTTGTACTTCCGTAGTAACTGAGTAACTAATAAGTATCTGTAGCCCCTGAAGTAAAGCGTTACCATTCTGGACACTTTTTCCATCAAATCTCAAAATACGCATGGACACATATCGAAAGACACCAGCTACCATACAATTTCACCGACTATGCCACATTACTATTAACAATTAATTACAAATTTATCTTCTAACCATTCTTAAAACACGATGAGTCGGCATCACGATATGCGTGCGTGTTATTAGGCTATGCTGCGTCTGCCTATGCGCAGGCTATGCTGCATCTGCCTATACGTCTGCCTCTGCGCAGGCGATGCTGCGTCTGCCTATACGTCTGCCTATGCGCAGGCTATGCCACAATACATACATACAGATACAGCAGTACTGCAGAGAGGAACCGTGGCATTATTCTAAAGAATAATAAAGAGAATTTTCTCTGAAAATCATGTGCAACTATGCCTAAATTCGATATACCTATTAACCATTAAATCTTATCTTCACGACGACGACCGCTACTACTACTATTACTACTACTACTACTAATAATAATAATAATAATAATAATTATAATAATAATAAGAAGAAGAAGAAGAAGAAGAAGAAGAAGAAGAAGAATAGAAATTAGCCCTGACACAATGATAGCCAAGCGGGAGCAAATGCACCTCGCACTCCGTGGCTCCGTCGATGCGGGGATTCCGTTCTATTTTTAGCCGTTTTCTCTCTGGAGCAGCGGGGGTTTTCCCAGAGATGCTCTTACCGCTGCGCAAGGAAAAGAGTGTTCCATGAATTTTTTTTTCAATTGTGAACAAGCAACCATAAGGTATCTGATGCAAAATGTAAAGACATCGTCAACCAGTACGGGCATTTATCAGCCGTAGTACCACTGTGTAGAAATGTTATATAGTGTTAATAAAAAAAAACACGCAATAAGTTCGGTATGAAAAATACGGCCTGAATTTTGCAGATACGTTTTGGCAGAATTAAAAAATACATAGACTACATACTAAAATAAGACACAAAACGGGATAATCGATTTTTATCTTTTGCAACTTGTTTATACCTTATTCAAGTGCTGGTCAAAATAGCGTACGTTGCTTTGGTGAATATACACAACGTAAGTTATTAAAATTATGAAAACTGCTGAAAGCAGTTTTCCAGATTTAAAATACAACAAAAGCATCCAATTTTTCCGAGTACACGGAGAGGCAATAATTACATAATCGATTCGCTCAATTCGGCTTTATGCCTTGGTGAGGCCTGCCACCCTCATCAATGAAATCGAGGTGCCTGTTAATTAAAAGGTATAAGGAACAGTACTTAAATCGAAACATGCTTTAGTGAATGACTCTCATTATATTTCATTAAAATAATAAAATGAAATATAGAAATATAGCTCTTATTTTCTCATCCAAGTTGATAAGTGAATAGTCGTGATATAAAATGGACGAATTATGCAATATTTTCGTTTCTAATTGTGTGTGGGCTACCCTTGGTATCAGTATTGCTTCCTACCGCCATCTAGTGTCCATCTCTTAGTAAAACCTCTGGAAAACTTCAAGTAGATTACTCTGGTGTATTTGTCTAATAACTGGTTTGGTCATTTTTGCAAAATAATGACAACAAACATCTGATATATTGTTAAAGCAGAAAATTATACATTTCTGGGGGAATTGTGAATTGTCATGATATCCCCTATCTGACTTACAAATGATCTGGGAGTTACACTGAAAACGGCAATTATGCAATCGCTTCTAAATCTCGTTATTTATACTCCTGAGAAGAACTTTAATGCTCTCGGTAATTTTACCGTTGAGCAATGATTTATGATTCTATCACAATTTAATATGTGTTTACTTAAATTTTAGATAGCTTTGCCTTTAAAACCGAAAATCTCAGAGGTAGCATATGTGGCATTTTATTGTACAAAATGAAGATATAAATGTACAATAGCATTCAAATATTTGTTAAACATTTTTCCTCATCCAGGCAGAGAAATACAATGTAAACATGCAATTTAAACAGTTGATACTTTGCGGCCAGCAATAAATGTTTAAAAATGGTCTGAGTTTAATATGAAAGAATTTTAGCAAGTTATTTCTCCAGTGAAGACGAGAACAGGATGTGTATGTAATATGTAATTGGGCTTCATTCATCTTACATAGAAATCGTAAACCTTTCGCACACTGTACACCATACTTTATTTATTTCTCTAAGAACACTGGGTCTAAATTGCTAATAATGCTAATTATAACTAAATATGCTAGCTAACGGCTGTATATGTATTCGTAAGTGAGTTAATTGGGTAGCATTATAGGTCCACCCTTTTTTAAGTGGACGGCTTCCTTTGTACTTGTTCTTTCTTGTTGTTTCTCGTTCAGGTGTACTTTCCACACCACTTTTTCATTGTCCAGTTTTCACATCCAAAGTCTGATAGATTCTCCGACACATAACAGAGGATAAATGCAGGACCAACAAGGATATGAAACAACAACGACTGAATAATTCATCATGGCAGCAGCTGGACTGGGCGTCACACACTATCCTCCATGCCACAGACAGCAACAACACACATCACAGGAAGTCAAGGTCTGCAGACAAAGCTTATAGAACCACTACCAGGCTGCTGGAGCCCACAGCCATAGAGATGATGATGTCGCTACAGACAAACCTCACACACTTTACTGTACAAGACAAGTGACAGAAACGGTAATGGGAGGTAAGGGGTTAAAAAGGTCAAGTGTGACCACAAACAAAGAGACGTATGGAGGCCGTCTGTGGTTGGTTGATGAATGCTTGGTGCTACTCTGTCCTATTGTAAATACTCATATCTGGTTCTTACATGGTAATGCATGATATTTGCTTACTTAGTGTGCCTGTTTGGATCATACATAACATTGTGTTATGACAGAAAAGCCATCTAATAATTTGTAATTTGGTATGATGACCAAAACAACGTCAAACCAGGTTAAAAAATGACCATGCAAAATAAGTGAAATGGATTAATCTATGCACAAATCAGTCTTTGATTATTAGATATCCTTAATAAGAAAATTAAAGAGAGCTGCAACTAATTATCTTTTAATTAGTTAATTTTAATTTCACTTGTGTTATTTTCTTTCACCAGGGTAAAACAAAAGTTCTCTATCAGTAATTAACCTAATTTTACTGATATTTAATTAATTCATGATTCTGATTCACTCCTCTGAGGATTATGACCTTAGCGTGGTGATGGGACCTGGGCACCCACATATGCTGACCAGGCTCCGTCCCAAATGGCTATGGTGGGGCCATATTGTGGGCTTAGCACTCACAAGACAAAAGATCTGAATCAGGTGCAGTGTCATATGGGACAGCAGACATAAGAGGGACGGACGGAGAGAGATTAAACCATGGCAATGGGTACTAGATTTTAGTATACCATATGTTACCTGTCTGATAGGGAAGCAGTGCTATTAACTGTCATGTAACAAGAGACGAAAGACTTGAGAGCAGGCATTGCGGTGAAACAAAAGGGGGGTTAATCGAAATCAAAAGAACAATGACTGGAAATAAACAAGATCGCAGGAGTCAAAAATGTGAGGAGTGAAGTAAGGAAAGGCACAGGCAACACAAGAGTTCGATATCAATGACTGAACTGGGGAACACAGGAATGGGAAGCACGTATATGCAAAACAAACGAGGGGGATAACAAGAGGCAGCCAGGAGTGATTAACATGAGGGTTAGGAATGCGAGGTAAGGCATCTTTGTCCATGGACTACCACACTAAATGTTTTTATGGTTGATTTATGAAATAATAATTTAATGCACATAATGGATTAAGGGCCTTTTTTATATCTGTGACTCTGCAGTTTGCAGTGCTACACCTCACCCACTCACACAGTTGGGGGATTTTTTTTTAATGAGGCATTTCATGTGCCTTGCATACAGGTATAACAGCACAGCTTTGCCTGTATGACATGAAGAAGCAGCCTTTTGTTTACAAACACGTGCCCTTAAATGCTTCGCCCCCTGCTGGTACTTTCCTGCGGCTGCACTCATAAATACTGTCCATTTGGCAGAAATGCATGGGGGAGACCCGCTGAAAGCCAAACGTCCTTCCAGCTTGGATACAGGATGTGTTTGAATTTTTAATTAACACTCTCTGTAGGCTACTTTCAATAATTGCCCCAGTAATACTGAGGAAAAAAAAATGTCACTAATACCAATATATGACAGCCTAGAAAAAGGAGTTAGATTTTAAGGAGTTAGATGTCTCTGCTTTTGTTAAAATGTGAACAGCATTGAGTCTGTATTGTATTTTAAAATAGATCCCCGTAACGATACTCATAAAATAGTGTGTGTGTAATATTTAACTGAGAGTCAGTACAGTCAGATGTCTTTCGCATTCTGCTCCTAGTTTTAACAAAGTCTTCCTTAAGGCTTTTCTCAGATTAATTTCAGTTGGCCACAGGGACAAAGAAACTGATGAAATGGAATCTAATACCCAACACAATTCCAGTCTAGAACAAAATGAGGAACAAAGGTGTCATAGTTGCTAGAATAAATGAGGATAGTAGAGGAATCGAGGAGGATGTTGGGGAACCGCTCACTTCTGAACAGTGATATCTGCCTTTGAAAACCATTAGTGGACCAATTGCCTTCTGCTAAATTTAGTTACACTAACTGTAAATCCACTAACATTTTTTCACAGGTAAAATAAAGAAAGTTTAATGGTCAGAAAGATTTGTAAATCCTAAAGTCACACTTATTTGTTCCGGTCTGTTGTGAGCGTGTCTGCAAACTGTCTGCCTGGCACTCTGTTGGCTGACTACGTGTAAAACATGATTGGTCAGTAACTTGTCAGATTTAAGGTAGTCTGGGCTACATGTCAGTGAACTAAGATAGAGTCCATTTAAACTGGAGAACCCTAAACTAAGCAAGAACTGGATTTCTGCAGGGTCACACTTGTATTAGTCAGTACCATTGTTAATCTTCTCTATTTTGGTGTTGCACTAAAGTCCACTGCAAGATAAATATCAGTGACACACCAAAGAAATGCAGTAATCCCTCTCATGTAACACTATTCCGCCTGTATCACACGAGGGCAGTAATCTCTCTCGTGTAACACCATTCCG
>JAODJW010000033.1:984281-994350 GCA_026777045.1 Hyperopisus bebe | reverse complement strand
TTAATTTGTTGTGGTTTTTTTCTGTTTGCATGTGTTTTCTGAAGTTGCAGCGCGTTGAGCTCTCTCGGCCACCGTAGACCTATAATTATTGGGTATAAAAGTAACATCCATCAAGTCTTTGGAAGAATGGATGGGTTGTGGCTCACACCTTTGTGCCAGACTTTGTGAGAGATAAAGAAAATTCCACTGCACAAGATTGCAGAGAATTTCGGTCTTGCGACATCTGCAGTACGTAGTATTGTGAAAAGATTCCGAAAATGCTGAGTCATGTCAGTGTATAAAGGGCAAGGTCAGAAACCACTGTTGAATGTCTCTGATCTTTGAGCCCAGAGGCGGCACTGCCTATCATCCTACTGTGACAAATACAGCCGCCTGGCAGCAGGAGTTCTTTGGACCCACTGTCACTTAACACTGCCATTACTGCATCCAGAAATTCAATTTGAAACTGTATTATGCAAGGAGGAAGCCATACAGCAACTCTGTGCAGAAAGGCCAGGCAGTACTCAGAGCCGAGCTCATCTTAGATGACTCTGAGGTGTATATTAGGATTTTAGAGAGTCATGTTGCCATCAGGGTGATGTCTCTTCCTGGGACATGCAGTACATACTTATTTCAGCAGGACAGTGCCAGACCACATTCTGCACGGGCTACAACAGCGTTGCTTCATAAACACAGAGTGCCTGTGCTTAGCTGGCCTCCTGCCAGTGCAGATCTATCTCCTGTTATCTCTATATCCTGAACATGTATGGAGCATCATGAAGAGGAGAATCAGACAAAGGCGTCCATGGACTGCTGTGCCGCTGAAGTCTTACATCATGCAAGAATGGACAAAATTTCCAATTGCAAAATTATTCCAATAAGTATCCTGATTGCCAAAATTATTAAAAAGTGTTATTAAAAAGAAAGTTGATGTAACACAATGCATAATGTGTCTCTGTCCCAACTTTTGTTGTGTTGCGGCCATCAATTTATAACTTTTTTGTATATTTACAGAATACAATTAGGTTGGTCAGTGAAACTGTTGGTTCACATAAATTCACAAATCATAGATTTTTGTTTTTATGTTTTTATTGCATTTTAGAAAATATCCCAACTTTTCGGAAAGTGGGTTTTGTACAATAATTTCACTTAAATATATTTCATTGATTTATTGTTTTATTGCTTGCAAAATTCTGACATTTAGAATGATTTTTACAAGTAATCAAACAAAATTTTAAGAAGGCATTGGAACCTCACTCTGTGATGGGCTTGCCCTGCCTTGCAATGGCAAAGATCATGGCACTGCCACAGTAAGACTTTAATTCCATCATGAACATGGTTTGTCTATAATTATGGCTTTATTTCATTTATAGGATGGGTTCTTGGTGATTCCAATAACAGTATACCGTGACTCGAATGAATAACCATCCATCCAGTATAGGACTCAATGTAATATGTAAAATTTTATATTTTTTGCTACACTATAACTACAGATTCCATGTCCATCTTAAGCAACTGAGAGTCACTAAATCACTTGTCAATATGCATCACGCCTTGTTTGACATTGTTGACTGTTTGTTATTTGACTGTTGTGATATTGTTGGCAACATACTAGCCTTTTATTTGTCATCAGCTGAAATTGCCTGTAGGATCATCGTGATACATAGATAAAATTAATTATATTTTTTTCCCCAGGAGGCGGAGTTTCAGACACTGTCAGAGGCGCGGTCATTTGTTGCTCTGCTTGATGGCTACTTCAGGCTGACCACAGACTCTAGTCACTATTTTTGCCAGGAAGTTGCTCCACCCAGCCTGCTCCATGACATCGAGTGCCACTGTCACGGACCAATCACGTAAGGCCTCTTGTAGCTTAATATTACCTACCACATTAAATGCACCTACGCACATCTGTATTTTGTAATTCAATTTACTGATGATAGGTTCAATTGCAAATTTAGCAGGTCATTGTCTAGTTTAAATAGTTTGTATCATTTGAGTAGCTTAACAGCGTAACCTGTTGTATTCTTGTGAATTATTGTTGTTCAATCCTCACGAAACTCAACAAGTACAACACAGAGATGAGATTTCCTGAATTTAATCTTTTTTAGCTTTTTTATGCCATAGAAGGTTCAGTTTGATTGAAAAAGTATTTTTATAAAGACTCAAAAATTGTAAAGTATCTCAGAACATTCTCAAAAGAGAATATGATGGCCGCTGTCTTTCTGATGGGTGCATGGCAGGAGGGAAAGAAATATTAATTAAAATATTAATGGGAGGAGCAAGAAATGAGTCCTTCTGATATCGCAGCACTTTCTGTGTTACTGAGACGTCCAATGAATTGTGCTTTAAGCAATAGACCATGGGGACAAGTTATACGGTGTGTATGTCCCTCATAGTTTACTGCTTAAAACACACTTCACTGGATGTCTGTTATTTAGCTTTATAGACTATTACTGCATCATTGTGCCCATTGTAGTTTGAATAGACACAGTGCCATTAGTGACGAATAATGTCAAAGTATCGTGAGAGCTCACAACATGCTTGTCTTTCATTCATTATTTTTTCCCATTCTTTCCCTTCCCCTATATTCCTAAGCTTAGAGCCTCTGTAGTTTGAACTTCATCATACGTGCCTGTTTAAATTTTATTGAAATTTTTATAATGCTATTTATTCCCTCATTAGCAGTTTTAGCATAAATAAATCTTGCAGCAAAGTTTTTAAAATGTAAAAATAATATATCCTGTAGATCCTTTGCAAAATAAAAAAATACGGCTTTTAGACTTTCTTGTGCAAACGGGCCCTTTGCATTTCATTTGCTTCTTTTGCTCTGCAAGGTCCGAATTTGCCGTACACAAGCTGAAAAAATCTGGTCCAAAAAGTGGCATGTTTCTTCTGCGACGGAGTCCTCAAGACTTTGACAAGTACTTTCTCACTGTCTGTGTTCAGGTATTAAAAAACTATTCATTCAAGAAATTCATCATTAACAAAGAAAATTTAAGATACATGAACAATGGCTTTTCAAAGGGAATTTATCCTGGTAATGCAGAAAACAACAGAGGCTGAGATGTTTTAATATATTAAAAGTAGATGTATGGTACATTGCAGGCCCCTGAGCTGTTAGTTTCAATTACTGACAATTTAATATTGATAAGGTATCTCCCAGGAAATAAATATTGCCTGCACATGTTTTGTTAGAAGAAAACAAGCCTCTCTGTAGCTTGTTGTTTCACCAAAATGGCCAAATGACAAATTGTACTACTACTGAGGTTCGTTCCTTATTAAGGATTGATTAAGCAAGTTAGCTACAGAAACTTTAATAATCGGGCTACTGAGACTTACGATTCTTCTTCAGACACCTTTAGGAATGGATTATAAGGACTGTCTTATTGTGACGGACAAAGGATTTCGCCTCTCAGGAGTGTCCAGCTCCTTTCCCAGCCTGAAGGCCCTCGTTGCATTCTACCAGGAGAATGAACTCCTACTGGCAGATCTCCCCACTACGCTGGGAAGGTGCTGTCCACCTCGACCAAAAGGCAAGAGATCTCTAAGGCAACTTTTTTTATTTAAAACAAAGTTACATTTAATACTGACTTGGATTACTACTGCATATTAAACTTATTACTAAGTAAATAATTATTAATTCTGATAATGTGCACTTTTTCTGGAATCGTATCTTATTGGAATACATTTAAATTTTGGTTCATTTATAATTTATCATGTGAAGTATGTATGAAATAAGTTCTGTTTTTTTGTCGTAGAACAGAACTTGATCCAGGTTACAAGCTTGATAATAAATTGTTGCTGAACAGACACATTGTAGGTGGCCCTTGCTAGCTAACAGATATTAGAATACCTTCCAGTTGTTATTTTTATGGTCAAAGAACCAAACAAATCCCACCATTTGAAGAATGGCAGACCAGTTCCTCTGTAATGCTTACATGTACGAAGGATTTGGTCAATGTGGATGGAACAAAGTGTAATAACAACACTAATAGTGACATTTGATTGATCCTCAAAGGGAAATTTTCTAAATAGTTTGACTCTCCTGTGTTTGTTTATTGTTTCTGCTGCTGAATGAGTGTGTTTCTCCTGTCACCCCGCCTGCTGATTGTCCCCGGTCCCTGTCACCCACCCCCGTCTCAGTGCACATGTGTGTACCGATTCCCTGTGGTCTTCATGTATGCCTGCCAGTGCTGCTGAGAAAAAGCAGAAAGAAAGAGGAATAGCTATAGCAAAGCTTAGGAAAAATATGGAATCTCTTCTCACAGTTCAACCAGTTCCTCACACAGGGGAAACTGGTTAGACTGGTTAAGTGGCCTAGTCAATAATTCTGAGAATTTAGAGAGTTCAGCTGTCAGAAGGGTAGGCAGCACTGCAGGTGTGACTGGTGCAGATGTTAATGGCTGTACCAATAACAGCAGTGGTGCACAGTACAATTTTGCAAATAAATTTGTCACAAAATGTTTTATTAAAGGATATATAATAAAGCTCAGTTTATATGACTACTGTATATAGTGGGTTCAAGACCTTCTCCTAGTGAATAATTTTCATACACACCAGTTTCATGCAATTTCCTTTCAGATGATAATATAATCACTAATCTGTAAAAATGTTCTTGTAAGCTCAGGCCATGTTACAATGAGAAGCATTTCACGAACTTTCACGAACAAAAATACCCCAAAGGGAGCTAAAATCAAACACCTTTGTAAATAGGGAGTATCTGTTCTGCTAAAGGCATACAGATTCATTTTGGTGATGCTAAGTAAAGCAGTGGTATTCAAAATGGACAAATTATACTGCTGCATTTGATCCTATTTCTTAAAAGGATTTCAGTGAGGAGTAAACGATTTACTGGCTGAGGACAGTGTTGCCTAGATAGTGTCAGAGTTCTGTTTCACTGATGTGATTTATGGTCTAGATTTTAGTTTCTTATTGCAACAATATAACAATATGATATTGATAAAAAATGTACATTGGAACCTAATGTAATTTGTGTCATTGCTGCAGAGCTCACAAACATGATCATATTGCGTAACGGTTCCAAGGCAGAGGAACTGGGGTCTCCAGCCATGCCGAGACGGAAAGCTAGCAGTGTCCAGTTTCACATGATCAAGAATGAAGACCTGAAACTGGTGAGCTGTTCCTGAGAGCCTTTACCAGTTACCAGTTTGGTAAAGTGTGCAATAAAACACTAAAACAGATCATGAATGAACACAGAGATAACATAACAGTTAATGATTTGTGACACCGGCTGATGCAAGAATATTTTTGGCAGGGAGAGAGTCTGGGACAAGGAACTTTCACACGGATTTTCAAGGGTTACAAAAGTGACGTTCGAGATGGAGAGAGAAACACAGTGGAGGTTCTGATAAAAGTTCTAGATAATGCGCATCAAAACTGCTGGGAGGTGAGTAAGCAGTACAGCATTATTGGCTTAAAAATTAAACATGAAGTTAGTTCTGAGAAGTCAGCAGTAAGCTGTTCAGGAATGGAAGGTGCCTGGCCCATCTTAACTGGGGCAGCGTGTGGCTTAGTGGGCTAAGCCTGTGTGCCTGTAATCAGAAGGCCGCCAGTTCTAGCTATGAAGAGGAAAAACGGGATTTTAGGCCTTTTCATTTTGGTCCACCTTAATTTTGTTGAACTTATTTATTCTTTTGAACACTGTGAGCCAAACACACGTTGCAGTGGGTTATCTCATCTGCTCTCAACTGCTTGTATGGCATGTTTGTCACTATAGTTTGTGTGAGTCGAATTATCCAAAGAGTGCTAATAGACATTTTTCTGTTTAATGACTTGCCTTGTGTGATGGTTTTATTCAGGGAATCATTTGAATTTCAGTTACAAATTGCCTGCTACTATGAACTCATCAGATGATTCTGGGAAGGACACTTAAAAATTAATTGAATTAACTAAAATTAACCTCCTGCTCCCAATCTTGTCATGCAGTCAGCTTCAGAATTATTGGCAACCCTCATGATGATTAACCATTAGTGTATAAGATGAATCACAAATGTGATAAGTGAGATTTTGAACTTTTAATCTCATTGGCTTTACCCATGGTAAAAATGACAAAGGGGCTATTCATGTGTGCGACATCATATGTGTACCCCAGATAAACAGGAAATGGTCATAGACAACAAATGACTTTCTGTGCAACAGAAGAAATAAAGACATTTTTTTCACCGAGGATGCAAATTTCTTTGGTGTTAAGATATTATTAAGCAGTACCAATAATTTTGCTCCATATTATCCCTGAAGGAATTATTTTTATTTGTTAAATGGTAGGCAATTTTTTTTACACATTTTCAGGGAAATGTAGAGTCTTACATGTTTATTTCATGATTTTGTTTTTACTTTCTATGGGGTTGCCAATAAATCAGAAGTTCACTCTATATGTAACAATATATAGCAGGTTGTTTTTGTGTAGTTATGTAGTAGTTAAGGTTATGTGGTCTTATGTTACAGTTAAACCCTTTAATACAGTGATATTATTTCTTAAGGTAAAAGTGGAACAGGCAGTAATGTTCTGTGCTAATAAAAGCAATTCAGTCTCTGCTGCTATAGGTCATATCAGATTGTGTTTGTTGCAGTTGTTAAAGTTCACTTTACTGTCTACTCTGCTTATGCTTTGACTCTGGTTAATGTACTTTTCGTTTTCTGGTAGACTTCAATAACTGACAAAGCCTGCAATATGGAAATCATTTAACAGATAAATGCAGAGGCTTGTTTGACATTTCTTTCTCTGGGCTAATGCTGGTGGAGGCCCTGGGTTACAGTGACAGTAGGATAAGTGATGCTTCTTTATGAGTCACAATAATTTCACCCACTAACTGCTCTGACATAAATCGGTTAAGTACGACATTCCATTGATTTTACTCATGTGGGCTGCTCACATTTACTAATATGGATTTTGCTTTTATTGACTGCAGGGTTTGTTTTGTTCGTTTTCATTGGGCATGGTACTAGGCAAACGTGCCTGCAAAGCAGTGCAGTGGTTTCACTTAAATTTTTTAGGTCTCTCTCCAACAAATGATGCCACGGCAAAGAAGCCAGATGCAAGAAATGTTTACTGTTTGCCAAGAACACTCCTTTAGATGTTCCCAACGCATCTGACATCTAGAAAGGATTTACAAATAATTCGTAAATACATATTATCTGCCATAGCCCTTCTTACCACGTAAGGGAGGGAACAGTCTGTTACGCAGTTAAGTAGGACAACGTGCATTAACTTCTAATTTCATACTAACTGTATTTATTGTTCAGATTCAGTTTGACTTTAGTACATCAACACTAGCAGTGTTTTAACACAAAATAAAGCAAATCATTTCATTATCAGCATCAATACACAGATCTCTCTTTCTTATTAAGGGCATTATTTTTGTATTGTTTGATTTTTTATTTATTATTATATTTATCATTCACATCTATTTTTATGACAAATGTATCTTCCTCCTTTTGAAACACGTGAGTCCACACCTCCTTGTCCCATGATCCAAGCTTTGTTAATTCAGTTAACAGCTGACTATATTTCCTCTGGTATCGTAATGATGGGAGATAAAAAATTATAGTTTCAGCAGGTGTATTGCAGCTGGTTACTGTGTCAACACCTTTTACAGATTTTTCACGCGTCATTCTCTACCTTCCATCTGTCTTCCAACCAGCTGTGACTGCCAAGTGTTTCATTTCTGGCCTTCAGAGCCATCCGAGCTTGCAGCCTGAATTGGAGCCCCCCCCCCCCCCCGCTTTAATGCATGCCAGCAGCATATATCACTGAATTATGTAGCTCAGTCAGTTACAGATCTGAGTCCAGAAGGTTACGGGTTGAAATCCTGTGACTGGCAGAGCAGTCATATTACAGTTGGACCCTTGCAAATAAGAATTAGAGGTTAATATGTGGATGGGAAGGTTATTCAGATGGAGTATCTTCATTTTTACTGAGTTTTTGTACTTGTCTTCTCCTAGTCATTCTTTGAAGCTGCCAGCCTCATGAACCAGATTTCACACAAGCACCTGCTTTTGGTCTATGGGATAAGTGTTAATAGATCTGAGCGTAAGTCACCCTCTTATATTTGCTGTGTTAATAGATCTGAGCGTAAGTCACCCTCTTATATTTGCTGTGTTAATAGATCTGAGTGTAAGTCACCCTCTTATATTTGCTGTGTTAATAGATCTGAGCGTAAGTCACCCTCTTATATTTGCTGTTTTCCCCCTTTCAGCCACAGCTCACCTTAACTCGTCACACTGGTCTTTTCTGATGGACTTTTCAGTTTAAACGTTATCCTGAAGTTCCTGACTTTTCACCCTGCAGACTTAATGGTGCAGGAGTTTGTGAGGCACGGAGCCCTTGATCTGTACCTAAGGAAACACCAGGGAGGTGTCCCAGTCAGCTGGAGGCTCGACATCGCCAAGCAACTGGCCTGCGTCCTAAACTTCCTGGTGAACAAGCCACACAAACATGTCGAAGCCCGAAACCTTTCATTAAATTTGAATTCCTGAAGCACATGTGTGCGAATTAATACACCATTCATGCCGTTGATGTCATATGTTAGGAAGAAAAAAAGATCGTCCACGGCCATATTTCAGCCAAAAACCTGCTCCTGGCGAGGGAGGGGGACCCATCCACCAGCAGCTGCCCCTTCATCAAGCTGAGTGACCCTGGCGTTAGTGTGACGGTCCTCGAGAGAGACGGTAAAGCGCTTTGCCTCTCGATGGCCACTGAAGCAGGACGAGAGCAGCACAAACTTATACCCTGAGCTGTCGGCACCTTTTGTGTTGGGATTGCAGTGGCCCTAGACAGGATCCCATGGGTGGCCCCTGAAGTCCTGGAGATGCATGAAAAATTGGGCTTAGATTCTGACAAATGGAGCTTTGGGACGACACTGTGGGAGATCTTCAACGAAGGGAAGCCGCCTCTGCAAGGCCGCGACCCCCAGCAGGTAGGGGGCGCTAGCTAAACGAGCTGTCAGTCTGTCCTGCAGGCTACGTGAATGTCACTAAATCTGCATTTGTTTTGCTTATAGAAACTGCTCTTCTACGCTAACCATGAGCAGCTTCCCTCCCCAAAGTGGACAGAGCTGGCTGATCTGATTGGCCGGTGCATGGATTACGAACCTGCATTGCGTCCTTCTAGCCGTGGAATAATCCGACAGCTGAACAATCTCATTACTTCAGGTATATTTCCTTTTTTCTGTGTCCGTCAGAGCTTGTCTAAGAGATATATCATCTCCATCAAATGGCACTTTACCTGCTCTGCCCTGCAGATTATGAGCTTTTAGACCCAGGAGCAGGTGCAGTCTCTGATAAAGAAGGCTTCTGGAGAACAATGAACACTTCTTACCAGGAACAGCTTTCCCTGTATGAGGAACGACATCTGCGCTACATCAGTGCTCTTGGAAAGGTAGCGACCCGGCTAATGCTGTCTAATGGCTAATTTGCCAATGCTGTACCCATATTCTTTTCACTTAAATCTGCAGCTGTTTGCAAGTCTATAACGCGGAGCCCTAGCTGAACGTTCATATCATGGCTGTGGATTTGTTTTTCATTATTGTCAAGCTCTGGTTTGAAAATACAATTCAGGAATTTATGTGCCAAAACTGACTGATTGTTAGAGTCAGTGATCAATTAAGAGAATCTGTGTTTAGATGGTAGCATCATACGGCGCTTCCCCACCCCACCCCACCCCGAAGTTCTGGAACCTAGTTCCTGGTTCTGGGCCGTGAACTTTTGTAGCTCTGGGTCACCGTCGTGTGTCGCTGTCACGCCACTGAACAGGAACCAGGGCCTTTATGCTAAATAAGCACAGGAGACACAAGAAAGCTCGTAGGTTAAACTTAACACATAATTTCACATGAAACTGCACCGTTGCGGCAAAACAATTGCGATAAATAAGTTGTTTGGTGGGGCGGCATGGTGGTGCAGTGGTTAGCGCTGTTGCCTCACACCTCTGGGACGTGGGTTCGAGTCTTTGCCTGGGTCACATGTGTGTGGAGTTTGCATGTTCTCCCCGTGTCATGGTGGGGTTTCCTCCAGGTACTCCGGTTTCCCCCCACAGTCCAAAGACATGCTGAGGCTGATTGGAGTTCCTAAATTG
>JAODJW010000033.1:959193-975091 GCA_026777045.1 Hyperopisus bebe | reverse complement strand
AGGAGCTGGAGGAAGTGGCCGGGGAGAGGGAAGTCTGGGTTTCCCTGCTGAGACTGCTGCCCCCACGACCCGACCTCAGATAAGCGGGAGAAAATGGATGGATGGATACAGAATGTTATATAAATGTATATTCTATGCTTTTGTGGTAAACAAAAATGCATATATATCTGGTGAAGTATACCTCCAGTGTTTGGATTTCCAGCAGATTTTACATATACATCATGTAACGATCCATTTTTGATAGAACACCATCTCATTTTACCACACCCCATGAACTAAGACACGAGATGCCAGTACTCAAAACCATCTAGCCAGTAACCATGCTGGTAACCCTGATAAAGACCCAGGAGTAACACAAACTTCACCAAGCCCATAAACCAAACACTGAATTGACTAAAGCTGAGAGCCCTGGATGATTGAGCAAGGTGCAACGCTTCCTAGAAGTAGACTACCTCTACTTGTTTTTCTCCAGTGATTCTTTCAGCCAGGTTTCACGACAACACTAATGGGAAACGTGCAGGCATATAACCACATAGTACAATAATGGGATTTGAACCCTCCCCCCCAAAAAAAGAAAAAATATAAATAATTTGCTACAGACTATAGTAGCCTAGTAGGGAACTTAGGAGTTTTAACCCACCTGCTTGTAACTGAATTATGTTTCCATTCTTAATGTAATAAAAACCAATAGTGTACATAATTGACCAGTTATTACATTATAGACTTTTATTACATTGAGATTGGAGAAATTATTTGCATGTTATTACATTATTCGTAGTTATTACATTATTATTATCTATATTTTTGCTGGACGCCTCCTGAAATTTATTCATGGCTATGGGCTAGGATCACTGTTAAAATGTCAGAGTGTAAAAGTCAGCCTATTACTGGGCTTTTCAGATATTTGCCTTTTTCAAACAATTTAAAACCACATAATTATACTGTATATGCTGGTAAATCAGAAGCATGGACCTTCAATAAAACAGACAAACCCTGTTTAGTTCTTCCATAAATCCTCTCACACAGAGTTTCCCAATTCAGTCCTCATCGGTCCATGTTCTGTTCCCTCTGAGTTGCCTGCCAGACGGCCCACATTTTTGACCGGACTGGGAAACACAAACAACATGGTGACACAGTGGCTCCCATCTTTAAACATTCCCTTATCTGTTCTGATATTGCATACTTTGTTGGGCAATTGTTTACATAACATTAGGCCTAGATTACTGCCTTAAGAAATGCTCCACGTTAAAGGAAAAGATCTATTTATGAGGGTGTGGTGAATGTATGACTACAGGCTCTTTAATGGATGGGAGTGTCAGGTCTGTCATTGTCCCTGATGCTGTTATAATAAAGGCTAAATTCTCCACAATTAAACAGAAACCTTATTTTGCTTATGAAACAGTTAATAAATACATAACAGTGAAGGAGTCACTGTCGAAAATCTTTAGCTTTATAGATTCATTTAAAACATGGTTCTTTGGCATATAATTCTATGGGTTGCAGAAGTATATAGAGGAACTATTAGTTAAGTTCTCTCCAAACGAGCTTGATGGGCCAAATGGCCTCCTCTCCTCTGTAAATCTCGTATGTTCATATTTATCTTAACGTGATTATTCTGAATAGGGACGAGCACAATGACCTAAAATTATTATCACCGAATTTTTCACATCAGAAAGCATTGAAATTCGATTAATGTGTTCACAAGCCTACCAAATAATATTTTTTGTTAATTAAGCTCCTGGTTTTTATAGTAAAAACTTTAAACGACCACAACAGACACCCAACGAGCACCGAACCGAATACAGACGGGCACCCCAAGGTTGTGAGACACTGATCTGCAAGATGCACACACGGTGTGTATAACACAAACGTTATATACACGCGAGGACACGGGCAAACACACGCGCGACAATAGGGAAATGCATCCATTAACATTAGCATTAAACAACAACAATACAAGGGCTATTTACAATTGCACGCGGGACATGCTGTGGTGCTACACTAGTATAAAAGAAGGGTTCTTCGACCAAATTTTGTACGCATTTTTTTACGAAATTTTTGGTTGCGAACCTACGGAAGCGTATTACTAAGGAAGAGGATTAGGGCCACCATGGAAATATTATTTGAATTCTGACTTTAATGAAAACATCACGTTTTAACGTAAAACCGTATCACGTTAAAGCGTGAAACCTTATCACGTTATAACATGAAACTTTTTATAACTTTTTTTCTAAACTCAGAATTCTGAGATTAAAGTCAGAATTCAAATAATATTTTCATGGTAGCCCTAAATCCTCTTCCGCAATTACTGCCAGAACATTAAAAAATCTCACTATACCACGTTGTAACGTGAAAATATAACATTATAACGTGAAAACATCACGTTATAACATGAAAACCTATCCCGATAGGATTAAAAGTTAAATTGATCAGGGGCGGTGTTATGCCAAAAAAGGCATCCCTGTCGCAGAATGCATTCCTGTCTCGCCACTAAAAACGGCGAAAGGAAAGCTCTCTTTTGTAACTCGTGTAAATGATCGTTTAATTCTGTGTATGTAAGATCATAAAACGTGATACGGTTTCACGTTAAAACGTACGTGATATATTCTCACGTTATCATATGATACGATTTCTCGTTTTAACGTAATATTTTCACGTTATAACGTAATAGTGAGAATATTTTTTTATTATGTCGTGGCAATAATACGCTTCCGTACGAACCAAATTGTTTGCATATCATATTCAAATGAGAAATGGGAGAGTAGCAGATCTTGATATTAACTTTTATGCTCTACAACAGGACTGTCCAATCTTGCTCCTGGAGAGCTACCGCCCTAATTTAACACACCTGATACAGATAATCAGGCCCTTCAGTTATATCTCAGTATGAGAACCAACTTAACTTCAGCATAGCTGACTCTAATACTGAGGTGATACTGAAGGGCCTGATTATCTCTATCAGGTGTGTTAAATTAGGGCTTTACCTAAGCTCTGCAGGGCGGTAGCTCTCTAGGAGCAGGATTGGGCAGCCCTGTTCTACAACAAAACTAAAATGAGCAGTTCTGCTGTGCAAAAAGAACAACACTTTTTTCGTCGCATGGTAGCTGTGAGCCAAATTGTGTCAGGGAACACAAACACACACGCACAAATGAAACCATAAAGGGACACATTTGACAAACGGACGGCGCAGACATCCCAGCTGTCCCGGAAGATCCGGGATTCTCACGCATGTTGACAGCGGCTCCCTGATTCCCGCAAATTATATACAATATCCTGGACATTTGTTTTTCAGAGCAAGAGCACATGTGAGATAGAGGAAAAACTCTAGCATATCTAGAATCTACGTAGGACAACGGGCGTCACGGGAGACTCCCGGAACTTCCCGAATGGCTGGGATGTCTGTACACTAAATGTTTGCTCCATTTCGGATGATTTAAAACCTACCCAGTTCCAAATAACAGAGGTGCGTCCACCCCGTTAGTTATCAGAACACGACGTCAAAGCGTGTCTAATGGAAAATTCACACAACGAAGATAAACCGGCTACAAGGACAAGTATTCCGATTACAGCTGAAGCTTTGAAGTAGAAAAAATGCTTTAATTTTTATTTTGTATTTTTTATGCTTTATTGTTTTATTAATAGGCTGTTGTATCAGTAGGTAGTTGTCGACAACGGTATAGTGCAAATCCATGTCGTACCGGTGATGACTATGGCACCGGTGTACCGCCCCCCAGCTCCGAATAAACTTAATTCTAGTAAACAGCTGGGCACTGTGGCGTTTCAGAGAGATTTAGTCCGTCTGTCTCCTACATTATAGCTACATTGTGAAAGCCCTGTGACGTCATGCATAAGGAAGTTCAGGAGATATTTGCATTCCATCGTTTTCCCGTTTTTACTAGGGTGCAGTCCATCTTCCTAGCTATTATTATACTGTACAAACACCATGGGGTGTGTGGAGAAAGCCATATTAAAGATACAACTACAAGAAAGGTATGATAAATACATGCACTTCTGGTAACTATTATTCCACCTGTAATTATATGTTTGTCATCAGCATTCTTTATTTTGAAAATCAAATGACGAAACACACCAAAACAATTCCAGTGAAACCACACAGTTCTTATTCACCCAATGCTCTGCCTCAACTTCGTGTTCCGTATCATTTATGCTTACTGCCTTAAAGATGCAGTATGATCATTTATCGGCGTATTGTGTTACCACTTCGAAACAATACAGAATAAACAAAAAAAAATTGTTCAAGTAATTTTGTTGGACATGGGTATTGTACATATCGAGTGGTTCTGGCACTTGAGTTTTTTAAAAAACATAACATGTAGGCTAAATGAAACTTAAAAATGCATCAAAATGGTTTAGGACTTAAAGTAATATTTTTGCTTATTCGTTCATAATGTCCCAGCGAAAATTCATTAAAATATCAAGTTATTCACGGAATGCTTTTACACACGTCGTCTTACCTTTAGCAGTATATAGTAACTAAAGATTTGGCAGCAGTAAGCATACGGTGAGCAAAACAAGTGAAAGTACATCAACATGGGACAGAAATCAACGCGTCCTGTTGGAAAATCACCTACTTGAGAAATAAATGTCTGATCAGACCTACTAATATTTGGAGAGTTTTTTTTTTTTTTTTCACGTAATAATGAGAACAATATATTTAGGAGGATAGTTGTTATAGAAACACGGGAATTAGTAACAATGTTTATTTATAAAGGATTATAAAAGTGTCGTAGTGATTCATATATAGTATTTCTGGTGGATAAAGGCCTTATTTTCTCATGGACAGATATGACCAAAATGACTCTTTGATCTTAGATTTTGAATCTCTCCTGGTAAAATGCTTCTTGCTGGTATTGAAAATGCACCCCGCCGTTCATACTTTGAAGAAAACCGATATCCAGGAGCTTAAATCTGATGCTTTAAGGTTTTTCGTTGAGTCTGAATGGAGACGTTATTTATAACAAATCAAATCCAACTCAGGACCAAGTCCACCAGGGGGGGCTAGTGCGAGACGAGATTGAGGTCGATAGGGGTGCGAGTTTGAAACATGACTGAGTCCAACGGGGGGCGGGGGTCATCCAAGACAAGACTGAGTCCATCACTGGAACTGGGTAGCTTAGTCCAATTACATTTAACAAAAACACATGTGCCTTGGTTATTCACACCCCTGAGTGGCTCAGTGGGCTGAGTCTCTGTGCCGGTGAGCAGGAGGTTGCTGGTTCAAGCCCCAGCCCCGGTGGAGTGCTTGGTTACGTGGAGCTATAGAGAATAACATGGGGTCACTGAAACAAAGCCTCCCAGTGTAATATTTGTTTGTTAAATGTGACTGTCTCAATTTTTCCAGACTGACTGCAAATCAGTTCCACCCCAGGATCCTGTCTTAACATGTGTGTCTGGTGAGTGGCTCAGTGGACTAAGTGTGCGTGTGTGTGCGTGTGAGCTGGAGGTCGCTGGTTCGATCCCCAGCCCCGGTGGAGTGCATGTCTGTGGGCCCTTGAGTGAGGCCTTCAACCCCCAGCTGTGCACTGTCTGAGTTGCAAACAATGTGGAACAAGATGGGTAACAATGTGGAACAAGATGTGGGAACTATACACAGAAAAGCTTAATTAAAAAGGCTTTTTTTTTTTTTTTTACACTAATGCTTTGCCAGACCCCAACTTTTTAGCCACCCCCATCTTACTCCCTTTAGCTGAGGACCCAACACCCCCAGAGCTGGGGGAGGTCAGGGGGCCACAGACATGTGACCATGCACTCCACCAGGGCTGGGGCTTGAACCAGCAACCTCCTGCTCACCAACACGGAGACTTAGCTCACTGAGCCACTCACCAGCCACACATGTTAAGACAGGATCCTGGGATGGAACTGATTTGCAGTCAGTCTGGAAAAATTGAGACAGTCATGTTTAACAAACAAATATTACACTGGGAGGCTTCTTTTTAGTGACCCCACATTATTCTCCATAGCTAGGAAGCGGGTCACTGTACAGGGTCAGCTGACACACAGTGCCCACTGGGAGGGGTGGGGCTTGAACCAGTAACCTTCAAATCACAGGCAGAGACACTCAGCCCACTGAGCCACTCACTGTCCTTGTCAGAACCAGATCTGAATTTAACTTTTGACTCTGGTTCAGATACAGGCCAGACTGGGTAACATTGAGTGTAAATCTGGTCCATATATGGTCCTTATCGGTTTCAAATCCAGAAAGTGGATGGGATGAAATGAAAATGAATTTAAAAAGACCATGTAAAGACCATTGCTCAAATGCAATTTCTTGTGCTTGTGACCTGCAAGTTGAAGTGAAAATTAATCAATGATAACCCCTCCATTTGTTAGCAAATGCTAACTGCCAGTGTTCACTTAATAAAATCTGCCATGTTTCTCTGAATATGATCAAACAATCTGTAACAATTCAAAAATGTAGTTTTAATTGAAATATTTCAAATTATTGGTAACCATGGTACCTTACACCCACAATTCATAAACTAAGGCCCTCAGTGACAATGACAAAGTAACTTTGATGTAACCATAATTAAATAAAGGTGAGAAAGTGTTTTATAAAATTAAGTTAAAATGCATTTTTTTAGTTGTAAATTTAATTTCAGCTGCAATTTTCATTCTGATGTGTCTCATATGTATGCATGTTCTCTGTTGCATTATCATTGTACCCTGTATGTGTTGTTGCTAGTAAACAAATATTAACCAGTACTACCACAGTTTTGTTGTCGTTGTTTAGAGAGCTGTTACATGTGATAACAAAACATCCGGGAAGGGAGATCACCAATGTCACCGCATTAACGCAGGAATTCAGGCCTTCTTAAGTTAACCAAATTTCAATACATACTTTATTTCATATGGAAAAGCCACAGGAAAAAAAACAGACAATGCAGAACCAACACCCCATACAAAGAACCTAAATAACTAGACAAATCAAATTTAATAAATGACTAAAATGGTCCTGAGCAGTGGTCAGATGACATTGTGGGATTTGCCACATTTAAGTCTTGGGTTGTGGATCTCGTGCCACATGATGAAAATCTGATGGGGTAAGAACCTGTGCACCAGCAAGATCTCTCGATAATAACAGGGGTCATATTTATCAGCCGTTAGCGAGGGGACGTGTAACCCCGCTGTCCTAACGCCAAAGTGAGACACCGGCTCCAGCCCGGCCTTTTCCAGACACATACCCATATATACATCGTCAATTGGCAAAAGGTCGATACCGTGTGACATGTTATATATGACTGTAGCAGTGTAACCAGACAGGAGGAAGCCCCCACCGCCACAGTATGGTGGATATGAATTGGACTCCTGAACTTGGACGGGAACGTAGTACTTGCTTCCAGGTTCTCTGATGGGCCCAACGTAGTGAATGAGGTGACCGGTGAAAAGGTGTTTGCTCCCATCATTATCCTTCAGGCTCTGAAGATAGTCCACCATATTGTCTGTGTTTGCAAAGATGTCGTCGTCTCCATTTAGCAGGAAGTGGGCTCGAGGACAGTTGTTCATCATCCACTCTAAGAAGAGGATCTGCTTCAGGGTCAGGTTGAAGAAGGAGTCGTTAAAGTCCCACTGCAGAATGTCTTGGTTCTCCTGCTGCTCCAGCCACATCAGCTTGTTCAGTTTACGCTGCTCTTCTCCACTGCTGGCGACCCCCGAGATAAACACCCGCCGGATCCAAACTCCATCCTGCAGCCGCTCTTTTGCCCAGGTTTTCCTCAGCACTTCACGCCGGTCGTAGTTCCAGGGAGAACTCTTTATCACTAACAGCAAGAAGACGTCGGCAGACTCCTCTGGTGTAGCTCCACAGAGGTCAGGCACGTCCAGGAGCATAGGAAAATGTCGACAGTGCCGATAATAGAGGAAGTTCTGAATGTGACCTGGGAGAGTAGAAAATCCTGGGATGCTCTCAGCAGAGTCATTCCGGGTACATGGTTTCCAAGGATAAGTGAACCTACGGGCACGGGTGGGGTTGCGATTTGGAGGTGGCTCTTCATTGGTTGAGGTTTTAACTGAGTCGCGAGGCAACAAGTCTTTTTTGAAAATGATGAATAAGCACAAGGCAGAAATCACAAACAAAGCAGAGATGTCGAAGACCTTTGATGACCGCCTCATTCTTCTAACCTGTAAGAGGAGAAAACAATGTAAATGATAATGATATGATGTGCCTACACATCTTTAACCTAAAGTAATTTAAGAAACATATAAACTTCATTATACATTATCGGTTCTATAACATTGGAAAATCTGGACTTGTGTATATGTATGTATGTATGTATCTATCTAAGATAGATAGATAGATAGTAAAGGGAAGCCTGGTATGTCAATGGGAACTCGATTGTGATGCTGTCTATGCCGTTTAGACTATGTATTATGAAATGAGAATGTCTTCCCTGAATTTCTACAGGTCTCCTCTGGGTAATCCAGGTTCCTCCCATGATCCAAAAACATGTTAATGGCCTAGCATTCTTTTCAGGATATCTCCTGCCTCATGCTCACCCGAATAAGGTGTAGAACTTGTAGGGCAGAAATTTCAGATCATGAATTACAATCAGCGGTTCTTCACACACGCGCACAGTCACAGAACAAAAGACTTCGTCACCGAAAATTTTCCATACTTTATACATTTTACGGAGCAGATTAAATTTATACATCCGAATTGTTTTGTGATTTTTTTTTTTACATGGTTTTCATATATCGGCAGATTATGGGAATGGAAATATGTAACGGACAAATACGAATGGAATTCGTACGTATGATTCATTCACTAAATGTACCTGTTTTTCATGTTTCACAATCGGCAACAACATTTGCTATATATATATATATATATATATATATATATATATATATATATATATAAAATCCACCTACACGCGCGCCCGCGACCAAGTTTAAAGTTACGTAAAAAGCAATAGGTCAAAATCGGTGCAAATCTGTATTTGAATCATAATTAAATAAGTACATAAGCTCTATGCAGCGCAATATGTTAATTACAATTTTCTGTACTTTTTTTACTTCACATTATTTTAATAAAGGTTCAAAAATCGTTCCCGTTTCCTGGGTATTTGCGAACGAAATGAAACTAAATCCATAGCCCAATCTGCGCTGATATACGTATTCAGAAACAAAGGAGCATCCCGTATTTCTCTACGCTTACGTCTTTTTAAATCACTTTTCTTTCCGACCTGCCAGTGGGCCGCTCCGGTTCAGCAGGTGTCGGCTGCTTGGATGACCGTCAGGCGCTCAGCAGTGGCCTCCTGTCAGCGGCGTGCGGCAGCTTAGCACAGCTTTCTGCTTCCATTCATCCACCATCGCCAGCGTTGTGAGGAAACTACGGGTCGCCTCACCTGTAAGGTGAATGTGACGTGTCAAAGAAGGCAGGTAAATGATACGTTTGGAAGCGGAAGAAATGGTCATTAAATTAAAAAGCCCTGCTCGTTTCCTCTTACTATATAGGCTACGTTTCAGGTTAGTCTCACGAATAAATCTCACATTCACGATTCAGGAAAAATATGACATCCTGCTCGCGTTTTTCTGTAATAAACATAAACGTAAGATTTTGAAAGAAGGAACAAACTAGCGCATATATAGCAATAATAATAATAATAATAATAATAATAATAATAATAATTATGTGCTTCTTTGCCACGGTAATACCAGTGACTGTTTTTTGTTCATCACATTCCTTGAACACAAGCATCATGGACAAAAACATCGATTACACAAATAAATGTTGAACATCATTTTCTGTACATTTTCGGCTAGAGTTCCCCAGTTTCAGTCATGGAGAGCGAAAATCCAAAACAGCTTGCAGATTTCCCTGCTCAAACAGATCATAATCAGCTGGTTGGCAGGTTTAGTAGGTATGTTTGAATAGAAAAATCTGTAAACTGTAAAATTGAAGATCCCTGTTCTAGACACTGGAATGTGTAAAATCCTCAGATCGGTGGCTAATTCTGACGTGCTGGAACCACCATACCTGGAACCAATCATTAGATTAAAAACCGCTCAGGTCAGGAACCTTTGGTGTTGTAATGCTTAGTCAAACAGTAAGAGAACCTCTCGACCCAGGAGCCACATGATTCACTGTTTGCAGGAACATGCTGTTCGCCATTAGCGTGCAGGTGTACCTGTTAACCTCCATACAAGTGTATATATACTTTTACTGACAAGTTTTGCTTTGGAGAACTGGTCAAAAGGAACTGTATGAATGGGCCAGGTGACTAAGTGACTAGGATGCAGGCGATATTAAATCGGTAGTTTCACTGGTTTTATTGTGTAATGTAACATCTTTAGAACGAAAACCAACGGCCGTCGGTAGTTAGGGTGCAGAACGTCTGAAATCAGCGTAAAAAAACACAAATACATAGTTACCCATAGACCAATATGTTACCAACAAATCAACATATTATTCAAAAATATCATCATCATGGTATAACTTCTGGATGACTTGACAGCATGAAAAAATAGCTAACAAAACTAAATGTGATAAAAAAAAAACCCTGAAAGCTTTTAAAATGCACAGAAGGTAGAAAAAGTAAATGCTACGTGGACCACACAAAGTAAGCAAGCCGGCTAAGGTTGCTTGGATGGTTTTCAGCCTTACTGTGGTATACCCAAAATACTGAGGTATACTGTATTACTTTAATACCACCCGAGCCAATGTTAAAATTTAAAATGTACACAATGTAACAAACAGAAAATGCAAACACTGAAAACAGACATGCATATTCGTCAATAATGACTGGATGGCAGGTGACTTCGGAAAGAAATGCATTATTCGTACTGAAAACTTGTTTTAGCCAGATTTTCAGCTAACCCGCAGTTTTACATTTGCCCAGGTTACGGTTTCGAGCCCCTCCTAGTGGTCAAGCGGAATGCTGTGCTAATATCCTTTTCAAAGTGTTTTTTTTTTTTTTTGTTAAATATTTGTGCACAGAGAGCGTGTCTGGCAGATTTCTCCCTGGCACAGACACCGCCTGTTTTGGTCACAAACCAGTGAGTATAACAAAACAAAAACAGGAACTTAAGAGAACTGACTGAGGAACGGACATATTTTTTAGTAAAAATAAGTCATACTAGGCACCAAAAACTGCCATAGCACAGCAGGTTTAGGTTGCTATTATTATTGTTGTAATTTTTCAAACGCACATGCGAGAACTGTTAGAAATTAGAATTGCTTAGAAAATCCAAATGTTCCATTGATATCAACTGTGGCCTGTAATAAGAATTGGTAAGCGCTGAGCTAGAAGGAATAATATCTCTAACTAGCACCCTGGGGGGCTTTTTAGTTTACATGTAAATCATTTGTTTTGATATATAATATGCTATTAGACAAATTAAATATGCAAAGATGATTCTATTAGGTAATGAACTTAAATGAATGGATTTGTGCTTGAAGGTTCATTGTGCAAGACTCTGCTACCATAATATATTTGCAATGGAGTGTGATGCCTTTAATTCCTTTTACAGTGCAGACAAGACCCTAAATCGACCTTCTTCTGCCTGAAGAAGAGTAGAGTTCTCTTTGGTTAAGGCGCTTGTGACATTACCAGGGTTTAATCATGAGATGACCAGGGAATTGAAATCTAGACAAAACCGCCAGTAGATTCTAGGAGCTATGTACTGAGGCATAATGCCGATGGCTACTTCGGAGGAGGAAGAGACTTATTCATTTCAAAATGAAATTAACAAAAATGTTTATTATGCATTATGACTGCTTTATGAATGTCTCATCTATAATGCACTGTAGATGCACTGTTATAATGCATTATACATTTCTTATGTCATATCTATCTATCTATCTACAATGGTACCGAAAATGCATTAAGGATACCTTTATAATGCAGTACAAGCATCCTTAATGCATTTTTCTGACCATTATAGATAGACAGAAACTTTATTAATCCTGAAGGAAATTTAGGAAATGACATAGAAAATGTATAATGCATTATAATAGTGCATCTATAGCACATTACAGATGAAGGATTCAAAAATCATTCAGAATGCAATACACATGGCTATGCCTTTTGATAAATATTTATAGCTATGTTTAAAATGCTTGATGAATGCATTACTATTTGTTATGAATGTGTTTATAAATCTTCTCCTAAGTGTCGAAGCCTCTCTTTCAGCACTGGTTCGGTCCATCAGTCCTGTTTAACCTGCCTATACTGCTTAATGCATCCAGGCTCTCCTATTGGGGAATAATGCTCCGGAGGGATCCAAGAACACAGCTCTGGCTGTGATGCCAGCTTGCTGGACCTGCATCACCACCATCTGAAATTCAGGGAGATACCAGTGATCTGCGTCGATTTGTGCAACATATTCTACATTTTATTCATTATTAGTAGTATTGTGCATTGCAATTTATTAATGCATTCCCAATAACTCAGAACCACCTATTTAAAAAAAGTCCCACAGAACAGCTGAATGGATCGGATTCATGATGCAAATGTTTTGGAAGCAAATGCCGATTCTCACAGACTTGCTGGCGGGAATTAGCACATAGTAAATAATAATATACGCCGTGTGAACAGTAAATAAACATCTCTTTGGTTTTACGTCACTGTCACTCCCCGAACCCGGCAGCACCGTTACCGAGCCGACCCGAAGCAAGCTGGAACAGCGCGGTGACTAGACACTGTTCACGTTATGGGTTGGGTGCAGTTCAGCTCCTGTATGCGAGTGGAAAAGCACCGTTGGACTCGCTCCCCCGTTGGACTAGGCTAACGCTTCTCTTAGGACTTGGTCATTGCAATATATGTTACTTCACCGCCTTGGAGGGTTTTTAATAAGGTGAATAACATGTAAAATGGAGACAAATGAATTAAAAGCAGGTGTGTCCAGACTTTTGACTGGCAGTATAGATTTCAATACTCTGGCGTAAATTTCTCCCTTTTCCCAGACATACAACCCACATGTCCACTCTGGTGCATAAAGCTAGGCAGTGACTATTACCTGAGGCAATTCAATATCTCCTCTGCATCACAAAATACCCGGCACACTGTTACTGTGGTATCTGTGTTTTCCGGGAGCGTGAGGACCGGCGAGCCCTGCAGATGGCGATATGGAGCGCTGAGCAAATCACTGGGACAGAGCTGCCTGCCCTGTCGGACATCTACATCCAGCGATGCAGGTCCAGGGCGTTAAGCTTTATCAGGGACACTCACCACCCTGCACGCCATATGTGACACAAGCGATGAGCACTGGGGTCACGATGAAGGAAGGGACAGATTAACAGCCATATCATCTCGTAAAGGAGCAGTTACTGCGGTTAAACAAAGTCAAAAGATGGTGGTGTGGCGGTACTTTTTGCAGATTAAAGTCAGACACTTTTTTTTGCAAATATGGTTTTCATTTTATTTCAGTTCACGAAATGTTTTCTTTTATTTATTCATTTTCGTTTCATTACATCTTCAGCGTCGACGTCATTCGACATAGTCAATGATGTCATTGACTATGTCGACGAATCGCAGCAGCCCCAGTTAAGAGTGTAATGCAGTATCTGTAAACTTTTAAATCAGTTTGTCAGCAAAAAGTAAATCCTGCCCTTCCTGTCAAGCATAGTCAGAGGTATTCAGTATCACACAAACATCTGAACATGGCCACCCGAGGCAGCGCCCAGGGAGCTGGGGGTTATGGGCCTTGTTCAAGGACCTAGAGACGTGCTGAAGCCGGGCTCAAACCAGCAACCTTCTGATCACAGGAACAGAGGCTTAGCCCACTGCCTCACAAGACAGCGCAGAATGTAACTAATCCCTTTGTTCTATTTTTACTAAAAATAATATTTAATGCAGTTGAGTTAAAATGCTCAACAAAAATAAAGTGGGTGAACAACAAAGCACGTTTTTAAGGTGCCCAGCCAAATCGATACATTGACCACCATTTTAATTACTTTGAACACAGTGGCCCGAGAACACCCATGACCTATAAGACAGAATTGACTTGTAATGGAAAGGAGGCAGGCTACTGAATTCCGTTAAATCCATTCTGTTTAAGCAATCTGACAAAAAGCAAAAATCCTAGTTAAAATGAGCAAATACTGACAATGTATTGATGTGATATTGTTCCTATATTTACATCGCATCTGCGCGCCAAGCATTGGCACGGCTTCCGAATTCATATTAGAAACTAACGGATTCGCCCGCTCGATCCATTATACAACATTAGTAACGTGAACGAATCGGTGTGAATTCGGCGCAAAGCGGGCAGCTCCTTATAAAACAGCATATGTATTTGGCCAATATGAATCGTTTCGTTTTAGTTTCGTCTTACAGAAACACCGGAAGGAAAGGCCCCGTGATATGCAACATACATTGCAATACAAACATAAATACGAGGCATGGTGACTCTGGTGCTTTTTTGATGTTTCATAAAATTCCCGTGTACTAGTGTCAGCTTTGACGAATTTCTGTTTCGTTCTTTTTTTATCTAAAACAAACATAGAAAAGTTTGGAATAGCACGCATCAACGCCGAAAGGCAGAATTTAAACTTTCAATATGATCGAGATTCAACCAAATACTTTAAATGTTCGATGTCAAATATTGTGAAACATTGACACTGAAATATTATAAAACATGGCATAATAGAAAAAGAAGAAGAAAGGATAATTATGCATTTAATTGTTAAACATTTTGTAGACTTACCAGTTATTGCTATTCTTACGTCTTGTTTAAGTACATTACCCCCGATTTACTAGCGTCGGCCGCTGGTAGTTCCCTTATTTCTGTCTCCACCCATTGTACTTCCAAGAAGAAAGTGTGCGCGAGTTTCGCAGTCAATAGCAGCAAGGGCAGTTACACCGGATCATTCGTTTGACTGCATTTTTCTCAATCCTGTTACCAATCCAGTTACTCAAGGAACTCGTTTGAAAATCACATCAACTAGTTCATAGTTGTGTCCCCCTCAACAAAGTGTGTATTTTAAAGAAATGATTGGTTACATGACTGGTGACCCTCATGTCATCAAACCTAATAGTAGGGTAACATTGACTACATTCAAGTAACTTACCAAAATGTACTATTACACAAATAAATAAAATAGAATAATAATTTGGGTAGCAGGACTGAGCATTGAGTTTGATGGCCTCGGACATGTTTATGTCATCAAAAATACAGGAAAGAAAGTGAGAGAACTTACTTTTGGTTTTCCTCCGGTCTTCAGGCGACAGGTGATTAAAGTTCCAGTTCAACATGCCAACAGGCAGAAATGTGTCACCGTAATCGGACTGAGTGAAAACCCAGGGGGCATGACTAAAATGTGTAATTTAGCTAGCATATTATTCATTTACTATAACGAAAATGTTTTTAAAGCATAAATGGGAAATATTGTCACATCACAATACAAAAAAATGATTAATGATTATATTTCATGGTGAAGCATTAGTGAGCAGGCACTACGTAGTTATTAATATTTTGCATTATGTATGTTAAATTTGCGGTGAGGACATTATGGAGGAGACTTTGCTGGGTAGTAACATATTATAAAACTTACTTTTCATGTGTATTTATTCATATAATGTCCTGGGGACAGAAATGGCACCCATTCAGTGTAATGGCCCAGCACGATGGACCCTGGATGGACTGGCCTTCTGTTCAGTGTGACCTGTATGTTCTACAGAGTTCCCAACTCTCACGCGACTGGCATGACACGCATGCCTTTCATGACAGCTCTGCTTCTGTTTCCTGTCTTACCTACAAGAGAATCGTAGTGAATCAGTCATAGACACAGACATACACAGATGCAGAAATCGAACTCCAAATCAAATTTTATTTTTCATGTACACAGTTATAAGAACATAAGACATTTACAAACGAGAGGAGGCCATTCGGCCCATCAAGCTCGTTTGGGGAGAACTTAACTAATAGCTCAGAGTTG
>JAODJW010000033.1:937348-959161 GCA_026777045.1 Hyperopisus bebe | reverse complement strand
ACCTCAGTCAAGGAGGACTTCACCACAGTCAAGGAGGACCTCACCTCAGCAGCAGTCAAGGAACAAGGCCGATAAGATGGAAGCACCAGCATGGGGTGATGAATGACGAGGGGAGTACCGGCGCACGGCGGGGGGGGGGGGGGGAAGGGGGGGGGGAAGTTTTTTTTACTTCTTTACTTTGGGCCAATTGATACCAATTGATCATTGCTTGAGTGCCCAACGCCTATTTGAGTGTTCTTGCTGACCATGTGCATCCCTTCATAGCCACATGAAGAGTATCCATGGGACCCCTCGTAATGACCAGAGTGACCTTGGGGTTCAGAAGCTTGTTTGAGGCCTCTTTCATACACCCAGGCCCAGTATTAATCCTACCTGGGAGAGTACACTTGTAATACGTGTGATCCACTATTGCCCCATGCAGAGAATCCCAGTATGTGAAACAAGTCTAACCGTACTATGTTGTCTCCATGTTGGGTGATGTAGAATGGTAATGAGGCGATTGATGAGGTGCTGAATTGCAGTGAAAGTTGCAGGAGGCCAGTAAAGTCAATCTTACTCCAGCTATAACCACAGTGTGGGGCTACTAAATGTTTGTATGTTTGCTGTAATGTTTGTATGTGGCACTATTCACAAGATATCTTTGCTCCAGTATCAAGCAGTAGCAGTACACAGACTTCCAGATATTTCCAGGCATTTAGAGAAGCTGTTAAGGGGGGGGGGCACTGCATGAATGACTGCACATGGCAAGATAGCTGCTGATTGGAAACTATGACAGCTGTGAGGCATTAGCAGGTAAGGAGTTGTGACTTGACTCCTCACGTTTCCTGCATATCTGACCTTTATCTGAGCATCTGCAGCTTCTCTTATCATGGTGTGCAGAGCGTCAGTTTCCACATCCTCTCTGGTGGCGGTTTTATTTGGCTGTGTAACTTGTACGTCAGCAGTTTGACGTAGGGCCTGTTAACTGCTGCACTGGTTTGTCTCTCTGCTTAGCAACTGATCCGACATCATTCTTACACTAGGAACTAAGGACACCAATTCATGCTTCACTTTTCCACATGCCATCATGGCCCACGCACAGGGTGAATGACGTAAATGACACCATCAGAGGGTGTCCATAGTATGCTGGCAGCCCAAATTTTGGGTCCAGCAAACCTTTTTTGTACACTGGTGCGCATCCACTGCACATGTGCAAGTAAACTGACTGGGCGTTTCCAGTGACTGACAGAAGATGAAGAGTAGCTGTGTGAGGATGTAGAGGCTCCTTTACATATATAACGTCATGGAGGGAGCACATATTTTGGTACACAGACTTGTAGAACAAAAGCACCTAAACACTGGGCAAAGAATTGAGATCGAAATACATTATTTGATACTTGATATAGTCCTGCACTGCAGGAACACTGCATATACTACATACTGTATACTTTATATTGTACCTCTCACTGCTTTCAGTATTCTTATGGAGCTGACCACCGTGTAGTTCACTGCAGGTTACAGTTGGACTGTATACCTTACATGTGACACAAGAACCTTTGATGCACTTCAGTGTTTTTGTACATTTGTATAGAATGTTTGTTATTGTTCGTTTTGTCATATCACAGCTATTTAACAGTGACACCTAAGCTTGGGTGGTGTCTCATTTGCCATCGTTGTACGCAAGTACCAACCATGACCATCGTCATCAGCAGAGAAATGTAGCGTGTATACAAGAGTCCCGCCTGTGTGCGCTATAAAAGCATGCAAAAAAGTTTCACTTTAGATTCATTTAAAGTGGACCATTTGCATTATATTCAAAACACCCAACCTCTCCCAAAGCCTTTCGTAATCCTATTAGACAAAGCTTAGTTCCTTATCTTCTGCCTGCTCTGAATCTGTGACTCCCCTTCACCATTTTCCTCTTTGAACCAATGTTTCTCACCACCTGAAAAACTACAATAAAAAGAATGCATTTTCACGTGAATTCTCTCTCGAGGGGATTAAATTGGCTCGTTCAGGTTCGGCTGCATACTTGGAGGCTGCTTTAAAATTCCTTCCTATTTTGAAGGATACAGGCTTTTCTTGTTCAAAACAATGAAGACCTGATACAAGAATCCAAAACAGATTAACAAACGAAACTCGATATGTTGGTTAGCTGGGTCAAATGACTCAGGGGATCATTAGTTTTAAGTTTCACTGTAAAGTACCTGGATACAAATTTTTTTTCCCCCCCTCATAATAAAATACAAACCAATTACATCAATAAATCAGAACATGCCTTTAATTATAGTGAATAGGATATGGAAGCAGTCATAATGTCAGAGGTACAACACAGAAAATAATTCGCTCTTCACAGCAATGCAGATCGCACTTCCCATCCGTCTTTACAGCGCAGAGAAATTTCCAAGCTTCCACCTTGCGGCCGCTCCCTCCCCTTCACGCTAAAAAGGTCTGAGGCGGCCGGTCAGCCACGTCCAGATCCTCCGCTTGGGGTCGAAAGCAAATGCTGAGCCTGCGCTGTAAGCGAGCTCTGAGATTCAGCCCCTGCTGCACATTAACGTACGTGTACTCCTGTGCCTTCAGTTTGGCGTAGTAATCGGAGAATTTGTTAAACAGGATTGAGATGGGCATGCCGTTCAGGATTATACCAAAGGAGATGCAGCCAAATGCCACCACTCGACCCAGGAACGATATGGGCACCACGTCACCATAGCCTACTGTGGAGATACTTACCTATAGGGATAGGAACAAAACAGCCATTGTCGCAATAAAACTTTAGTTATGGTATGAGTCAGAACAAAGGCATTTTTGTCTTGTGACTAAACTGGTTTGTCAGTGCACACAGTACAGGGTAATCCCTAAATGCCTCCTTTTCATTTATGAGAATTAGCTTCACTGCTTCGGTCATTATCAGTTATTTGACCTAGTTTCTCTAACTCTCAAATATTGTAAAAATGTGCCAGATACTTAGCTCCAAATGGGATGGCACCATAAAATTAAAATGGTATAAAAAAGGCTCTGGACAGTAGATAAGTGAGGGAGGGGTTTACTCACTGCAGCCCACCACCAGGTGTCAGGGATGCTGCTGAAAGGGGTCCCAGGAACATCATGTTCCACAGAGTGCAAGAGCGCAGAGAAGGTGAAGATGCCCATGGCGATGAAGAGGAACAGGCAGCAGACCTGCTGCTTGCATTGCCGGATGGTGAAGCCAAACGCCCGCATGCCGGTGGAATGTCGTGCCAGCTTGAGGATACGGAAGATGCGCATGAGTTTCACCACCTTCAACACTTTGCTGACCTTGCTGACTCGTGCCATGGTTTGCAGGTCTTCTTGAACGCTCAGATCTTCTTGACTGGCAAAGGCCTCAAAGACCAGCTGGATGAAGTAGGGCATGACCGCCACCAGGTCAACAAAGTTGAGTGCACTTTTCAGGAAGTGCTTAATATCGCAAGTTGTAAGAAGTCTTAAGAAATACTCAAAGGTAAAGAAAATAATTGATACAATCTCTATACACTCCATATAAGTCTTTCCATAAACTTTGGAAGTTTTTAGTTCTGTAACAGTGTTGAGTGTCATAGCCACGATAGAGATTATCACAAATACGCTAGAAAATACTGCAAATGTTTTGGCAGCCATTGAAGAGTAAGGGTTCTCCATCAAGTCCCACAGGACCTTGCGGAGACCACCGAGGAACATACCATCAAAGCCCTCCTCATCCTGCTTGGGCTGTATTTCCTCCATGAGCTCCCTTTCAACTTTAAGATAGTCCTTAATGTCATCCACCTTTTCCTCATAAAGAATGCGGCAACAGCGCTGGGTCTCCTTCATGCTCAGTCCCCAGTATGCCATTTCCTCTTCAAAGTTAATGGGGCAGAGCTCTCTCATCACCCACAGAATGTCATTCCGGTAGAAATGGAAGATGTAGTGAAAGAATGCAGGATCGCGGTCAAAGAAGAACTCGTTAGTGAGCACCGAATAGTCGTCACAGAGTGCGAGCTGCTTGACCCGGTCGGTGCACATGGCCAGGGAGCCGATGCGAGACTGCGGGTACTGGAGAGCCGCGGTCTTCGCAATACGGAATACTTTCCCGCCAACATTGATGTTCATGATGTTTGATGGCCTCACACGCTCTGCCCTTTCAGGCCCTTCGCTCTTACCCTTAGGTTCTGGGCTGTCCAACTTCTCCATAGAACTCCATGGCTTCACAGAACTGTCCTGAGAGAAAGGAAAGGGACTTTCTTCACCTCCAGAGCTTTGGGCAAAGCCATCACTCAGCCTGGCGAACAACGTGGAGCGTCTCTTCTTCAGCTTCTTTTTGAGGCCACTCTGAGATAGATCCATGACAACGATTCTACAGAGAAAACAAGGGGGAGGGAGGACTAGAAGTTGCACAAAAGAAGATTTGTTGTTTCTATTCTGTCTCCCATGGCAAGTCAAGAGTAAATTGGCATTGCTTGTACCCAATGCCCAATGTTGTGCCTGAAATGAATCTTATCCATCCAAAGAGCTGCAGAGAATGGGGACGTCACACCTATTCAGTCCAGGACAAGATTGCGACGGCAAGCAGTCTTAGTGCCTCAGAATGAAGGACACTAGAGGGATTCTTTTTTGGCCTCGAGGTTTAATCGCATTGCTGCTCTTTTGGTTTCTTAAGCATGGCTATAAATACAGTCAGGATTAATGCAAAGTTGATTTAAGGATTTAACAGAGAGACAGCGAAGGTAGAGTAACTCTTACCGCATTTGATGCGCTTTTCACAGGCACATTTGCGTAAACTGCTCACAGAATCTTAGTTTTCAGTCACAAACTATCCATTTCAACATGTTGCAAACCTAAATCAGATTTTATGCTTCAACACACAAGTGCAATGCTGCTAAATAATGAAAGCTTTTATGGACTGTAGGAGTGTTTTTCCTCATTTGGTATAGTGATACCAGACCCTAATGCTTGGGGGTGGGTCTGGTGCAGGTCATGCAACAGCCATACGCAGCGCCATACGCAGCGCCATACGCAGCGCCATACGCAGCGCCATACGCAGCGCCATACGCAGCGCCATACGCAGTTAAAGTACTCCATTATTGCTTCAGCAAAAATACTGAGGGGTGGAGCAAATGGAGGCACTGCAGCTTTAAGGCAGTCTTTGGCCACCTGCTTGAAGTGTCATGTGATACAGGAGGTACCCGTAATATTAGACTGGAATAAAGACTTTATCCAATTAAGAACATTTATTGAACGGAGACAAAAAAAAAAAAAAAAAAAATTTAAGAATTTAACCGTTCATCAGTATCGCTGCACCACCTCAAATGTGCAGGATTCTTGACTGCATGACTTCAGCAGTTACCAAAAGTTAAAAAAAAAAAAAAAAAAAAAAAAAAACCTGACATTTTCACCTTTTTTCCCCATTTTAGTTGTTCAAACTTACTTCATCACCTGGAGTACATATACAGAATAAACGGAAAGTTATTCATTATTCCTTAAATTCAGAAAAAGATACACATTTTAAATAAATACCCCAAATAAAACAGACTCTGTCTAAGTCAGGAGTGAACCTTGTGCCAAATGAAGCTCTCACTTTCCTGTGCTTTCCTGTGTTCCCCTAAACTGAGCTCCTATCGCCCCCTTGTGGCTTTTCCTAGGTTGCACATGCTCATGTTGCCCTTAGCTGCCTCATGAGAAATGCGGAGATGCATATGTGGCTCAACCACAAACCACAGTCAGCCAATTGTCGGCGTGTCTCTTTACGGTCGCACAATAAAAACTTAAACACAACCATTATGTTGCAAGTGCTAATATATAACCCTATCACCGGCCTCAGGACAACACACAATGGATGAGGGATCGGAGAAGATGGACAATAAGAGGAGCATCAGACGGCAGCTGGATCAAACGGACATATGGCACCGTTCTTCCACCTTTAGCTGGGCATCCTGAAGGAACATAAAAGATGCTGCTTTTAGCGTTTCAGAAAGTCACACAAAGCATCACTCTGCAACAAGAAGCCTGAAAGCATGCAGCAGGATGAAGATCACTGCTATAATGAATTTACAGACCGAATGGTGTACTGACCTTGAAGGAATACATATCAGGGACCAGAACTGGCACAAGAGGATCCTGGGATTCTTTCAGTGAGATGGTGGGGTGCAGAAGGCGACTCCTGGGGCAGCTGAACTCTGAGTTCCACCACCAGAGCACCAAGACGGCCAGGAGTACGCTCAGCAATACTGCAGACGGGAGAGCGAGGCAGCCAGGAGTACGCTTGGCCATACTGCACAGACGGGAAAGCGAGGCGCCCAGGAGTCTGTCTGTGCAGTATTGCCGAGCGTGAGAGCGAGGCGGCCAGGAGTACGCTCGGCCATACTGGCACAGACAGGAGAGCGAGGCGGCCAGGAGTACGCTCGGCCATACTGGCACAGACGGGAGAGCGAGGCGGCCAGGAGTACGCTCGGCCATACTGCACAGACGGGAGAGCGAGGCGGCCAGGAGTACGCTCGGCCATACTGCACAGAGGAATGTCTGCAGGTCTAAGCACATCACCATGCAGTACAGAGCCTCCTTCAGAGCACGTCCAGAAGCCAGTGCTGCTTCACATTCCATCATGCACAATACATTGATTTGCTTCAAAATAACCTGTCATATTAAAATTTGGTAAAAATATTATATTAAAATAATATAATATAAAAAATAAAAAATAATATATATATATATAAATATAATATATAATAAAAAATATTATATTAAAAAATGCATTCAGTGCATTCTAGCGCCCCCAAGTGTTGGAATTGGTATGAGGACATACTGCAGCGGTACTCAGTGCTCAACACAACGGTTTGCAGCAGCTGAAGGTGCCTGGACACCACTGTGGGACTCAGACCGACACCGAATGACAGTGTCCATTTAAACTCCAATGAATGACTTTAACCCAGACATGTAATGACCAACATTTCAGGTGGTGTCTATAGCACCATTTCTAAAAGGATAGTGAGGGATTAAAGCAAAAGAGAAAAGGACTAGAGGACAATAGAATTACCACACTCACCAATTAAAGAAAGAATCTCAGTGAAGGAGGCGTCATGAAGAACGGCAGACTTCTTATGGCCTGAAAACAGTAACACAAATTTACCCAATAAACACTCAATTTCAGGGGGAGAAGAAGACACATTTGTAACAGTGAATGAAACATTACATTTTATCATGTTTGATTCCAAAAATGACTTAACTCATTCATTAAACTGATATAAATTATATAAATTTATATCTGGCAGCTTCTCATTTAAATATTTAATCAAATTCTTAAAAATTAAATTAGATTACAAAACAGTGCTCGGATACAAACGCAATGCAAGCAGCTCCTTAATCCCGCATCTGCTTTGTTTTCCGCTCCTTCATGCACAAACAAGGCCGGCACAAGCTATTCTGATGGCAAACACAGCATCCATGCCGACTGCAGAACACGCATCGCTCCCGTTTTAATGAAGCCTTTTCATACGTCACACACTAACCTTCAGCAACGTCGTCTCCAGGTGCCAAGCAGATGAAGTGGGGGGGGTTGGTATCAAAGAGCCTGGGCACACACTGAAAGGGGCAGACCTGCCCAGGACGGCCGCAAACACCACCACCTGCAAAGTAGGCCAAGGAACATTCTAGGGCTGCCAGTCCAATGCACAGGAACACACGCTGGCACCATCAATCCATGTAGAATAAGCCCAGATTTTAGCCTAAACATTTTCTCAGACACTAATGAGATTCTAAGGTAGCAAGCATAGGGGGGAAAAAAAAAAAAAGGCATCGATTTTAAATACTCAAACGCATTTTCAGTGTCGACGTCATCGACCAAGTCGACTAATCTCGGCAGCCCTAGTATATTCAAGAACCAACATCAACACAAAGACGCTGCAGATAAGCTCCATGCGTAACCGCGGTGAGTCACCTGACACAGCCTCTGGCTGAAGGACCGAGTGAACGAGGACCAGCCCCCCCAGGGAGCGGATGTTAGACAAAAGGACTTTGAAGGAGCTGCCATTGTGCTTGTCTGCACTGCAGAGTGTGCGGCTTTCCTGGTCGCCCCAGAAGACCTTCCCCTGCAACGCAGTGCACAAGAACAGGATAGGAGCTGCCCATCTTCGGTTACCCTCACGTAGCAAAGACACAGAGGCCATTCGCTCAAAATGCCTCCAAACTCCAATTCCTATTTTTGACCAAACGCAGACACAGCGGTACCTCAAATACTGCAAGTGCAAAAGGCCTATCCAGGTGTCCATTTGATTCCAGCACCGTCTTGCGATGTTTCCCATCAAATCCAGCACGCGAGATGGTGCGCAGCGTAGAGTCTGCCCAGTACAGTAGACGGCGAGGAGTGTCTGGAAAACAGCGTGAAATGACACCAACACCTTTTCACAAGTTGATACCTCAAAAAGGCTTCAGCCATGTCATTCTCAGTGACTGTTAAATCTTGCAAATTGTACAACAATTAACCAATCTGCTAGACCGACATCTTGGAAGTTGATCCCCTTTGCAATTCCAGAACTCACCCAGAGAGATTGCAGTAGGGTTGTGCAGTCCTGAGCTGACAAGCACCAGTCTGTCTTCTCCATCCAGACCAGTCCGCGCAATCCTGGCAAAGCTTCCAGTTTCTGTCCAGAACAGGAGACTGGAGATTTGTCAATAATGAGTGTGGATATTTTATATTGCATGTTATTATGCAGTTTTCTGCTACTGTTATGACAATTTATTGCTCTCTATGGTTATATGTTGCTTAATTCTGCATGGACATGTACAAGCAAATACAGGCATCCATCCACTAGGGTCCTATTCAGTAAGGAATGATCGAGGATCCGAGGTCCATAGTAAATAATACACACTGCTGGAGCCCGAAGGCGGACATAGGACATCGGCGGGTGTAACGCTAAGGAACAGATGCAGGAGAATGGGCACCACTGGCAACATATAATGACCCACTGTAACAGTATGCATACAGTAATGTGCAGGTGATGACAGCTACAAGAGGAACATATGATGAAGACAGTTCCTGTACTGTCCCATTTGGACTGCTGCTGCTAGAGTATATCATTGTACTGTACTTAGTGTCACGTCTTTCCTCTAGAACTAACGCCCAAATTGACTTGCATCTGGTGGTCCCAGTGCCAAATGCAGACAAGTCGACGGATACCTGCATTTCATTGTACAAGTGACAAGGCTTTTCAATCCTTCATAGTCAAGTATTTAAAAATATCAAAATGCAGAGACAAATCGTCTCTGTGTCCCAGTTGTATTTGAGGTAACTTACCCCGACAAAGGCTCCACGGCAATCCCTGTTGGAGTCGAGAGTCCACCAATCAGAAGCCGCCGTCGGTGCCCATTTAGTGGGGCCACATTGACCGAACCCACATGGGCATCAGTCCAATACAGAAGGGCATGCAGCCAATCAACAGCCAGCCCCATGACCTGCCCAAGGCCGGACAGCACGAGGCGTGGCTTCCCGGAGGATTCATCCAATGAAATCCTGGAAGAACAATTAGTCACTGGTATGTGTATGTATGCCATTCTGGGTAAAATTCCTTTTTATTTATCATCATTCTTGATATGGAAGCAAGGAGGTCATAATCTTCGCTCGACGGACTTTAAAACTGGGTTGTTCCAAAAGTAAGAAATGAATTGGGAAAGAAAGCTTTTAGGTTTTCAGCACCTAATGCATGGAACACTCTTCAAGCTGAACTTTGTCTGCAAAATTTAAATACCCTAAAATGAATTTGAAGTTTTGGTAAAAACTCTGCAGTCTAGGTTGTTTGTGTGCAGGTGTATGGTCTGAGTGCTTTTGTAGTTTTATGTGAGACTATACTGACACTGTGCTGCTACTTTGGTCAGGTCTCCCGCATAAAGATCTGCGATCTCAATGGGACAAACCTGGTTAAATAAATAAAATCTATGGAGGAAATACGCCAAAACATTAACTAACCAATGAGCAGAACAAGAAGTGAATTGTATGTATAAAGAAACATAACAAAAATCGTTTTTTATACAAGTTACACGAAGCCAGGCAGCAGTGCTGAAGGGAACAGCATTTCCTAAAGCTTACATGTAAATGGAAGCCGTCTTGGACTCCGCCCAGTACAGAGTGCGGTTTGCGGTGAAAACAGCGAGGGGGGCCAACCCTAGATCACCCCCCGCCAGCTTCCGGGATTCTAATCCAGCCGGATCCATCCGCCATACCCCGTCCGCACTGCTGAAGGCCAGAAGGGCTCTGTCACCTGGAAATCAGAGCGTCCTTAATGACTGAAGCACACCATTACCCAATCAACTGCAGTCGTCACTATTGTGTCAACTGATAATTGACTAATGTACTGATTAATTAGATGTTTAATAGAATCAAAAATATAAAAAACAAAAAAAAATAAAAAAACAAGTTAAAAATGTATATCTGGACACAGGAACCAAGTCAGGCCATGGTGTCAGAACATTTTTACTGTCACAGGAAACAAAACTTAGCAAGCTTTACAATTTTACTGATGGTTCCTTTGCAACATTATGTGGGACACGTTTAAAAAAAAAAAAATCTAAGATTTACTGCCACTGTACATGCATTTGTATAAGCTGCCATTAAACTCACAGGCAGCGCAGTGCGTTTGTGAGGAATTTAACAAAAATGAATGAGGAGGAGAAAGGCAATCGACAATCGTCTTCCCACATGCAGAAATAATATCATAGACGATATTGAGTGACTTGTCTGCACTGCTTTGTGTCTATTGGAATTAAGTGTTAAGCGATGCAGCCTCTGACTTCCATGGTTGAAATCACACCACCAGCTCTCTGTGTGAAGTTTGCATGTACTCTAGCAACCAAAGATATGCAGTAACGTGAACTGGCGATTTCAAACAGCCTATTCTGTGCGATTGTATATAGGTGTGCGTGTCCTGTCCGGGACTGGTCCCCCATACAGGATGTCCGCCGTCTTCCTGAGAAAGGAGCCATGGAAAATGGCCGGCTGGATGGATAAATGTTATGAAAATAAGCTCTTACCACTAGCCATGCACTGCCCAGCCTTGGCACCTTTCAAGTACCCTGAATGACAGTCACAGGTGAAGGTCCCGTTTTCATGGAAGCACAACTGACCGCACAAGTCAGTGTCCAGACACTCGTCTATTTCTGAGGAAAGAGTCCGATTTTAACATCATGTCTAAAAATCTAGCCAAAAAAAAGCATCATATGTTACATTTGACAGCTTTTGGTTACTTTTCATAAATCTTATGTTTCGAAGGCGCTGTTGAGAACAGGCCGCTTACCCTCACATTGGGTGTCCCGCACCAGCCTCATGCCGCGGGGACAGTCACACACGAAGCCCAAAGGCTGGTCTATGCACAGATGAGAGCATCCGCCATTGCTATCCAAGCATTCATTTTGATCTATGGTAGAAGGAGGTTTAGCGTCAGCATCTGCGAGACGGCATGTGAAAGACGCTGAGACTCATACACAGACTGGAGGGGAAAAGGCATCTCGGAGAATTCTGGAGGACCGAGCGGATTCACTCACCACAGTCCTGCTCATCGCTGCCATCCATGCAGTCCTGGGCGTGGTCACACCTCCAGGAATGGGGAACACACTGCCCATCTGAGCAGCTGAACTCAGGACAGCTGTGGTGGGTTCGCTGGGGTGGCTGGCACAAGCCGGGGAGTTCATCGGCACCGTCGGGGCAGTCGGGACTGCCATCACACACCTGGGCCCTGGGCAGACAGCTTCCCGACCGGGGGCAGAGGAAGGAGTCGTCCATACAGCTCTGGCAGGATTCCTCGTCACTCCCGTCGCCACAGTCGTCTCTGCCATCGCAGCGCGAATCCAGCGACACGCAGCGTCTGCCCCTGCAGGTGAACTCACCCCGCAGGCATTCAGTCTGACCTGCAAAATTCAAAGATTCTGGAGATTAGCCTTGCGACAGCTAGATTAGTCAGATGTAAAGCAGAATAATGTGTCCCACCCACAGATACCATTTACAGCCCCCTCCTGCGAGCTTTTACGAGGAAATACCACAGCGGACCATCTGTGCAGACTCCTACCACAGTTCTCCTGTAGCTCGTCTGACCCATCCTGACAGTCTGCGTTCCCGTCACAGAGAGAGCCGTTACCAACGCAGCCGCCATCCACGCACAGAAAACCTGAGCAGGACTTTTCCCCTGAAATACGCGGCAGAATTCATCCGACAGTCACACTGACGATCATGTTGGAAACTGAATAACTGCCACAATCAAACCCCCGTTTTACGGACCCAAGCCTTTAATGCGCTTACAGCAGTCGGCTTCGTCACTGCCATCCTTGCAATCTTCATCTCCATCACACACCCATATACGAGGGACACACTGACCACTGGAGCACAAGAACTGTGATGGTTTGCATGATCCTACTACAGCACCTAGTAAGAAAAAAAATTACCTCAAAGTAAGCTGTTCCAACATAGGAACTTTGAAGATACTCTCATTTTTTAAAAGGTGCACACTGATCTTAAACCCATAGTTCTTCCACCTCTTTACAGAATCCATAAATTCAAATTACCAATTTTCTTAAAATTTGTCACCTAAAAAGGAATTGAGCAGAGATTTTACAGCACAAAACGTGTGCCGTGAATCAGCAAAAAACTTACAATACGAGACGAAAGCGCCATGTATCAGGGGAGAAGAGGTCAGGTCGGCACAAGAACGACAGGCGGCACCATCAGTCACGCCATTATACAGAGCCAAACCATCACATGCAATGAATGAATGAATGAATGAATGAATGAAAACAAGTTGGATGGCTCCAGACCTGCCAAATATGGAATAATGACATGGGGCAAAGTGATCGAGCAACACTTCGTTACAGCTATCCTCTTTAAGGCGCGATATACAGAGACAGGACACCTTTTTCCAGAGTGGCTGCTTTTTGAAGAACGGAGGCCGGTTCCTCGGTGAGCGTTTATGCCGCGAGGCATACCCTAACGTCAGCTACGGGGACCCCCATGAACAGTCTTGTCTGATATGTATAAGCTTCCCTTAATAGAAGACACGTAATGAACGCCACCTTTGTTTGTGTTAGAGACAAACGGCCGGCTACGGAGCACATTCGCGGGACGGAGCAGATCGAGAGGGCGTGCTACGGCTGTCAGACGGCCGGCCAATCCCGAGCGGGAGACGGCAGGCGGAGGCAGGTCAGCCCCGCATCTCCATCCAATCACACGTGGGTAAGGACACTCACACGCTTTAGATTCGGGAAAAAAGTCATTTTCAATTTCTCCTCTATAACTATGCAATCGGCAGAGTTCTGCTGAATGAAAACATACGTGTTGAAATGCACGTAAGCGGATCGGATTGCCTTACCCTGTACGAAAAGCCAGTTTCGTATATAGATTAAGAGTCCAAGGGCGACAAGGTGCTTCATGGTCGATTCCTGCACCTTCTTGCTTGTAAGGCACGTGTGTGACGTAACGCCAGGCGTTTCTTTTTTAACCCCGGCGTGATTAAAATCTTTATACGTGATTGGCTCACGTGCACATCTCAGTGAATAAACTCATCTACCATTGGCTCTGTGCTGACTTCATTTAGAGAGCGCTATTTTCCTAGCGAGCTTTAGCCTTTTATTAATATTTTACGTGGGAGCACAGGATGACTGTTTGATCTACGTACTTAGTAACACTGATATTCTCAGCAGTGATGTGTCGACTGTACTTTGAATGGAGATTTTAACTAGCTTCGAATATTTTTAATATATCAGTGAATATGCTGATTGCTAACGCTATTTTACATGTATCTTTGTCAGCTGACAAAAAAAAAGCATGAATCTTAGACACAGTCCTGTTCAATAACGCAACTAGTAGTCTTGTCATTTACATGTTGTGAGGCGAAGCAGTGGTTTGATGAATAGCAGTACAGCCTCACATTTCCACTGTCGGTGCTTTAGATGCCATTTATGGCTTTCTAAGTGTGGATTTCGCATGTTTCCCCGAATGTGCATGGGTTTCCTCCCTCCATCTAAAACAGGAGTGTCAAACTCCAGTCCTGAAGGGCCAGAGCCCTGTTCATTTTTTAATTTCCCCTCATTTAAACACACCTGATTCAGGTCCATTCATTACCACACAGCTCAGTTGTGGTGGAACAGAGAAAGAACTAAAGCTATACAGGGCTGCGGCCCTGCAGGAATGGAGTTTGACATCTCTGGTCTAAAACCAGGTTATTAGGGGAAGCAGAACAGTGGAACTGGTCACGGTGTGTGTCTCTGTGTGTCACTTGTGATGGACTGGCATCCTGTCCAGTGTGTCCCCTGTGCTTCTTGGGTAGGTTAAAGGTTCAACATGACCCTGTACTGAATAACTGGTAAGAAAGATGCACAGACATAGCAAGTAATTTTATATAATTTGCACACATTGCGATCAGACATCACCATTTTTCCAAACTTTATTAATACTTTTAGATTTTCAAACACCAAAGAGCATGAACTAGTATGCTAGTATGCTTCCATTAAGAACGGAAAAGAAAGGAAATAATGATCCTTTTCAATTGTCCTTCAGAGATATGGCTGATCCGTAGACAATGGAAGGTCCTTCCCACAACCAGGGACAACTGGAAACTTTTCTTGGACTGCAGGAGCATGTCTTCATTCACAGGGGAAGAGTGAAGATATGAGAGAGTTTTGTTTATATGAAAGATACTGTGTAGATGAACTGTTGGTAATCTTGCAAAACAATTCTATATACAATATTATACGCTCTCACTATTTGTAGTCACAGCCCTGCAGAATCAGTTCAGTTCTATTAATTTTAAATTCACGTTTTAGTTGAAATGTTTAGTTATACTTATTGCCCATTACTATAACTGTACTGATTAAATATATTTATCATATTACTAAAGACCCTATTTAGAATACAATGCAACTCTTAAAATACATCCTGAGAAAAAAATTAAAGATTACCCCCCAGCTTCAAGTGCTTTTTGAAACGGCATCACGATGGTAGGCGGCATGGTTTCTCTTCGCCCATCTCGTTCGCAGTAATAGTTATGGGCAAACTTGTGAGAAGGTCCAACTGGAAGTTTGGGTGCTGGTTGAGTTCTAAAGATAACATGTCGAGAAGCCATGCATCAAAAAAACACTAAGAAATGGACCCAAAGTGACCGCTTACAATCACTAAAAGCCAACTAGAGAGCCATGTTAAATTTTTTCAAGGTCGCATTGTTCATATGATTAAACAAACAGCTAGGTTACCACAACAGCACTTTAAAATACCGTACCTTTTTGCAATCTCACCATACCGGAGCTGAAGTTTAGACTGAAGATCTTGCTGCAATGATATGAAGGTCACAAAATTCGGTAAAGAGAGCAACACACACTACGCTGTTCAAAACATATTAAAATGAATTAAGGCTTAGTATGCGAGAAACTATTAAGAAAATAATTCCAGCTATGTGGAGTTACAAAATAATAACTGCCAATTCAACACAAGACATGCAATATTCTCAGTACAAACGTAGGTAGGTAGATGGCTAGCAACGTTTATGTCAGATTTAAAGGGCAATCCGTTTTTGTTATTAATGCAATGCAATGCATATCCAACTTCAAAGGCTTACAATCTCAACTATTAACACCTTGGTAACACTAACAGAAAAAGATGATAATTTACCCCTGATAAATAATTTCGAAGCCTCTGAATTATCTTTGTAGCTGACGCCATTTCTGTACGGATCAAACTGAAATCTCGCGATAATGAGAAACCACGTATAACACGTGATGACTTGCGTGTAGCGAGTTATATATCGCTTAACCCTAATTACATATATATCCTACTGCACATACGTGCATAACACGTACAAATAAATAACATAGACACATAATACAAACTGACACGTAATCCTGTATTACTACGTCATAATGGTTTTGCGGAAGCGGATATGGGTGCAACGAATGATGGGAATATTATAAATTACATTTTTCTATAGTCTTTTTTATTTATACCTTTTCCAGTTCAGTCCTTCCTAAACATTTCTGCTGTAGAAAATGTCGTGACGTGATATTTTTAAGTAACAGTTCTGAGTATAAATAGGCGTCTCGCCCCACGTGATCCCCTTTCCGATAGAAAACGCCAAGATGGACGCCAGTCGCGTGCAGCCGATAAAGCTCGCTAGAGTATGTGATTTAAAACAAAATATTGTAATTGATTGCCATGTGTCGGCATAAACGGGGATAATGCAGTGTCTGTATTATATCCTCGTTTGTCTGAGCAGTTTCGCTACTGTATTTTATTTTTGTTTCGCACACAGCACGTGAGAGGTTACTTTACAGTCTCGGCATGTTTGGAACGTAAAGTTAGAAAATGGTGGTGTTACGTTAAATTAACACTTTTGTACGCATACAGTGATTGTGTTGTCTACCCAGTAAAGTTTGTGTGTTTAATTCAGGGAATATTTTTTGATGATCCGTGTAGACTAGCGTACCACTCTGGCTAATATTTCGAAAGCGTTAGCTCCTTGGAATGTAAACTGTTTGCTGTTTATGCAGATAGATGCTTCTGTCTATAAAGCTTCTGTACTTTTAATGCTGCCATTAATAATTGCATCTCATTTTAGGTGACGAAGGTTCTTGGAAGAACCGGGTCCCAGGGCCAGTGCACCCAGGTAAGTAGTTTAGATGGCTTCGTGTGTTAGCTAGTGGTTTCATACGTCTCAATTTTCATAGCTGTAATGTCTTATTTGCTATTTTAAGGTGCGGGTTGAATTCATGGACGACAGCAACCGATCTATCATCCGTAACGTGAAGGGTCCGGTCCGAGAGGGAGATGTGCTGACCCTGCTGGAGTCGGAGAGAGAGGCCCGGAGGCTGCGTTAGGTGAGCCCCCTTTTCCGCTTTAGTAAGTCAACCCTAGCTGTAAATACAAACATAGTGAGCCGCTCCCAGTACGTGATATACAGGAAAGAGTTTACATTTGGTTACGTTCCGAGTGATGCTCCGTTTTAAGATGTGGTGACGTAGATTGGCATTCGATTACTGATTGTCTTGGAAAAGCGTTTTTTTGTCAGCTTAATCTCAATAAGACAGTAATTATACTGGTTATGAATTCTTTGCATAGGATTAACGTCCAGTATTCCTCCGAGCCGGGTGAAGTAATGACAGTGCTTAATGAATTTTCTGTTGATATTTAAGCCAAAAGCATTCCTTCCTTGATATTGATTGTAATTTCCCCCCTCCCTGCAGTCCAAAGACAGAAGAAGCGAAACATCAGTCAAGGAGAAGACTTAGTGTCTGGAATGTCTTTTTTGACAATAAAATATTAAACTGATGTTTGTATTGACAGTGATTATTTAAAATTTATAACACACCAGAGTGATCTATTGGGGTTGCACAGGCTGTAATTAAATAATTTTTCACTAACTACCAGAAAAATTCACATTAAGCACTATTTGGACTTCAAAATAAGGCTTGAACAGCAGCATATTGTACAGAACTCAATTTTTTAGAAATCATTGTGCTGTGCAAAAACAGAACATCTGTTCTAGTATATGGCCACCAGACAGCAGTCAAAGGACCGACATACATACTTACATATTCAATTTAAGTGTGAAGAGACACAATGTGATTGAAGTTTTTAATAAAAAAAAATTGAATACAGGACATTAATGTTGCATAATACATTTTTGGTATGAGGCATTTTGGAAAATGTTAGCTAGAAGTTAGTGATTCACCACAGCACTGAGCTGTAACTTCATACAAGCGCAAAACAAAGGCTTTTAGATTTTAGAAGTGCACTGGCTTCAGCCTGGGAACAGAAGTCAGTCACTAATGCTTAAAGTATTATTCTTTAAAACAGCAGTTTTATACCAGAAGTATAGCAATACAGTAATTTAGATGTTAGAAAATAATGCCTGTACAACACACTTTGATATGTGGTTGTCTAAGATATGTAATTCCAGAATATCAATATAAATACATTTCATACAGTGTTCTATATTTAAAAAATTCTATTTTCCAGTATAGTCGGCATCATATTCCAGCAGACTGTGTCCAGTTATCTTCTGCGTTTCTCCCCCTCGGGGCTGTACAGAGTCGGCGAGGTGTCACACGTGGGGCTTCGGTGCTGCCTGCATCACACACCAGCTACATTTAAATTATAACATTCTTTTTATGAGCCACTTAATATACAGAACTACCACTGGGAAATACATGTTATCAGAAAATCGCAAAATACGTCGATACTTTTAAAGTTGTGTTCCCCGGTGCATGTAGCTACCCTCAGACATTTCCATTAGAAATAAAGGGTGTTGCAACACTGCTGACGGATTCAGTCCAGGAGGCTTTGTCAGGCCCAGCATGAAAACAATGAAATAAATTTATAGTGTTAACTTTGAACACTGGAAAATATTTTGACTTGTTTATGACTTTCCACGTATATTAAATATTTGCAACTTTGGCCTACTGCCATGTGCGCTGGGCCGTATGCCTGAAATGTGAATATATCATACATTTGTCTTCTGCTACACTCAGGCTGAGCAACATCTTTCTAGATAAACCTCTTCCTGGATAAATTTATCCTTCGGACTGACAAATGTGTTATACTCATTTTAATCCAAATTTAGTTTTAAAAATCTAAACGAAAAATACTCACGCTTGCTTGGCTCTTGGAGTAGTTCATATGGGCATAGAGCAGCACAGCAATGTCATTGTGGGATGCTTCCAGAGCAATGGAAAGGGCGTTACTGCCATCCTGGTAAAAGAAGGACGAACATGCAGGTTATTCTCCAAGTGGACTGTTTGTTCTTTTTACACCAAGTGGTCCCTGTTATTAAACACAAGTACAGACCAGAGTACAGAACATTCTAAGCCATGAGAAAAGTACACGCTGTTTGAAAATTAATTATTTCTGTTTTTCCTTTTGAAGTTTTCCAGTTCTGTAATTCATGTCTAGCTGTTCAGTACAAATTTTTTTAAACAATGCTTCACACAAACTCATACTGTACTTCATCTGTACATTTACTGAAAAATGCTAATTATGTTTCAATATCAATATGAAAAATATTTTTTTAAGTGGGTATAGAGGATCTTTTTAAGTTTATCATTGGTTCCCATTTCCTTAATATTTCAATAAATATAAATTCAATTTAGCTGTAGAAAATTATAGACTCAGATGCAATGTTTAACTTAACTGTTCCACAAGACATACAGTGCTCACTGAAAGTCGTGGGACGTTTGCTAAATTCAGTAAAAATACTGCAAATTTATTGGTTTCATAACAGAAGTCCATTGACAAGCGATGTTTAACATATCTACACATATTTTCCACACAGACAATTTTTTTTTTGACTGACTCATTCAGTTCTGTTCTTGCCATTTTGCTGTTAATTGTAGTCATAGGCTTCCAAAACGAAACAAAACACCAAACATTTGTGTTTAATGTTATTGCAAAGGTGTTACTATGTTAGACTGCTTGTCACTGGACCTTGAACAGCTTTTTTAGAACTATAATTTGGGTTTCTCTTTATTACTGCTTGCTTCATAAGACTGGACCCTTAAAAAGTACTTGTGTAACACTTCGATGTTCGGTTTATTACTTTTTTTTTTTTTTTTAAAAAAAAAAAAGATTTTTACTAAACTGTATAAATGTTAAAACAAAAAAAATCTGATCTTAGCTGACTCAAAGAAAACCAGCTGTGTTGTGGCTGAGTTTTAAATCAGCTGGACTAACTGGTTGTACGTATTAATTCTATTAACGGCTGTATTCGTTTCGGAAGCTCCTATACTCTACAGCAGGGACTCAGTATCTGTGATATTTACATTGTCCACTATGGAAATATCACAGTCTGGCTGCTCCAGGAGCAGGGAGACGATCTCAGCGCGGCCGTGCTCGCTGGCACACATGAGCGCGGTGGAGCCTTCTTCATCCTGGGCATTGACGTCCGCCCCGCACGCCAGCAGCAGCTCTGCCATCTCTCGCCGCCCATGGCTCACGGCCAACATCAGCGCCGTCTGTCCCGCCTGCACACAAGTGACCCATAACATCCAAAAATATCCAAGACACTCTGACAGAGACCCTTCCCAAGCTCATATCCACGGCTTTAGCACTGACCCTCTGCGCAGACACAGCAAAGCGGGCCCACCTGGCTGGCTTTAGCACTGACCGTCTGCGCAGACACAGCAAAGCGGGCTGACCTGGCTGGCTTTAGCACTGACCGTCTGCGCAGACACAGCAGGGTGGGCTCACCTGACTGGCTTTAGCACTGACCGTCTGCGCAGACACAGCAAAGCGGGCTCACCTGGCTGGCTTTAGCATTGACGTCACCCTGGCCCAGCAGCTTCTTCACTACCCTCATGTCCTCCTCCTCCTTCACCGCCGCCAGCGCCGCCAGCATGATGGCCGTGTAGCCAGCCTTGTTCTGCTGGTCCACGTCGCACATGCCTGCACAGAGCACACATTCCCAGAGGTGTAGCAGGCGTGTGACGTTAAAACATCAACTCATTTTAAATAACTTTCAATTCACGTGCGAGTCCTGCTAACAGAAAAGCTACTTTTTGCCAAGTTAAAAATTAAGACCAGCAGCAAAGATAGCAAAGCTGTACAAGTAAGAGATAAGTCCTCCAAAATCAAACTGGCAACCCAAACTCAGAATAAGAGATAACTGTATGCTCCTGAGATCCAAGGGGAAAACAGCTTAGTTTAATAAAACATGTTTTTTACATAATTGATGGAATGGAGAAATGCCCCCGCCCCCCACACACACACACACACACACACACTTAAAATGTCCTTAACAGGAACTTGATCACGTGCTGTGTATTAAACGTGCAACGGATCACAAAATGCATCGTTCAGCACAATTCTGCTACAGCAGGAAAAACAGATCTACTTTTTAATTTATTTTATTAAATTTGCAATCAAAAATAGGAACAGCTGTAAACCAAAGACAATGTGTCAGTTGTTGTATCTGAATAATAGAACTTAAGAGATGCTATTTGCACATTGTATGGTCACATATCAGTAAAGATAAACACCCCGATAGTCGTACATTTATTTTCCCCTAGCAGAAGCGCCTCAGGGTATATTAGGCAATCCTTACCATGCCCGACCCCCAAAGTCTAGTTTGTTTGACTAGTAGCCGGTTTTTCCAAGAACCACTGTACAGCCATATCTTACCCTGTCTGGGCACAGGACGATTCAGTTGTACTCGGGCACGATACGCATCCGGTGTGATCGCAACCACATGCACAGGCATGGCATCAATGACGACTAGCCCACACATGCATACATTGTACACTATAATGCACTGGACCCGAAAGGAACGGATCAGGTAGGCTGTACGGATCGGGCAGGCAAACATTTTCACTTGGTCTATGGTAGAAGTGCAGTGTTTGCTAGAAATTTGGGCTGATGACAGTATCCAGGAACAACTGGATGCAAAAACCAAAAAAAAAAAATCATAGATATTTAGTAAAATATGGGAGTACCTTTATACGTGCGGCAAGCTTAAATGAAAACCGCTGATTTACATACTCGATACATCTGTGGGCCGTGTCTCATCGCACCTAAATTAACAACAAATGAGCCACAAAATAAAGACATCAATCATGAATCATGCTGTGTGGTAGCGCTTTTCTTTGGCTGTATTCGAAATGTCAACTCACCCACTATAAAGTCTGTTATTTAGTAAATCAGTCATTTTTTACTACTGTTCGAATTCTTACCTGTGAATTGCATTAACTAATCATCATGAGGCACACTAAAATGTACCCTATACCTGTTGACTTAGACCAGGGGTGGCCAATCTTATCCGCAAAGGGCCGGTGTGTGTGCAGGTTTTTGGGATAACCTTTAGGTCAGCTGTTCAAACCCAGGTGTGA
>JAODJW010000033.1:910485-934782 GCA_026777045.1 Hyperopisus bebe | reverse complement strand
GTGAAGCTTCAGCTCAATGAGGCAGTCAAATAACGGGAAACTCCACCCCCCCCCCCCCACACACACACACACAGAGCTATGGGGGATGATTCAAAGCTCCAACCTCAAAGACTGCAGCGCTACCTGCTGAGTAAAATACCATCCTTATATGGGGAGAATATTTTTTTCTAAATACACCTAGTACACGTGACCTTTTACACAGGAAGTAGTTCATGAGGCGGAATGTAGCTATGTAGACCAGAGATATCTCCTGGCCCCAAAGACAGTGAGCCTCTCACCCCCCACTGAGAATCCCCACAAACTTCAGACTTTTCTTGTTCCCAGTGCGCAGCTCGGAAGGGCCGCTGCCATCGTTTCTCTTCATAATGGATTTCAGCATGCCTGCAATTCATGAGAGCCACCACAGGGGGCGCACGTTATTCCCTAGCCACACACAGAAATTTCACATTTCAAGGAACGCCTCTGTGTAAGTAAAGCACATTTTATCACGCCTATACAGCTGACTCTTGTTGTCCTGCATACATCAGGACTCTACTTGGAATGACTTTGTTCAGCAAAAAGCCTGGTTTTCAGTATTTCAAATGGTGTGGCTCACACAGCAATGTCACTGACATACACACAGAACAGACCACTACCAAATAATTGCCCTCACCCGCGGCTGGACTGCAGAGGGTGGCATTTACTTCATGATCACCCTCCATCATGTTGATGGGGCTGGCAGAGAGAGCGCATTCTGTAATCTGTCTTCTCTTCGTTACAGTGCTCAGAGGCGTCTGAGCTGGTGCCTTCCTTTCTTGTCCGTATGGATTCTCCCACTGGCTTCCAGTGCTGCTTACAGCGATCATGGGTGTTTTCCCAATGCTCTCTATCAAATCCGTTTGAACATTCTGGTCATTCTGAGAAGACGCGGAATCCGGACCGACGCAAGCATCTGTGACTTCACAGTGGCACTGTACAGCGATGCTCACTGTCTCTGCACTGCGACCCTGCAGGAAGCTGGAGGCTGGACACTCGGTCGCCACATCAGCGACGGCCACTTCAGGCTTGGCCAGAACTGCCTTTTCCACCATGACAGTCGACTTCCTTTGCTGCTCTTGAGCTTTCAGCGTTGCAATTTCCTCATCTGCTTCACTTAGCTGACCCTTGAGGACCTGCAAAGACTCTTGCAGAGTGTCCATTTCCCTTTGCGCCTCACTTGTCAATCCAAGCATGGACTCCATCACCCATACAGCCGCTTCCTTAGTCTCCACTCGGACATCCACTCCTGCTTCCCGCATGGCCACTGCCTCCATTCCAACTCCTTTATCTGCCACTGCTACAGCTGTGCCTACAAATGCATCCTTTTTACCCTGACAGTAGTAAAACACAGATTCTTCTAGGGATCGATCATCCCCAACAGCCACAGACCTTGTCAGCAAAGTCACACTTTCTACTGGTGAAACTCTCTCTGGTTGATCGCCTTCTTTCTCATCTCTGCCACCCAGCTTTTCCGTGAGTCTCCTCAGCTCAACAAGCTTGCTAACCCTACCATGAGTGGACGGTGCTGTTGGGAGTCTTTCAGCGCCATTATCATGCTGCTGGAGTTCTGAAGCTCTAGCCAAAGTCTTCTCATGCAACGCCAGAAGCAGCCTGTCCTTTTCTGCACGCAACTGGGCCACCTCGCGCTCCAGCGCTGGGACTCCCTTCACCTTCTCTTCCATCTCCTTCAGCTGCTTCAAGGCTGCAGCCATCTGCTCTCGCACTGTGTGCAGCTGCCCAGAGCAGACTGGTGCCAGTCCAGTGGCGGAGGCACTCCCAGGCGCCGGAGTGCTCATTCCAGAGTTGTGAGGACTTCCAGGGTTCCAGCTGCTCTGAGAGGGGCTTGGGGAGACCGTCAAGACATTCAGCAGCTGTGCTTCCTGTGTCTGGTTGTTGGCAGCTAGTTCCACATCTCTAGTTCTGGCCTTGGGAGGGTCACCAAGTTGGAAGGCAGAATCCTTCTCCATCTGTTGCTGTTCTTGCTGTAGCCGCCGGCTAGTTTCCAGCAGGGTCCTCTCTACCCTGGGGTTACGCATTGGTGGAAGAGGGGGGACCTTCAAGCCAGCAGAGAGGGGAGGACTAAGAACGGGAAGCGGTGAGAGAAGGTGCGCTTCACTGGGGGCAGAGGCAGTGCGATTCCGTGGGGGGGGCTTGGGGGCCACCTGGCCTTCTTCACTGGCAGAGGATGACAGAGATTCAGTTGATGTCCATCCACTGTTGTGTCCCCCACCCCACGGACTTCTCTGGGATATTTTTGCACCCCGTGTTGCCCGGCGAGGGTTTGCCAAGGCCCGCCGAAGATTGTGTCCGCTCTCAATCTCCTCCACATACTTCAAGAAGTCAAGGTCCAGCTGGAAGCCATAGGGAGTTTGCACAGAATAGGAGCCGCCCTGATCTCCCTTATCCTGGGTGTTATAGATGAACGGTGCACCGAGATCTGAAAGGTACAGGTACAACGTTGACGACTGTGTGTGTAGCATTACATAATTACTGATTAATTTCGAGGAAGACCCTGCTTACCCGGAGGTTTCTGATTGACTTGCACAGATTGAGTCATCTTACCAGAGCACAACCTTCTGACAGTAACCCAGAGAGTGAGCTGACCACCTGCAGAAGAAGAACAATCAAATCGCTGCTCCCTTACTCGAATATATTACTAGTATGTGTGCATGCTGGGGTATTCTCTGCGCATATGTGTTCTGCTTCTTAGTTTAAGTAACGGTCTTAAATTTAGCTATGAAGCAGCGCCAGCCAAGATGTCAGTCTCCAGTTCAGGGCAGCTATTCCTCTTAACTGTTCTCCATGCAAATCAACTGGCAGCCAACACAACAGTCACACACAAATATGGGGATCGCTGCTATTACCAACAATGGGTGCGTGGCAATGCGAGGAGATGGAAAGTCACCATGTCATGTGCTGCACGCAACATAAAAGCAGCCAAAATGCCCTCCCTCACTTTGTAGGGCAAAGCCAACCTGTGCCACTGCGTTTGCTTTCAGGTTCACAGTTACAATCTACAGTCAGTACCATCCCAACAAAAACTATTTCTGGGATTTAGGACAGCGTGAGGAAAAGAGTGTGTAAAACAAATGAGCCAAAGCTCAATATTGTGCAGTGTGGGTTTGGTCAATCTTTCTGCCCAGGAAAAATCTAGCAAATCAAAAGCTTCGAGTTTTAAAATCCTAGAGCACAGACACCTGTTGGGGAAACGGGGGGGGGGGGGGGTCTAAAACAAAATCTACAATAAATGTGAAAATTTTCCATTTCACACACAAAGGGAAAGTTTACTTAAGTGTTTAAGGATTAAGAATGATGTCATACATTAAGAGGAACTGTATGTCAGCGTAACAGCAATGGCAGGGAAACAATGCTGGAAGTGGCAGATAGATGAGCAAGACGGATGTGCAGCAGACTACAAAAGCAGAGACTCAGTATTCACTGCAGCATAAAGCATTCTCTGTGTACAATCATTTTGCTGCCATAATATAATTCATTCAATATCTCACCCTGTATTATTACCACTACAGCAAACTGTTACATCACTATTTATAAAAGACAGAAAACATAATTATTTCTTATATGTACTAAATGTGGCATGTGCAATTTTCAGAGAACGCAGTGGTACCTCAGTTCTTGAACTCATTAGAACTCGAATTTCTTAAAAGTCGAACCAACCAGTTTGGAAAAAAAAAAAATTACCTAGAGCTCGATCTAAATCTTAGAAGTCAAACCATGAACGCCGACCTAAGATAACTTGTACACGCGGGGAAATGAGTCACGTGGCATGTCTGTCAGCGGAAACATAGGGTAACGCTTCAGTCTCAGCCTCGCATTCGCTGTGACAGCATCGTGCATGTTTACACTAACTGAATACATATATTCAGACAGTAAAAATACATTTAGACAATGATAGTAACAGTAATTATTATATAATAAAATACATTTTAAAAAAGATTTCTTATTATTTTAATAATAATAAACCATTAATACATTTAATTATAATAATATTGTCGAATCGAGTGGGGACAGAACGCAGACAAAAGCGCAGATGTCAGGGTATCGGGGAATACGGGGTTTAATTACAGGTAAGGCAGGCAGATGGACAATACAATGACCGGACTGGGGAAACAAACTGAAACACGAACGAAATTCAGAGGGCTAATGAAAACAACCAGAAACAGCTGATCAAATGGGGATTCCACACGGGGTTAACTAGGGGGCGTGGCACACGGAAGGAGCGGACGATCAGGGCAGGACACATTGTTTAGATAGATTTTCTTACTTTGCAAATTACTGTTTTCATAAATGTGCTTAGATGTGTTCAGTACAGTATATGCTCTTCTGGTTTTATCCGGTTCATTTTGTGTTTAAATGCTAAAAAAAAAAAAAAAAAAAAAAAAAAAATTTAGGTGTAATTTTTTGGGGCCGGGAACCAATTAATTGGTTTTCCATTATTTCGTATGAGGAAAATTCGATCACAACTCAAACTTTTTAGGATTCTGTCCGGAGTTCTGAATGGATTAAATTCGAGTTCTGAGGTACCACTGTATTATTTTATACCAATGTCTGAAAGTTAGATGACAGTGTATTCCACTGAATGGCACATTTGTGTTTGCAAAAATGTTTCTTTCTTGAAATCTGGACTTACCTCTCACGCCTCCAAAAGCACCATAAAGACCCCTTTCTGTAGCGTCTCTGCTTCTGACTGGGCTCTGGTTCTGATCCGCAGGAAATGTGGCAAAAGTGCAGCTGCCCTTTAGAAAACCAGAATGAGACCTCGGAGTCAGAGAAAGCTTCACTCACGCATAAGACGCTATCAGGAACACACACACACACACACACACACACAGACACGGGGTATACCTATCCTTATGGGGACCGCTCATTCACTTCAATGGGAAAAATGCTAATGCTAACTATCACAACCGTAACCCTTACCCAGCCCTAACCATACCCATAAGTAACCAAGCAAAATACAAGAGTTTTTGCATTTTTAGTCTTTTCACTGATTTTTATAAGATAGAGTCTTCCTTTATCGGGACCAGGAAACCAGACCCCATAAGGGGGGGGAAAATGGATATTGATCACGTTATGGGGACATTGTGTCTCTCTCGCACACATACACACACACACACCCCCCCCCAAGCACATTCCAACACACTTCCCTCTCACACCCTACTTCCACTGCCAGGCTCAGACTTGCAACTCAGCTCCCACATACAGCTGAAGGTAGACAGGAGTAGGCTGCTATGAATAAAGCATCGTTCTCCACTAGTTCCAAGGGGGCTCATGTCAGGAGAAAGGTGGCACCAAGGACTGCTGCTATTACCCAGCAGAAAGTCCCTGCCCCCAAAGAAAGACAGGCGGCCCAAAACTTATTTGAAACATCCAAACCTGACTAGTTAATATTGCCAGACCCTCTGCTATTTAGAACCATGCCAACAGCTCGACCAGCTTGCTTAATATCATCTTTGGCATGATGACTAATCGGACCACCTTACGCCCCCTTCTGGGCCAAACCGGCCTCCTTCCCGCCCAAACCCCATTCAGAGGGCACAGAGACGGCGGCTCCCTCAGATGCACTCCCTGCTCCGTGGCTCCAGGGAGGGCTGCCAGATTATGGGAATTAAAATTACAGGGTGTGGGACGGCTACATGGCACGGAAGCCAGCGTATGCCCGGGCGTAACGGCGTGGGAGAAGCAGGCAGCCTCGTCAAGACGCTTAAAGAGACAAACAGGCTGACTGTACTTCAAGAAGAGTAAACATGTCTTCACAGATGGCTAATGCTTAAATGCAGACATACAGGAATTAAGGCGACTCAGAGATACGCTGAAAGAGGCTCCTCAGGGCCACCTGGAACTTTTGGGTCGACCAGAAGAAGGACCCATACTTTGCTGAATCTGTTGGGTGGGGGAGTTTCATGCATCTGCGTCTGTCTTTGATCACACGAGTTACTCTTGTGTGTGTGAACTTCAAAAACAAGAAAAATAAACTGCTCACTGCTTGGAAGTGATAGTCAGCATTAGTGATTCCCAAGGGGGGGCAACAGGGGGTAATTTCCATTATTTAATTTCCATCCATTCATCTTCAAAAACCACTCATCTGGTAAAGAAGTGTTTCCCAATCCGGTCCTCAGGAATCTGCTCCCTCCCAGCTCTCAGCAAAAATGTGGACTGTCTGGCAGGGAGCTGGGAGGGAGCAAAAATGTGGGCCGTCTGCGGGTCCCCGAGGACCGGAGTGGGAAACGCTGCAGTAAAGTATTCCAGTGAGTGTGCAGCTGGGAAGGCACAGAGGGTATGGGCAATTCACACAAGCCTATGGGCAATTCAGAAGATGCCAACTGAATGACCCGCGTCTTTGGTGCTGTGGCCCAGTGCTTCAGCTCAGCCACAGATTCTCCCGAGTGCAGGTCGCACCCAGCACCCCCACAGTCCAGAAAGACGCCGGCTGGATAGACATTTAATCTGCACTAATTTATATGTGCAGTCTCAGCCAATGTGGAGTCCGAGAGACATCACAGGAAAGGGTTACGCTCTATCCCCCCCGCTGTTAAGGAAACAGGTGTCCTGCGATGTCCTGTAAGAACTTGTGACTGAATGTATACCTGCCAATTTTGCTAGCTATTCGGACCTATGAGCCAATGAGAGAGGAACGACTCCCAAAGCATACATGGGAAATGATGGAATGGCATCTACACAATGGCTCAGCAGAAACCCGACATTCCTGGCAAAGGCGCCGACAGAGGGTACATGCATGAGAGATGTTCCCAGTCTCAGCTCAGACAGAGCAGCCAAACTCTGAAGCTAGACATCCAAAGAGCTTCAGGATGAAAACCAGCGACACAAACGGGAAACTGCGCCTTCCAGCTGTTCTCAGATAAAATCTGCAGCCTTCTAAGGGGAAGCAGGTTTCAGAAAAGCCTTTGCCCCCCAGGAAACACCTCCCATTGTCTCACTGCAGGCAAAAGAGTAAATCCAGCATGAGAGCCAGAAGCGGTTTCCTGAAGGCCAGGAAAAACAAGCGGGAGGCAGGTGAGCGGAGAGCTGAGCAAACACGAAGCCGCGCTCATCACCAAGCTCACAGACAAACTGCTCCCACGAGGACAAGACGAATATTTTCACAAAACCTCACTGAAGTGCCAATTTAACAGAAACTAAACTTTTGAAAACGGCCGTTATCAACCCCGGTCGGAACACACGTCATCCCTGCATCCTTTTCACACTCCTACCCCTGATCAGCCTGCACAATCGCACACATTCAGTTCTCACAAAGAAGCGTTATGTCTGCAGATTTACTGAGGCCTCCTTGTCTGACAGCCCTGCTCCTTCATCAAAGAGTTAATACATTCCAAAAAAGTACCAAAAAGTGGGATGAAGGGGCCAAAAAGCACAACCCACGTTGTGTGCAGGATCACCGTAATTTAGACTTACAGAGCTCTGTTAATAGGAAGTCTTTGTCAAAAGTATGAAATTATAAAAAGGTAAGAATTTTAAATTTACTGTGGATTCTGTCTATTACACACAAAGTATACCAACCTAACAATGAGACCCCAAAATTCAGAGGCATCTTTTTTCCCCCTCCTTTAATTAAAACAAATAATAGATCTCATCTAGCCTAGAAAAGAAGACCATAGGTGCCCAGTGAGGTCTACCTGTCCTGCAAACTCACAGCCGCACTTCTCAGAACACAGTGCAGGAAATGAGAACGTCTCATGTGAACGATGGTCCTGCAAAACAGGAAAGCACTGAAAATTCAGGGTCTGCACCACGACAAACCCGCTGCTGTGAAAGTGAATCAATCAGCGGATACGGTCAACCATTCCAAAAGGTACATGACCCACCCTGTAGAAGTCAGCGAGTACCTGGGAGGGTCTCTACATGTAATTCTGTTGCAATGTATGTGTAGTTAAAATGAGAAATGTTTCATTGTTTTTCCATTAAAACATGTTACATTTTAATAAAACATGATGATTTTCCTTTAAGAGCATACTGAAAAAGCAAAGCATTGATTTTTTTTTTTACCAAATGTATAATACTAATATCATCCAAAAAGTGACCTCTGCCTTTTAGGTCTTTGAAGCCATTGCCTTTAGCATGGTTTTGAATTCTCCATTTGTCATTTTTCATTTCTCAGTACTGTATCTAATGTGTAACAGCCGCCTACAAGAGGTCAGCAAAATCACTTCATAATTACAAACGGACTAAAGAAACATTTTAACGCTGCCACTGCATACTTCATCCATTTCCTTTAACAAAACGTTTCCAGAACAAAAAGACAAGCGTCTAGATCGTTTGGGCTACTTTTGCAGACGTCACGCTATCCAACAGTGGCATCAGCAGAAAATTTGGTCTGGGGGGGCCATCAGGGGCCAGACATAATTTTCAGGGAGGGGCACACCACACCATGTCAATGATATGGATCCACCTAGAAAATAATGTATTTTTGTATTATTTTGATGTGGGTTGGCAACAGATGAGGTCACGTAATTATTTGGGGGGGCGTGGCCACACCTGCCCACCCCTTAAATCCGCACCTGTACCCAGGCGTCAGATTGGGACGAGCCAGCAACAGACCAAATTTCAAGGCATGCATGGTGGTGCAGTGATTAGTGCTGCTGCCTCACAGTACTTGGTCCAGGGTTCGAGTCTCTGCTCAGGCTCCATATATGTGGCGTTTGCATGTTCTAACTGGGTCGTCATTCCTCATGTTGATTTCCTCCAAGTACTCTGTGGTTTCCCCCAACGGTACACAAACACGCTGAAGTTAACTGAAGTTACCAGTTGCCCGTAGCTGAGTGTGTGCCCTGCGATGGCTTGGCACCCCGTCCTGGTGGTTCCCAGCCTTGAGCCTTCTGGCTTTTTATCCCCTGTGCTCCTGAATAGGCCAAGCACTTACAGAAAATATATGGATTCTTTTTGTTTACACACTTCAACCATTTATCCTAAGGTTGTGATCTTTTTCCCCTGAACCCTTGGGTCATCTCAATTCAAATGCACCCATTGCCCTTAAGGTCCACCATGTTAGATATTTCTCCATTTTGAATTTTTCAAAACAAAAAACTGCTTTTGCGAACTAGTCGTAGTTCGTTGATCCCACTACCACCAAATTTGGTATCACCCTCAGAAGGTTCTTATCAAAAGTCATTCAAAGTTTTTTTTAGGCAAATGATATGGTCACTATCATGCGATGAAAATCAACTGCAAAGCCGACAAACAGGAACAATACCCTTGGTGGACTGACTGAAGAACCCAGCCAAAGGGGGTCAAAATAAATAAATAGATGTGACCTGATAATAATAAATGTGACTGAAGGTTCTCATCAATGTGCTGTTGTGTTCATTCATTGCCATTATTGATCACCATGGTCCTGTATTCACTGCATTGACTCCTGAGTGAGATCCCATGTTCATGCATCTCCAAAGAACTGAGTTTCTGTACTGTTCACCAGAGGTACAAGAGACAACTTTGTTTACAGAATAAATGGGAAGATCCAAGCGAGTTATTTTCATGTTATTTTCTTTACTTGTAATGCATTTTAATAATATATACAAGAAATATATAACAATGTACCTCAGAATCGGCTGCAATACGGCTGTAGTATCATAACATGCTAAGAATCACAATGATTTCATATTGTGGCCCAAATATCATGACAGTACTGTATCACCACATCTGGGCCAATTCCTAGCCCTCCGTGCCACATACACACCAAGTTCAGTGAAACTTGGCAATTTCGGGGCACTATGCTAAAAAACAACTTTAAACACCAATGTTCCCATGTACTTAGATTGTAGTGTTTCGCTCCAAACCACACAAAGAAAAGTAGATATAACTGCAGTTTTGCATCCTTACATGTCAGTTCCCAAATGGGAAATGAACTCACAGTTCAATGTCCAATCAGCATGGCTGCGAAGATATAATTAGTTTGTAGCACTTAAAAATATATTTTCTACATCAGAATGGTTGGTTTTATTAAATTCATGTCAAATTAAATTTTCAACAAAAAAAATAATAGGTCTTGAAAAATGGGGAGGGATCCTTTTGTATTTAGTGACAAGTTATCATATTAAACTAATATGGAACGTTTTCTGCCATTTTTATAAAAACCCCAAAATTGCAGTGCTCCAGTGGTGTTAGCACTTCTTATTGCAATGTCCCAAGAAGGCACACTGCATTTTACGGCACTGCTTATGTTTAAGCTTAACATACACGCTATATGGAGAAAAGTATTGGGACGCACCTCTGAATCACTGAATTTAGGTGTTTCATTCAGACCCATTTCCGCAGGTGTATAAAATCAAGCGCCTAGCCTTGCAGTCAGGTTTACAAAGTCAGGTTTACAAACACTTCTTAAACAACTGGTCATTCTGAAGAGCTCAGTGAATTCAAGTGTCTTACCGTCTTAGGATGCCACCTTTGCAATAAGTCAATTTATGTAACTTCTTCCCTGCTAGATAACCCATGGTCATCTGTAAGTGGTATTATTGCAAACTGGAAGCATTTAGGAACAACAGAAACTCCGCCACGGAGGGGCAGAGCACATAAAGTAACAGAGCGGGGTCGTGAGTGCCGAGGTGAATGGTGTGTAAAAGTCACCAGAGCTCTGTTGACTTAGTTCCAAACTTCCTCTGGCATTAACTCCAGCACATAATCTGTGTAACGGGAGCTTCATGGAACGGGCTTCCATGGCCGAGCAGCTGCACGCAAACGTCACATCACCAAGCACAATGCCAAGCGTCAGACGGCGTGTGTAAATCACGCCACCACTGGATTCGGGAGCAGTGGAAACGTGTTCTGTGGAGTGATGAATCACACTTCTCTGTCTGGCAGTCTGATGGATAAGTTCGGGTTTGGTGGATGCCAGGAGAACATAACCTGCCTGACTGCAGTGTGTCAACCGTAAAGTTTGGTTGGGGAGGGATAATGGTACGGGGTTGTTTTTCCAGGGGGTGGGCTAGGCCCCTTAGTTCCAGTGAAGGGAACTCTTAATGCTTTACTACTGAATATGACAGCAAGCATTCGAAATCAAATTTATATCACAATAAATCCAGAAAATCTTACATATTTAACATTCTGGAGCTTTTGAATGTTGGTATGTTGTTGTAATTAACATAGCTGTGCAATAGAAGTAATTCAAGACAAGTGTTTACGGGTGATATAGACACACAGAAGAAAACTTTAAAAGCAACGTAATATTGGTGTACTGTTCACTGCACAGCCTTAGGGAGGCATTACAGCAAAATCAACAGACCCCCGATACTCTTATTCAGCCTCCAAGCCTGAGATCAAACACTTACAGTCTCAACTGCAGGTAAACAAGCTTCCCGTTTATTGTGTGTTGATCACTGGCACCTGTAGTCGCCACAGGAGGGTAAGCTGCCAGCCTTTGGAGGGAGCTGACGCCGTCAACTTTCAAAACACACTCTGCCTTTTCATTTCATTAATCACACTCTCCTGAACCATACATGTAACCTGACCAGAACACAGAAAGGGCAAAAACCATAAAGAACCATCTCTGCATCTAAATCCCTGCATTTATACATGATGTATTTTATTTTATATGATTATTATGATGTTCTGTATTTCTGTTCGTCATGGTCTACTTTTCTGCCTTGTTCTCACTGCATTATTATGCTTAACTTTGATTGTATTTATCTGTGACACACTGAGCAAATACATGCATTACTTCCATATGCACTGTGAGGAAGAGAGACCTACATCGGTGTAATTTCACACTAAGAAATCAGGTCTAGAAATGAACACAAACATATTTCAGCTCCAAAGAGAAATGTACTGCCCTCAGCAAATACCCAGTTTATGAGCAAACAGGAAAGCTTGTTGGCTTAGTAAGCAAGGCGTACTTAACTAAACACATTGAAACACAACATTTCCTCACTATACAAATAAAGTGGATAATTGAATAACTGGATTTAGCCAGTGAAGTGCACCACTAGAAAGTAATAGATCACAAGAAACATTGTCTTACAAACATGGTCTACAAAGCTGTTGGTCTGTCATGATATTTAAAATAACCACTGGCAGAATGTCATTGTACTAAACTTCCCCTACAGAATGAGAAACATTGTAATACACAAACACTCTTCTCAGATACAAGCTTCTAGTTTCTTTATGCAAACACAAACACACACTAGTCAGCATCTTGGGTGCCTGTCTTATGTTCTGAATGGATTCCTTCTTTGAACACCAATGACTGCTTGGCAACCTTTTAAGCCAATCAATCGTCATCACTGTCATCAAACGCTAATGCACTTTGAAGTGGACTGACCACAGTACTACAATAATGCAGTCAATCACTGAACCCAGTCAAGGACATTCAAGAACTCAACATTAAGAAGTAGAAGATACAGAGCAATACACGTTAAGCCTGAACACCAAGCAATACCTGAAGCATCACCCAGTACAGGAAGTTTTGGTCTCAAGTAACAAATCTCATAATTTGAAATAAATACATTAGCAACATTTAAACAAAAGAAAAAACAGCAACCAAATAAAAGCCTATGAATTGCCAAGACAGACAAAAATCGTAACACTTTACCCTCAACAACTATAAAAGTCAGAGATTTACGCTTCTCTTCAAAGAATCATTAATATCCCAGATTTAACTTTAGCAGCAGACCAATCACATTTACAAGCTGGGTGACTCAGAAAACAAAAAATGATGAAGGTCTGGATGATGATGCAAAGACTTTCTTGAGTGCAGAGGATGAAGTGAGAAGAGGAATGGCGGGCTAATGATTTTTCCTCCATTTCACGTTATTAGTTGACGATTACATTTACTCATTTAGCTTTGTCCAAAGTGACATACATATGAGGATCAGAGCCAGAAAGTCCATGGGTTAAGATCCCACCTCAGGTCCCCATCATCTCTGCCAGCCCAGGGTTTGAACTGGCAACCTTCCGATCACAGACAGAACCGCACTCCGCCATCACGATCATGTCATAAATGCCGTAAAAATAACCTTTTATATCCTTTCCCATAAATATGAGTGAAACTCATTTCAGCAACTGCCCCCTCAGTGGCTGTAGAACTGACGTAGACTTATCAAATGTGACATATTTAGCAATGGCAGACAGGAGCCCGCATATATCTTCAATCTCCAGGGGTCTGTTTCTGCGATGTGTCAGGACCAGCCACTCAAGATAGGTTTGTTCTATTTTTGAGCTTTATCTATGCGGCAGGTCATACCAAAGTCTAGTGTTGCAGGATCCAACTCTGTAATTCTGCTCAAAGTAACAAACGTTTACAAATAACCGAGTGTGTTTGTTAGGCGTAAATGCTTTGTAGATTATACAAGTACGGTTTCCAGTAATGAGATTTTTTATATATATATTATCTGTGTAATGTACCTTCTTGAACAACCCACGGAATTATAACTGATATCCTAATTAACCATTAAAGAGTCTTTCATGAGCATCTTTCACATCTGCAGATTTATTAGTAATAATGTCATTGGACATACTGGATGTTGTCACAGGTTTGTTTCAGATTTTAACAAAGCTACTCTGTTGGAATACATGATGTGACAATGTGACAGTGTAATTCCTCTTCCACATACCCACCCAAGTACACGCTTGCCATCGTCCATCCATGCCTAACCACTTATTCTGCTCATGGTGAACCTGCAGCCTATTCAAGACAGAATGTCTGCTTAACTGATAGCTTATCTGTAACAAAAGACTGGTCCATTTCAGTCAGGCAGGAGAATCAAACTCGCCATATCCTTGAATAACTGAATAATTAACTAAGATGACTTCAGTCAGGGTCATAGTAGCAACAGAAAATGTGTTCATGGTAACGGAGTAATTTTCAAAAAAACAGACTCCATTCTCTGCCAATAACATGTCTTGCATAGCTGACATTTTTCAGTGATTCAAACTATTATTTACATCTCCTTCGTAATGGTACCATTTAGTTTGCCCTTTGGTTTAAATAGGACGATACACTCTGGGGGAAACATTTGACATGCATATGCTATAAAACGAGAGATTTCAGATGTCGTTACTGTGCTGACTACTTAAAAAGTTTTTTCTACATAGATTGAATATTATTTTTAATTCAAGTTATTCGCAGGCCAACTGAACAAAAGAAAATCATAAAAATCATTTAAAGAAGAAGTGTGGATACCCTCTGCCCCTCTGGACGAAATATGTTTCCGTTTCCTAAATGAGGACTTTGACACTGAACAGTAGATTTAAAGGAATCAGTTCTGCTACAAGTGTAAACGTCTTGCTGGTGTGGTACGGTAAAACATCATGCGCACAGAAAAATTGCTTCATATTAAAATGTTACCTTTTTTATTGTTTGCATAAAGCACATCTGACTAATGGACATCTAAATGTTATGGTTACTGTGGAAATGGGTAATATTCGCAGTGTAATTCTCACCGTTTTGCTCACATCTTATATTCCTCAAAATGACTTTTACGGATGAGAATCCACCCGTATGAAAACGGGCGTTTATCTGGCCCTTTGCCCGGGAGGAAACGTCCATTTCCAAATGACACGCTGAACCAAAGTATTAACTGCTCAACTTCCAACATCGTATCCTAATCACTGGAACGTAATTTTAAAACTGACGAAACCAGATATGATACGAGCCACGGGACCAGCGGTCAGCTTTACCATAGACTTCGTGTGACATGAGAGCTTCCAAACGAAAGCGCTCAGGTTTCTGGAGAACCTCCAAAACAGAGGGTCCCTTCCAAACAACATGCAATCGCCTGAAAGTGTCTCAGCAGTAAAGGGCGTTACATGTGAGCTGAACTGGAAGAAAAGGATTTTATACGTCTGGAAGATGCATATTTTAGCAGGAAACTTTACTGGGGAAATCAGAACATCCTCACGCCAATCAGTGCACTAACAAACAAAAATGTCACTATTTCGAAAACCAGTAACTCCCAGAATTAAACCGAGGTCGGCTTCATTCTAACGATAACCGCACACAGACTTTGCAAACTTAAAATGATGAATGGTATCTCGTACTGAGTGTCATCTTACTTTCTAAAATTTGTTTTATATTTCTTTCGAACTCTTCACTACTGCTATAAGCCAGTAGGTAACTATGTTGTTTAAAGCTCTTCTTAACTGGTGCAGCATGCAAAACGTTTGCAACTTACCCTCTGCGGCTGTATTTAAACGCCAAAACAATATAAAACTCTTCTCCAAAACAATGCGGCAACTCGGTTTAGTGAATGGGAGGAAGCGAGGGCGTGAGGCCGACTTCTCTCGCCGAAGAAACTCAAGTTTCTGCATATCCGTGACGGACAGACGCCTGGACCATTAGCGGCGCGGGACCGGCGGGGGACAGCGGCCGGACTCCTCCCGCGGGGGCCCGCCGGTGGGAGGGGCTCCACAGGGGCGTCCGCCCGAGGGCGCTTTGATAACAAAAACATGCTTTCCAAAATGAATGCAAGCTTCTGAAAACTAAAGAACGGTTTCAATCACAGTGGATATTTTCTTGCATAAAATGCTAATTTCATGTTTTCAGCGTATAATAGCGTTCGTGTAGAGTTTAATGTCATTCTTCCAAACAATGTTATTTTCCCAGATGTTAGTTTTTGCAACACACTAATAAGAGCGTTGATCAGTACTAGGGGATAAATTCAAACGTATTCGAACTAAATGGAGATTGTCTACGAGGCGATAAAACGCATGGCTACGTGGTTACCTATGCCTCCATACATCCCTCCGTTTTCTGTGGCCCCTTGTCCGGTCCAGGGTCTCGCGGGCCCAGAACCTACCCCGGAAACTACGGGCGCAAGGCGGGGAACATCCAAAATCGCAACGTGCGTGCGCGTAACCTATCACACACACAATGTGGTCATCAAGGCTGAAGTTTTTTTCTTTCTTTATTGAACAAATGTACAAAATGCATATTCACTTGTACATACAAAGAGGAACAGTCAGGGTGACTATCACAGATTACACTGTAATAGCATAATTAATAAATATCTCGTGCTTTTTTCTGCTTTCTTATTGTTAATTTGTAATCTGAGTTGAGTAATGTGTTTGATTATATATATTCAACTCTGGAAAAAATTAAGAGACCACTCTATATTTTTAGTGGGTGAAGTGGTTGCTCTGAGGGTAGAGGTCTGTGCTGGGAATTGGAAGGTCGCAAATCTTGCGAATGCCTGGAGTGATCCTTCTCCGTTGGGTCCTTGAGCAAGGCCCTTAACCTGCAACTACTTCATCCTGAGTATGATGTTAATCTATATCCAGCCCTATAAGCAGGTCCTCCAACTTACAGAGAAAATTTGGGGGTTGATGGCAGGATTGACACTCCAGCTACAGTGGAACTGTAAACAACTCAAACTGTTCCGTTCCATTCAAACTATTCTGGTGCATTCTTTTACAATAACCAGTTCAATGGTAACCCGTTTCTTAATGTTTTTTTATATTAGAAAAATCTAACTGCCTGCAGTTGTGTTGAAGCTGCCTTGAAAAACCATTTACTGGAGCCTCAAAGATATTGCATAGCAGGACCTTGCAGTGAAGGGAATTGGCTGAAATGCTAGAGTGCTTGTTAGCATGTGAGAGGTAACAGAATCAATAGCTGCATTTACCAAGTTTTTAGCTGCTGGGCCTTGAGAATTCACGAGGAAATACTTCATTCATTCATCATCCAAAACGTGTTGGTCACCAAAAATCACTTCAAGAACTTCTCTAGGTGTCCCCACCCCTCAGCTACCTACAGTCATACTGCCCTCTAGAGACACAGCAAACAAAAACAACAAGGACTTATTCAAAATAAAGCGTACATATTTCCTGGAATACTGCCAAAACATAAAAAACACCAGTGCTGATTTGGAATAATGACGATTTGGAAAAACATACTTTTTTCATTTGTTACCAAGAAATCCTATAGCAAAAGTTTGCAATGTGGGGAATTAGCTCAAATGGCAGATCTTTTTCATTACTATATGAGTCAATAAGTGTAACTAATTTCTTGATGTTTTTGACATAGAAACAATTAACTCCCAGTTCTCTGAATACTGTTTAGAAGCTGTTTTGAAAAACATTTACTTTCTTTGATACTCAAAGAGATGGCATAGCATGAGTTTGTACGGTGAGGAGTTAGTTCAAAACGCAGAGTGCTTGCTTAACACTTGAGAGGTAGTGGGATCAATGCCTGTATTTGCCGGTCCTTGAACTACTGGGCTTCAGCAACTCAGCAGGAAATACATAACTGTCCCAACCATCCAAGAGGCATCATTCACCAAAAACGCCTTAAAGACTCAGAACAAGATGCTTCTTTCAGATGTTTGAGCTGTGGCTTATCGAAAACACTTTAAAAGAATGTGGTTATGCTCATGAGCACTTTCCAGTCTATATATATTTTTATGCATGTCTGCTCATATCCCCATGTAAGCAAGTTCACAGTCATAAAAGTGATTTGCATGAAACAAAAGTAGGACGGTGGAACGTAAGAATTGCTCCTTTCATGACATACAGTCAAAGAAGTAAAAGCAGAGGCTGAAAATGCCACAATGCAGACTGTGTTTGCTTCCAGGGGAGATTGTCGTGGATTTTTGCCTTTGATTACTGCTGTCTTGGCCACAAATTAAAGTAACATAACATCTACAAGATACCGATGTTTTAGGCAGAAGCTCTGTACATTCCCACTGCATACAGGATCGTCTAGGATTTGAATGGAGCATCTCTCACGGTCGAAGCGAGAATCATACCCCTAGACCAACGAGCCCCTGGCAAAAAAGTGATGCCTAGAAGGTCTTTCTTGAATTTCCCTTGAAATCCAAAGGAACCCTGAGGCAGGACATTAGAGAGAGCCTCTTCAGCTCAATTAAAGCCATCCATTCCCTAAACCAGACGTTACTTGCCTACATGCTTCCAATAAGGCAACCTGAGATCAGAGCTCTACGCAGACCACTTGCTTAGGCCAAGGTGTAAGCTCTGCATAGACCACTTGCTTAGGCCAAGGTGTAAACTCTGCATAGACCACTTGCTTAGGCCAAGGTGTAAGCTCTACGTAGACCACTTGCTTAGGCCACAGGGTAAGCTCTGCGTAGGTCACCTGCTTAAGCTCTGTTTAGGCTCAACATAGAAGTATAAGTCAGCCTTAAGTATGAACTAGGCTTATTAGTGTATCATTACCAACGGGCCATCAAGGAAGAAATGTACATTTTTGGCTTGGTCTGTTTATTTCTGGAGTGATTTTGTGTTTTTATATTAGCTGTGGGTCTAATTCACTACTACCAGTCCCTGCAGGGCTTGAACATGTGATTTTCTGATATTAACTCTGAACACTGAGCTCTGCTTCTGACTGGACTTTTGATGGACAGCACATCCCGGTAATTCTGCTGCGTCTTGTGCTGTTGCTGCTGTAGTGAGCCGGACTCTTAAAGAAGGCTGCGTTACTTAGTAGGTGTGGATTCTGATGTACAGTCATGCTAGAACACGTGATATCACACTGCAAATCTGTTCTAACACGACTGATATATTAGTATCCAAGTCCATTACAACATGAAATAGCATTTGTATTTGCAATTATCTATTTTATTGATGTAATTAATGTAATTTATAATTTTAATTTTATATTTATTTATTAATCTATTATTATGATTTCTTATTTAGAATACATATAATTACATAATTGGCTACTGGTGTCACTGTTTTTATGTAATTCGTTTTGTTTGGTGTAAATTGCTAAGATTTTAATTGCATTCCCCTGACCCTGTTTTTCCCATTATATATGTTTATTTTACACGATTTTAGTGAGCAACGTTTTTCAGTGAACGCATTAGTCGCATTGTAGAGGTACTACCTGTATGCTATACAGGTAAAACGTTTTATGTTCAACACTAGTAGCAGAGTTTCACCACAAGATGGCACCATTTCCCCATGTTTTTCTGTCAAGGTTAGCTTTCTGTTGCTGGCAACCTGTTGCTGTTCTTGGCATAAACAGCGCTGTGAAATTGTTCCTGGTTTCCACTGTCATAACAGGCTAAAATGTTTTCAGACCTTCAGATAATAACTGTATAACTGTTTTTGCTATGATAATATTGCTTTTGAATTTTTGATTGCTTTTAACTAAAAAGGTCTCTCATGACAGACAGACAGTTGTCAGCATTGGTCCCTGTCTTGCTCCATTTAGTCTATAATCTCCCCATTTGACCAGCAGGTGCTGTTGGTGATCCTGTTGTCCTGAGGTTGGTGTTGTTCAGCCCCATAGTGTGTGACCCCCGCTCTCCCGGCCGCTGCATGGCTGAATTGGCTAAGTGGGTTGTTAAAATCATGCATCCCTACTCTTATAGGGTCAAGTCACTTTGTTTGTTTAGTGATGTTGTTTTCCCCATGTTAATTATATTCCTGTATTGGTCCTTGCTTTTTGTATCATTTGTTTCTCGTTATCCATGCCCATGTCTTTTGTTCTGTTTCTCATATATTCTTAGTTCCTCCTAGTGTTTCAGTCCTTAGTGCTTGTTTAATTACCCACACCTGTCCCTTGTTGCCACTAATCTCTTGTGTTTAGTAATAACCCACACCTGTCCCTTGTTTAAGTCCTTGGTCATTGTGTTTGTTCCTGTGTTGCCCAAACATATTTCGTGTTAGTCCTACCTGTCTTGGTTTGACCCCTCGTGGTCCCTTTGTTTCCTGTTTGTTTATAATAAAATCCCTGTTTTTCGTAATTCACGCTGTGGAACCTTCTTCCTGCCATCACACCCTTGACAGACAGGCGATATGTTCAGTAAAAAGCACAAAATAAAACAAAGTAATCTCACTAAAGGAGAGAGTGACACACTTAATATCCCAGGACAAAATGAGCAAATTACCATAAAACCTGCTGACAGAGGGGCTGCAGTGGTGACGGATAAAAGTTCCTACAAGAGGCTCAGGTACAACTAGGTGACAGAATTTATTATGGGCAACTGAAGGCAAATCTAATAGATGAGATGAAAAAAGAACTGAACAAAACCCTATCCTAAGCTGGAGATCATGACTGGGTCTCAGTAAATGAATTTGCCTTCTTATTGAATGAAAATCCTGGAACGTTACCTAAGATTCATCAGAATCTGGAAGTTCACAATGCCAGATCCATTATCTCTGGTAAAGGATCTCTGAGCCCTGTTCTCAGTTTGTGGACTGTGTTATAAAACCTCTTGTGAAAGATCTTCCCTCCTTTCTTGAAGACACTATGGATGGATGTATTTTGCAGACTTATGGACACTAGGGGCTCTGCAAAACATCATATGCTGATTCTAGATGTGGCTTCTACACACTAACATAGATCCTTATGAGAGCCTGTTAGCCCTACAGCATTATCTGTCATCACACAACATTTTGTGATTTTAGAACACAGAGTGAATGCAACATCAATGACTTCATCAGTTGTAACTCTGAGTTTGTTGTGCGTCACCTGTTGTGTCTTTGTGGGTGTTTCTATGTGCGTATGACTACAAGGAGATTTAAAAAGCATTTTGCTGAACTATTTGTGTCAATAATGAAGACTACCCTATGGCAACACTACTATATAAAAAGGTGCACCATAGCAATCAATTGTATATAAAGATTTAGGGCTTTGAAAAAAAAACATCTATAGGTGGATAGAGGTGACAGATTGAAATTACTTCATTCTGACAGATTTTGGATCTTGAAACTGAATGCTAAGGAATACCTACCAAGAGTCTTAATGAGGAAATACATTATAGACCATTTCTATGATGTTTTTTGCAGTTTCCGAATGGTTTGTACCTGAGAGATGACTTTCACATGCAGACTCAACTGCTGGTTTCAATATCTGCTCAACTCACTGTGTTTTTGGAGGTGGGGTTCAGTACTGTTGGTACAGCTCTTAGTTGACTGATTTTATGCACCTGTGCTCTTGCCCAACTAATTAAGTGAGCATGCATACCTTCCACAGTCATGTCCTGAAGACGACACAAACTGCAATGCGCAGCCATTTTAACAGTCCGACAGGAAGCGTCATTATGATACTGCCGGCGTGCCCTGGTTTGGAGAGTGTTTCTTGTTTTTTCATGGAATCTGTTCCCTTGACACCAAAGAGCAGCCAACTCAAGAAACATCAAGACTTTTGAATATAGAACATCTTTGTTGAATGTACACAAATTAAAGTATAACCACATCACTCCCTTCTCTTGTAGGTATACATTTTTTAAATTAGAACTCAAGGTTAGCTGGCAGTGGTGGCTTAATGGCTAGGAAAGTACACTTATAATTAAAAGACTGCAGGTTTTGAATCCCTGACCAGCAAGGTACAGCTCCCTGGGCGCTGAATTAGCTGCCCCCTGCTATGTCACGATGTCACATATGGGTTAAATGCAGAGGACACATTTCATTGTTGTGCACTGTGTGCTGTGGTGTGTCAACACTGATCTTTTTAGCTTCCCCTTTTTATTTTCCAGTTAACTAAAAACATCCCAGTGTGCCCAGAAACACTGAGAATTTAGACAGAAAGACATATCAGCAATAATTGTAATGGCATGTGTCAATGCCTAAACTTTTAGGCAAGGTAACAGATGTATTCTATTTCCTGGTACTGGAGTTATATGATATATTCGAAAGTTGAGATTATTTATTAGGCATGTGTGACAGCTTTGCCATAATGCCTATTTATTTCGGGGTCACCCAGCACAAAAAACAACTTAGAGTATACAAATGACATACCGGGGGCGAAGCAGGGCTGCATTTGCGGAGCCGGCGGGCTTCTATAATCTATCTAACAAATGTGACGCGTGCTGTTTGTCAGCTTTAGGTCATTACCTGCATCGTACTTGTTGCACATCAACTCTTTGCTTTTTGATAGCATTAAGGGTCATCAGAGTTCGGCGTTTCCAGATTCATAGGCGAGTATTTGTGTGCGGGTCTAGGAATGAACCCGCAACCCACTGAGGACCTATCTTGTCTTGTGTCTTCCCAGAATAGCCACCAGTATTTTTCCAGATGAAGAGTTTTTCTCATTTCCCATTTATGAAATAGATGATGTACTATGAGAACTGACATGGACTATTTTGGTGACGTTTGCTTAAAGAGCATTAATAAAATTTCTAAACTAAGAATGAATAAAATCTCGTTGGTAAAGTCACTCTACAAAAGCATCAAAACTCCCGTCGTTAACTGACCCAGATCCTGTGAGTCACACAAAATAAAATCAAGGTCATTATGGGCCACTATGCCAGCTGTCCTGTGTAAGGATGTGGAGTCATGGATCCATTCATAAGCTTCCTGAGCAAATATGAAATCTTAATCATTCTGAAGCAAATAAAAACACAATCCTCATGCAGATTTCACCAGAGTATAGATATGCAGTGCCCAATATGTTTACTCTGTAAATATTTCTCACTACAGGCACCTGCATTTCTATTTTCATAAAAGATTCAGATTTGAAGGCAGTCTATAACTGTTACTCCAACACACTAAAACTCAAAAAACATATGAAAAGTGATAACAAACACTTGGCACTTGTTCACATACAGGCAAAAACACACATGCTTCCTGTAATAAGCCACTGGACAAAGAACAGCAAAAGGTCACCAGTTCTAGAGTACAGGTTACTGTTTATAAAGGTTAATAAAACACATTTCCCCCAAAGGGCTCTGGGTCACTCTGGGTTTAGGACAAACATGGGTCACAAACCTTCGTGCCACATTTCTGACTCTCGGACAGCATCATTTCAAAGACCAATTTGTGTAATGAGATAATAACTCGCTGGTGGAGTATGGAACTTGAACCGACCACCTCTCGAGTGAAAAATACATTTGATCGACAGCCCAGCTGAGCTTTAACAGCAAAGTTCCTCAGATCCATCCATTCTAAGCTTTTAATTTGACAGATGTCAGTTGTGACTAATAAGAAGCATCTGTATTCTACAATCCCTTCCTACAAAGTCTGGAGCAAAATTCAAACAGTCTTTGCACACCTGCAGGAATATAAGCAGAATTTAAAATGTGTTTATTGCAATTCCCCACCTAAATCACTGACCTACACTTTTAACTCAGCCCATCTGTGATATCTGCTCTTTGACATATCACAAGTACACCATAGGTTATAATATTAAATATTACCCAAATATTAAAGGTTATTTAATCTGTTCCTGCAGTTTTGCTCACCTAAAAAAAAGGTGCTATGTTCAACGTTGTGTCAAGATACGATGACGGATGCTCCCCCCTTTTTGCAGTGGTTCAACTTACAACATTTTGATTTTACGATGGTGTGATACAGATGCATATTCAGGAGTCATCAACCTGCTCCTGGGCTAGAGATACACCATACGATACTCTCTAGTGGTGCCAGGCCATGGCAACATCCACCCAGCCACGCTTCCGGTCTCTACAGCAATCACGAGCGCAAACATCTCATACGGTGTTTAACAACATAGCATATGGTGTTTTCTTCTGTGTTTAACCAAATAAATTTAATTTTCAACTAATGGTATTATTGACTCTGAACTCTCATCTCATACTCCTCTCTTAATCTAAAACCCAAATGAATTACCCTTGCCATTATAATAATTTCAGAGGGGACTGTATCAAAATATTTGTAACAGAATTATTAATTTGGGTAAAAATCTAATCTTCCCATCTATGGTTCCCAGTAAAGCTACACGATATCACGTCGCGATATAATCACGATATGTGCGCGTATTGTGGTGCACAAAAGTTAGTAATCTGTATAAATTCAGCGTATCCTTATGCTTATTAAATCTGGTTAGTGGAGCAGGCCGCACGATTTGGTATATTATCATGGAAGCGATAAGCACTGAAGTGGCGGTGAAGAAAGGGACAGCTCAACAGCTATAAAGCATTTAAAAAGAGACGATAATGTGGATAAACAAAGTAAAAAGACATAGTAAGCCTCTCAATATTTTAGGCATACTGCTAATCTGTTTACCAAATTGTACTCGTAAACGTTCAGGTCCCCTTGGTCAGCCGTCTGGCGTGAGGTTTTCCATTCTCCACACACACTTACATGAGTGTAACCGTTTTATTACCTTGCAAACAGTCTGTAGGGTTTGCAAACAACCCCAACGCCTTTGATGTAGCTAATTATAGGTTTATAATGGAATAATATACATTTGCCGTAAGATTGAGCCTGAGTGTCCTGCCAGATGGGTGAGAGTTAGCAGCCCTGACATTTTCCCGCCTATTATCTAAAGCTCTGTATTCACACCGCATTTGTCGGGACTGACTTGTGTCTATCGACTTATTTGACTCTGTAGATAAGTTCGGTTTGGCTATAGTTTATTTATTATTTTTTTTTTTGATAAATTTAATCCTTTTT
>JAODJW010000033.1:892622-910122 GCA_026777045.1 Hyperopisus bebe | reverse complement strand
AAACCACCGAAACCACGTCATGAGGGAACTTCACAAACTACTTTAAAACTGAAAGGCTCCTGTGCTGGGCTAAATTGTTTGTTTCCTTGATTTAAACACTCATTCAGCTGTTTCAAATTAACTTTACTGACACATGTCTAATTATAGGAGATTGGCCAGTCAGCACAAAGCAAGAACACTGCTAAAGGAAATCCTGGTTCTTTTAATTGAAATGGTTGAAATGGCAGTTTTCAAACCCTGTAGTAGCTCGTATGGTCCCTGCCGGTCACCCCATCCACGATGCACATGCAGTTTTTTCCTCTGTGATGTTCAACGTGCTCCTGCTGTCTGCACGGCCCCCACCGCGCCTATGACATGGCATGCAGACAAGGCTATTGATCCCATTACATTACAAGCAGTCAGCTTCCAGCTGTTCATTGGACGCGTGGGGTGTGCATTTCCGCGACAATGAGCCCAATGCTCCATTACGCTACAGACATGGGGCTCTTGGTTACGTTCCTCATCGGACGTAATCGACACATGGCTCGTGCAAAGCGATAAGATCCAGTCTAATCGACACACGGCTCGTGCAAAGCGATAAGATCCAGTCTACGGCCAAGAAAAGTCACTCCGCCCCCCCCTTCTGGTCACTTTAATTTTTTGCCCCGAAAACATCTCTTAAGACGGCAGAGCATACTTTTACCCTGAGGCTATTCGAGCCGTATCACCAGTACAGGCAGCCTGACATGACCAGGCTTGTGCACGTGTGTGAAGACCAGGTGTTGAAATAACTTTCGAGCACCTGTCTAGCTACCTCAACTGGAAAGTTATGATTTTGCCATTCAAGGTTTCCTGCAAATCAGTGATTCAAATGTGGCATAATAGAAAGACCTAATTACCAGCCCCTCTCCTGCGTAGCTCAGGATGGTGACGTCTGCAGAACTGAGAGCACTTTTCCACATAAACACCATCACCGATGTGTTTTCCCTCCAAAATAAGGCCACAAAAACATAAAAATCAAGGAAAGACATTCTGGTTTAGAGAAGCCATTAAATCCTGTCACGAGAGATGGGAAGAGTATGGATGCTTCAGGATACGGGCGATATCTACTCAGCATGTGCTGTAAATCTGTTCCTCGGCAAAAAGAACAGAGTTTTCATATCTATATAACAACAACAACAAATGGAACAGCCAAGTAAATTTAGATTACCATCTATATGTTATAAATTGCTCACTAAATTTTGACTCAGAAATGTTATTTGCATTTTTCATATGCTCTATCATGTGCTCTTTAAAATTTTATAATTTGCCTCTCATTGAAGTACTCATAATTTATTTAACTATTACAATCATTAATATTAGTTAATATTTACACTATTGATATTTTCTTATTACATTTATTCTGGTATCCAAAATTATTTATGTACACAGAAGTGTAGTGAAATGTAACATAAACAGGTATTCAGAAGTTAAAACATATAAACTTATGTAAGAACAACACATGCATACATACACAAATATACAGATATGATTATAATGTCTGAAACAGATTTTGAAATCAGATATTTAACTTAGTGTTAAGTTGTTCACACCTGAATACTCTCAAAAACTCCAGATTATGTAGTAATGACTAACAATAAAATCAGTTACTTTCTTACATAAATTTTAAAATATTCCAACATACAATTTTTTTTTAACAAATGTATTAAAACAATGCCTTCTTTCTCGAAATGTTTCACACAAGAAAACTTTTTCTTTTTATGTTGGACCCTGGAACCAAGGAAACACAGCTAAAGTGGGGCTGACGAATCAGCACCAGGGTTACAGTACATGCACATCACAAACAATGGCTGTGGAATCTGGGTAAAAGGTCAGGCGGCTCTTGGAGCAGAGATGGGCTCCATCACCACAGTGAAGCAGCGGCTGCCTGTGTGTTCCTCGCTTTGACCCTGTACCATCCTCTGCATAGCTAGATAAAATGCTTGTTTGGTCTGAAACCGAGTCAGAACAACAAAATAAACATGTTTACACACATCGTGTGAATGGAGGGAAAAGTGTGCATTTTTGTTATGCTCATTGACTTACATTTTTCAGTTTATAATCTGAGCATGTGCTTTGTTCCCGTGGCGTACTCATTCATTATGCTAGCTGGTAGGTAATGTATTTCAACTCATTATCACACAAAAAGAAAAAACTGAAATATAAAGATATATAAATGATTAAGAATATAAAAAACAAAGATGGGATTCAGAATGTTTAATAGGCTATAAAAATGATCATTTTTTAAAAATATATTATCAGACAGCCAGCTGCCTTGTGATACAATGCTTTGCGAATCATGCATGATTACAGGTGGCTTTCTGGCGAGGGAGGGGGCCAGGGGCTGTCGGCTGCTCTCCAGCTGTGCAGGGGCATGGAAGGAGAGTGATTTATCACTGCAACCTTTAGCACACTTACTTGTCATTGGATAGTGAGGTAGTGGGCGGGGAGATTCCTTTAACAAGTCATTTATAGCACAAAAGGAAAAGCCAATTATTGCAATATTTTGTTTCTCCAAGTCACCAAGGTTCTTCTGGTTCTACACACATGTGCTTATGTTTAATTGCAGATGAGTGTCTGATGAGATATTGTCATGGTAACGGAAGGAGTGGGTGGATGGTTAGAGGGAGTCAAACAGGGAAGCAAGGAGAGTAAAAACGAAACAAACAGGTCTTCAGCAAAGGCTGACCCTTGGCCATATGTGTGTGGCTCTTTGTCCCAACAAGGACTAACAAAGGTCACGGTATTTATCCCAGAAAACAGACACAGTTTCTTACATATAACCCAGAATCCAAAACATACTAAAACCCATGGAAAAAGGTAAAGAACAAAATAAATACATGACGATTCATAAAATCTCTTGCTTGTAATCAAATTCGCCTGATTAATACAAAGATATTTATACAAGAACACTAGAACAGTAACTGTATGTCCAGAAATGTCCCACGGGACAATTTACAGCAGGATGCCATTATACCATTATATTTAAATTCAGCAGGATATCCTACTTAATAATAGCCAAAATTAAACAGAGCAGAAAGAAACATAAACATTAACACATAAGCTTGAACACATTTTTATATAACATTTTGAAATCATATTTCTGCATTGAAACATGTTCTGTCATATGCTAAAAATCGAAGGTAATTCTTTGCTAATGTACCTGAAATGTATTTTGCTGGTGATGTTGAAAGACACATATAGAAAAATTAAACTCTGTAGCGAAGCTTTTTGGAGATATTTGGTTGTGCTTCTAGATTTAGTGTGGCTTCTGCGTGTCTTTTTTTTGAGCAGATAATCTTATCCAGAGCCGCTTACAGAACCATCACGGCACAAACACAGACGGCGCTGTAATTACGTCTTTTAATACAATATACAGCACGTACTGTCTCCCAAAATAAAATCAAAAAAAAAAGACAAACCTTTACAAGAAATATCTACTGCTCTGTGACATTATTAGAATTTCCATGCTAAAACAAATATAGTTAATTTAAATAAGCCCTGTATCATATATGACCTCACATGTAAAAAAAGCTTCATATTTCTTATTTAATAATACCATAATAAGTTTTTGTGTTGTCAGCAGGTATAAAATATATAAAGCAGCGTGCGTGGAAAACCCTAAGAAGCACAACTAAATCATTGGATTAATTCTACACACATAAACAATATGGATTTCTGTCCATGAAAATAAATACCTATATTTCTACCTCAGAGATAATAATACAGATCAATCATATTTTGATTCTTAAACATTCAACAAATGTATGGACTAATTATTATTTAAAGAAGACCAAGAAGAAACAATGTCAGTACTTTGGTCTTTATTTACATTTTATTTATACCTCAAATTTGATGTCACATAAACTACTTTTCTCAGAGAAGGCCTCATAAAACGAGAGTACTGTGTAAAGCAATAATTCACAGCACAAAATCAGAATCAGATTTGTCGCTATTGCTTACAGCTGACATAACTGGCATGAAATAATGTTTGTTTTTCCCAAAACTATAATTACAATTCATCTTGGCTCCCCAGCATAATCCACAGGAAAGCGAAGGGTTAAGTGTTTTCCTGGCACTTGCTCCCTGTGCATGTGCTCTCCGAATGCTCTGCTCATGGGGAATTGATGTACAATCCAGGAATTTTGTGCGCCTGAACTTTCCCCTACTTCTCACACTGGTCCACTCTAACAGCACCTTTTCACAACATTCCACACCATAAGACTCCAAACACCCAGACAAACAGCTACAATGAGGTCACTGCTGACAAGGGTACAGCTAGACCTGGATGTCACAAACAAAACCAGTTTGTTTTCCTTCCATCCATCCATCCATCCATCTGTTATATCCGATTGTCCTGTGAAGACTGAGGAAAAACTTAATTTTCATCCCAGTGAAGAATTTCCACGTTTTATGTGGAGCAACAAAAATTTACACCATAAAAATAGGTCATATTTTGAAATTTAAATAGTTACATAAATTCTATTTATATAATTGTATAAGTATAAATATATTGAATTACAATATATTTTAAATGGAAAATATGGGTATATATTTAGTGTGAAGCAATGAAAAATACACACATTCATTCTTAGCATAAGCACAAGCCACGCTTTTCAAATCTCTGCAAAGAAATAACATAAATTTTACGTATATTTTAAATTTGTATTTTGTAATTTAAATTTTATTAAAAGGCACTTGTGTTTAACAGGTAGGTAAGTACTGTTTTACAGTGAGGCCAACAATCTCCACTGTTGCATCACAGTCTCTGGTAAATGTCTTTGATGGGAAGAGTCATGACACACCCCTTTCCTGGCAGAAGCCAATCAGAGAGGCGTCCATGAAAAACTCAGAGTATAAAAGGTGGCGCTTGTACAGCTGAAACACTCAAGTATCTCTGCTGCATTTTAGTTGTATTGCAGAAAAGAAACCCAAAGGTCGAACCACGATGAAGAGCACGATGGTGGTGCCGTTGCTGTGCTTAATCTTCCTGGCTCATGTCGGGTTGGGTTACGTTCCAGATAGAAAGGGAGCAACTGGAAAAGAGAGAAAGATGCAGTATGCTTCCTGGGATGATGTCAATGTCATCGCCCATGGGCTTCTGCAGCTCGGACATGGGCTGAAGGAACATGTGGACAAGACGAAGGGCCAGATCAGAGACATCTCTAGCAAGCTTAAGGTCTTCAACAGCACGGTGACCGAACTTAGCAAGCAGACCCAAAGCCTGAAGGAAGACGGCGAGGTGCTGAAGATAAAGGCACAGCAACTTCAGGTGCAAGAAAGTCAGGTGCTCAACATCTCCAGCGAGCTGTGGGAGAAGACGGAGGAGCTGCAGAAAGAGCGACTGCAAGTCCATGAGAGAATCGGCAAGCTGGAGCAGAAAGTGTATGGCATACTTCACGGAGATGTGAACAACAGCAGTCACTCTGAGCTCATCCAGGTAAGCCGAAATGACTTTCTGTTATGTCATAGAACTATATCAATAGCTCTGAAAGAGGTCCTTATACAACTCTATAACTTTTGGTTCCCATGGTAAACCGAATGGATATGCAAGACAAAATAAATGAAACAGGAATGTTAGTCCTGTTAATTCTTTAGTCAAATGAGAACCGCCTCATTATCTTCTATAAAAAAAGTAATACTTTACATAAATCAAAGCGCTTTGGAACAGGTTTTTTTTTTTGCAAACTGCTAGAAACTTGCAAGAAAGGCGGCGCAGAAACGGTATAGCAAAGGGTGGATGCGCAGTTTGACGGGCGGGGGGCAACATGTTTCCATTGGGCGTGCGGGTCCGCGTGCAGTCCGCTGCAGGCATGCGCTACGTGCCATCAGGCAGCTGGAGTGTCCAGACAAAGAAATTGCGCAATCTCTCGTCGGGCCGTTTCCTTCCTTACACATTACACTGGCACTGGACACTTAAATACTTTAAATAAAATCTGGTTCTGAAACTTAAAAGAAAAATCAACGATTTAAGAACTAAGTTTTTAAACCTTTTTCGTTTTATGATTAAGTGTTCTGGGATGGCTCGGTGTTCTTCATAAGTAACAAAATCAACAAGCACGAATCATCGAGTTTTTATTTAAGTGAATATAACTGAACACGACGGATAAAAATATATTGTTTTGGCATGGAAGTACTCAACCTTCACTTTTACTTTGGTTTCAGTTGATGCTGGAAGCGCAAAACCGGCGTATTGACGATCTGATAGAAGAAATCCGGCAACAGCAAGAAAGGCTGGAGAAGCAGAACGTGCGCATTAAAAACCTCCAGAGCCAGGTAATTTTAACAACTCTGGTATTTCACTATTTTTATTGTCTAATGCAAGCAGTTTAATGAGACTGCAGATTGCATCGCAACGCTTATTTGCAAACTGCATTCATTTGGTTCCTCTCAGATCAAGCAGAGAAAAGAGCGATCTTATCTGCGGCGCGAGGAGACCGCGGTTAACGGCAGCCGCGAGCAGAGCGATTCCCCCACCGGTAAGTGCCTTTAATCTCAGCATCGACCTGGCTGTGTGAAAACTTTTGTTGAGCATGGGACTCAAGTTACTCGTCTGCTTACCATAGTGTACATGTGCGGCAAAGATGAAACGGGACAGACTGGGTTTATCATGTTGATGGCACTGATGTATCATCATTAATGCAATGAAGCTGGCATTTAGTGAACAGGAGTGAAGTTAAAGTCTGTCCTGACTATTGACAACTAGGCAGTGGTGACAATCTGTGGAAGAAAGTTTTTGATCAATTGATAGATAAACGCCGAAATAGGAACATAAATTTATTTTGCAAAGCTGTTTTATAGTCGCAGACTGTGTAACGCATGCAAATTGGAGGGGGTTCATTAAATATATATTTAATAGCCTATTTTTAGTTTCCGTTGCCTAGAGGTACTAAAATCAGTAACTGGGTGAAAGGTGAACTGTGAGACGTGAGGTGGAGGCTGAGGGGCTGCGGGTGGGGGGCAAAAGGAGAACAGCGAGAAACGATCCAGTGGAGCACAATGATGCCTTAGAGGAACCTCCGTGACGTCAAGAGGATTGTAAGAATGCCGGGGGGAGTCTTTTCCCTTCAGGCCGCCTCAATACGTGACCGTTCCTGAGTCTGGCTCAGCGCGAGCTCTAATTACATTGTCAGTTCAGCTGTTCTGAGCTGTTTTTATGAGAAGCCTGAATACTGGCCAGTCGCCAGCTGGGGGAAAGTTCAGTGCTTCTCAGATGGTTCCCGACTGCTTGAGCGTGGCGGGGGCACAGGGCACTTACTGAGCCGGAATCCGCTTCACTCAAACGAGCCATACAAGGCCCGGTGTTCCCGCCATCATAGAAGCTACGTCATTCAATTCTTTACGTCTTAAAGAAAATCGGTCCGACAAAACAGTATCAACATCTGATCATTATTTAAAATATGTGTGTGTGTGTGTGTGTGTATATGTAATATAAAGCTAATGTAGTCGAATCTCTATTACACACATATGTATGTAATATATAATGTGTGTATGTGTATATATGTATAATACACACACAAATTTAGCAGGCAAATAGTGTATATAGTATTACAGTTACTTGTCAAGAAAAGTGATTTACCTGAAACTTGGTGCTGAGTATCATTCAGGCATAGCTCAGTACCTCGTGGAAGGTATGTTATAAATGAACTGCTCTGGTGTACTGGTTATAAAACAGGAAATGTAACAACATTCGAATGGCGGGGGGAATGAAAGTTTAAACCGAAAAAAGTCAGCAGCACATCAGTCGGGGGTACAGGAAGGGCAGTATCAAAATACATCTAACAGACATAAATCTGACAGACTGGCTGGTTGTGGTATTTGTGGCGAGTCCCATGTTACAAGAGACGTCGTAAAGATATTCAGATGCATGCCATAATTTCTTCAGGGTGTTTGCCTCGTTCCCGGACCTACAGAAACTTGTGACCTTTCCCCTATTTCTGAGCCAGATAGCCACCCCCCACCCCCTGTCCCACCCCTTCTCTTTATCCATACATTCCTCCAGCGTTACAGCTGTTTGTTAGCAGCACAGATTAACATTGCCCGCTGGTCATTGAAATTCAACTACATCAGCACTACGCTCACGTCTGTGCACCCATAAGCTATGTATTTGCTGCCTTCCTACCGATTCTAAAATGTGACTTTTATATTAATAGGCTCGACGCTATTTTCCTGTTTTTCAGAAGCAGCCACAGATTGCCACAGGCTGTTTCTGAGTGGCAAACAGACCAGTGGCGTTTATACCATTCAGCCTCTGAACAGCCAGCCATTCCACGTCTTCTGTGAAATGACAGCCGGTGAGGGAGACAAATCTCTGTAGGAATTATTCTCCTTAGTCAACAGTCGTTATCATACTGTTAGTGAATGGCTTCTCGTTAATCCTTCGTTTACTGGTATTTCTTTATGCAGAAGGCGGATGGACAGTCATGCAAAGGCGTCATGACGGCTCACTGGATTTTGACCAGCTGTGGCAGGCCTATGAAGAGGGCTTTGGCAATCCCAGCGGTAGGAACACCAGATTCTTTGCATGACTCATCATCTGTGTGATGCTGTATACTAAAATCTACACTTATTGCAACATGAGACAATAACAATGTTTAGTATAGTATTAAATGTCAACCGTGAGGCTAATCCATTAAAAGACTCGTTATAAAAGGGTCATCCAGTCCTTAGTTCATGACCTAACCTGACTAACTAAACAGACAAATTATATTCTGAACTGAAGCTTTGATGCCTGTCATGAACAAGTCTTGGCATTTCTTTTATAGGTGACTTCTGGCTGGGACTTCAGAAGATGCATGCCCTCTCTGTGCAAGGGGAATACATCATGCAGGTGGAGCTGTCCAACTGGAAAGATGAGACTGAGTCTGTCAAGTATCTATTCAGCCTTGGTGGTGAGGAAAGCGACTACACCCTTTACCTGAAAGATGTCTCATCTGGAAGCCTGGCCAGTGCCCTTGCCAGTAACCCCTCCGGATTACCCTTCTCCACCCGAGACAGAGACAATGACCAAAGGACAGACATCAACTGCGCTAAGCATCTTTCTGGTATGTTCATAGAGCTGCTGTTCATCACTTTGTTGATCTGGTTAGATAGTCTTAAGACTAAGTAAATCTAATATTCAGTGATTTTTCTTGTTGCAGGTGGCTGGTGGTTCAGCAACTGTGGAAGGTCCAATCTCAATGGGAAGTACTTTAACAACCCGCTGCCCAAACAAAGGCACCAGAGGAAGCAGGCGGTGTTCTGGAAGACCCAGCGGGGACGCTACTATCCTTGGAAGACCACAGCCATGAAGATTGCACCCATTGAGATTGAGAACCAGTCTTAGACTAACTGTGATTCAGGGCACTTTGGAAAGATCACTACCAGGAAGCGGAGGGATAGTGAAACCCGACTTTACACTGCAAAGTCTTAATTACAGCTTCAAAAAAAAAACCCAGCCTAGCAGAATCCACTAGAGTCTGGCTCATGGCGCTGAAGATGATGATGGACCGACATGCTCAGGTGATCAGACGGTGGCTTAGAGAAACAGGGACCAAAGACCCATTTTAAACAGGGAAGAGAAGCTTTCAGTTTGACAGAGTACATTTTTCTGAATCACTCGTGGCCATCCCTGGAAAAAGTGGTGCAACTTTAACTGTACATTTACGAATTTCCTAAACTAACTAGCATGTAGAGAACCAAAGCGCTCATGCACGCATTTGTGAAAATGTTGGTTCGAGCAAAGCAGGGTATTGCTTTGAATGAAAGGTAATACCTTAAAGTATGACCTGTCCTCATTTCGTACTCTCTTCACATACCAAACTTAAGCGCTTTAAAAAAATTATGCATACAAGACACATTGTATCGTTTTGAATTTGTTACAACAAAATGCCAGACTGTATTTATAGAATGTGCAATCATTTGAGACTTTTCTATAGTTTTTAGTAATACTGTAAAATCTGCAGTTTGAAATGAACTTGTTCCTGAATGTGAGTCTTTTCAGAGCTCAGACTTAAATGTACAAATCTGGTCATGGGTCAGTGCGGGTTCCTCACTGTCTGTGGCAATTTCCCCAGTCATATTGACTGCATTGTTGTCGTCCTTGTGGGCCCTACATCCTGTGTATATGAAATTAATGTAACTGTTCACTGTACATTCTATTTTTTACAAAGAACCAGTACGTATCCAGATCTTAATTTATGTAAAAAATGTATATATGCTTGTAATATCTTCAGTAATTTATATTGATTTTTCAAAAATAAAATGTGACATTTTGAAAGCGAGGAAATATTTCTTGCAGTTTGACTCTTTGTTGCTTTTGTATCTCATCCATACATGTTCCAGACCCACTTACCCGGAACATAATCAAGGTGAGAGAGGCGTCTCCCCAGAGCTGGAGCCCAGGCAGGGACACCCTGCAGAGGGACGTATGAACAGGCACATGCACACAGTCACATGGTGTAATTGAGAGACACAGGTTCACCTAATCAAATGATTTTGATGTGGGGAGCACAATGGAGTACTCAGAAGCAATTTATGCATCTAAAGTTTGTTCATACCAGGTGCGCAAGATCAAAGGATTGCCCCCCCCCCCCCCAAATTTGTTTGCTCCAGACCAGGCACATCGCCAGGTAGTAAAATAAAGAGCTTCAAGTTCCTTTGAAATTAATTTCAGGCTACAGACCTGGCTCATACAGAGGGCTGGTGTGCCAAAACACGCATGGCTCTTGTGGCATAACTTTCATCACAGAGGGTGGGGGTGGAGACCGTGTTTCACAGCCACGTGTAAGGGCACGTACCACTCAAAAATCGAGATGAGGCAGATGCTCCATACTGGAATGCAAACGCACCTTGACCGCGGAAGTCCCATCTGCCTGTGTACTGCAAGTACATAATGGTTAGTTTTAGTGAAATACTTATTTTTAATGTTACATCCATCCACACTTCATAAACGTGATTTAAGAGCAGCTCTGCCTTACAGCGCCACCGCAGGCCTGGTGTCAAAGCACGCAGCTGCCTGACGTGTTGGTGCAAGAAGCGTGTTGGTCCAGGAACGCAGATGGCGCAGTATTCTCTGCACACTGAGGTGCTGCCAGTATGAACCAGCCTTTGGGGACAAATGCAGAATTCCTCACGCCCAGAACTGGGGGTGGCAGTCAAAGCCACGGCCTTGGGGGTGTGAGACTGGAGACTTACCAGCAGAGCCATTATGCACTCATTATGTACTTCAGGGAATTCAGGAAGTAGAGGGGTTCAGTTGTCAGACATGAATTACATTGGCTTAATACAGTGAAGCCACTTCAACAATTATACTCAAATCATACTCAAGGATACTCTGAAAAATAATTAAGAATATATAGTAGGCTGAAAGTTTTCCTGTAGATTCGCCAAGCACTATCACGTCTGACAAGTCAATTACATTGATTTTAATTCATTTCAAATAAAAAAACGTTGCTATGGACACTCATGAGAGCGAATACAGGGAGCCTGACTTACAAAGTAATTCATCAGCACCTGACAACAAAACACGCACTAGGCTATGCAAATTAGCAGATTACGAGGCTACAAGCAACGCTGCGCTATATTGCAAAAAATTCACACGATAATTAAAATTTCTGTGATAAAAAAACGCATTATTTATAACACAAAAAAGTTGTTGAAAATTTACCCAAACTATAGCCATATAGAACTTATCTACCCACAGAGTCTGTGAAATAAGTTAGTATTGCCTGCCAAATATCATGGAATTCAACACATTTCCATACAGAGAAAGTCGGATGTCTTTTGGTGACAGTTATCGTTCGCTTTTCTCCTCACACCGTTTTGTTAAATATCTCACAACCACACCACACTACCTATGAGTGAGTCCAACAGCAAGAATGAAAATGTTTATGACTGACGACTTGGAGAGCACATGCAGAGCTCACACAAAAACAGTGGTGACAGAAGTATTTTTTTAAACATATACTAGATCATTTTGGAAATGAACAATTATTAAAATTGCCAAGCCAGCTACATCTTGTTTCCTATGACGGAGTAAAAATGTTTTAGCGGAGCTTACTGATGGTCTCAAGCCAGCAGACTATCACAGTGCTTGCAATATGACAATCAGATGTGCTTCACACACAATGCCAATAGCATCACACAGCAGGCAAGTCCAGCTACAAGAGAACAAGCTCAGATGTTTCCCCTGGTCATATTCACCCTTCCACAGCTCAGCCTACAAGCGTTTAAGGTTTACACCTCATCAGGAAATAAGCCAAGTCATTCAAACACGGCTTCATACGACTGGACCGCTTAAAAAAAAACTCACATTTCTACCTAGCTGTTTGTGCATTACTAAGTTTTATATAAGCGCTTTACACTGTGACCCTGTCTTCAGAATCATTCCATCAAAAACTGTTCCAGACAAAAACTAAGTTAGACTGAAGCGGACAATAAACAGACAAATCATACGCAGAATCTGGTAGAGGAAAGACGAATCACAACAAAATCATGACAGAGGTCTACCTGAATCGCAAAAAGATCTGATCCGATTCATTCTGAGGACATAAAGACTGGCTTCACTGTCATGCCTAGCAAACCTAAAGACAGTGTTGCTGATGCGTATTTCATAATTCATCAACACCTGTTGTACCATCACACTCTCACACACAGCTTTAAGCCAGCAGTCAAACACTGATGTTCTGAGCAAACCTTTGCTCAGTGGCAGAGTGGCGTCAAGCCTAAGCTGTACTGTGCTGGCAGCCATATGCTTTTATCAGATTGACGCCTTGGCCAACATTCAAGAGCAACACACACATTATGATGGGCATAAAGTCTTTCCAAGGGAACATAATTCATTTAAAGACACATCTGTTGCAGTTTCCATAGATAGCTAATCTGCTCAACACCTGCCACGCTCTCAAACAACCTGATTTATGGATAAGCTGCATGAGGGTTTGCCGCAGGACAAAGGTGCATGTACTTTGATACATTATATATATATATATGATAAGGACCCGGGGGGGTGATTTCAGTTTTAGTTTGCACAATCAAATACGGCGAGGACACAAACCTGAGCCACAAATCTGTCTTTCCTCCATGTGGTCTTGGTTTGGACAGCACTGCCATTGCAGAGTCCAGGTTCGGCTCATTGGACCCCACTTTAATTAGCGATTCAGGCCCTCCGACCAAAAATGCACCCAACCTCTCAAAAACGTAATCGATTCAGGGAGAATGAATGTTGTCCAACAGGAAAAAATGTAAAACATCATGGAACATTTAAACTCTATTAAATAACACCTGATTTTGGACGTCATACTATACAGCATTTCAACTAAGGGGGGGGACCCATCACCCTTAGCAGTTTATTTTAAAACCAACCCTGATCTTAATTCCCAAAGATTCAAACAGCAGCAATGACAGACTTCACACACGCTTACCATGAACAACAGAGGCACAAGACATTGATGAACAGTCAGAATAAAAGACCTTTCTGTCAGGGGACAAAAAAGAACAAATTACAAATGTAACTAAATGAGGCTTCCCCATTCGCCCATAATGCAATGCTCCAAAGCCACACCCTTGCATTTTAACGGCACAAAGGCGCTCCTGAAATAAAAACCATCCATGCTTCAAGGTCACCTATAAAAGGCACTGGGAGATCCATGCAAAACTTAGAAAGAAAATGAGAAAGGCAAAAAAAACCCCCAAAAAAAACATATTTTCATAAACATTTGTGAGGAGAGCATTGTGCAGCAAAGGCTGCCTGCTTTAGGTGAGTTTTCTGTAATTTTCCCGTTAACATCCGATGTGTCGCTCACATGCAGACACAGACAAACGTCGTACATGCATTGTGAATCATCCCTCTGATAGTTCTTTGATCGTTCAATTTTTAAAACACTCAAGCACCAACGATAAGGCGCAGGAACCCAGGAAATATGCATCTATAGAATGCAGGCCTGCATCCCCGGAAATACGCATCTATAGAATGCAGGCCTGCATCCCCGGAAATATGCATCTATAGTATGCAGGCCTGCATCCCTGTGCAGAGAGACTGAAATGCTGCATCAGCAGCAGGTGACTAGAGAAGGGAAGATAGCACGACTGCAGTACTTTAATGAGCTGCTACATATTCTACTCATTATAAAAGAATAAGAGTTCATAAAAATATTTTCTTTTAATAATACACACTTAAAATACTGGGGGCAGGTAGTACTTGGCAGTTGCAATCACTAATAAACCATTTTCACTACCGCCCCAACCCACACCCCACCACAACCAAACATTTAGCGCACAAAATGTGAAACGGTGTTTTGAGGCGTAACAGCTTTAAAAAAAAAAAAGGGGGAAAAGATACATATCAGATGATGTGAAAAGTTGGCAAGAGTGTACTTGTGTTTGCGTGACTGCCTGCCGCGTGCCACCTGTGCAGACTGACTCGATGCCATGCGGGGAAGCAAAACAAAACCAGTTTCCACAAAAAAAAAAAAAACAAAAAACAAAACAAGAAATGATAGCAGATAGCAGTTGTGGCACGTTTCTAATTTATAAATTACTAGTAAGTCATTACTGTGTTTGTCCTCCTTCCGTTCTTCATCCTCCAGTCTATAAACTGGGCTTGAAAGCCTTCTGGCGGATCGGAAGGCGGACTTAGAAAAAGGCCTCTTTCCACCAAAGCGGCGAGACGCCAGGAGACCAGCACAGGGGTCACGCAGTGGGAGGGCGTGGCATCACGGTGAAGAGCGGGCGGCCACCGGCTGCGGCCCTGGACCGTGTCAGGAGGAGGTATGAGGAGGTGCAGCGCTGCAGGCGTAGGGGGGGAAGGAGCAGGGGTATCCCCACCTCCCCTTGCCCAGCGAGCGAGACCCTCAGAGGTATTGCTGGAGAAAGTACAGCAGCATAATCTCATAATGCTCTCCTGACTCCGGACACCGGATGCTGTGCCGCTCATTGGGGTAGATCTGCAAAACAAATCGGGAGAATAAAACAGCCTTAATGGGTTGAAAATACCAGTACAAATAATGCGTGTGACTGCTTATAATGTTACAACGCCTGTCACAGTCCATCACAGCCATTTCTCAAAAAAAAAAAAAAGGAAACAAAATCTTTCATATTTAACGGGTTGGTTACATGCCTGGCTTTGAAGGTACAAAAAGCTCATACTGTATGTTCTAAAACGTCATCCAGACCGACAAGCAGAGCAGTTTTATGGAGCCAAGACAGCCCACCCCCGCAGCGCACACATTCCTTTCCAGTCGCGTTACCTGATCTGACCCTGATTTCCAGCATCACGCCAGTGCGGAGCAGATAAACACCTGCACTGCAGGCATGAACCATCAGCAGACTGTAGCGTAAACCCTCAGTATGGAAACCACACAAATATGTTCATTTAAAATCTATTGATCTTAAAAAAATACAACCTGTCAGTTTAAAGTCTTTAAATACACGTTTGAATTTAGCATTGTAAGTTGCACTGCAGCGCAGTAAGGAAAAGAGAGCCACACATTTTCTTTTCATTTATAAAAAGCAGTGAAACCTGCTGAGCTTCCTGGCACCGGATCACCAGATCCCAAGATTACCAGAGTAACTTTTTTATTCTGTAAAAAAGGAGAGAGATGCTCCACTGGCCAGCTTTAATAATGAATTATAACAAGGACTTGGCGACTGGTGCTTTTAGACTGTGGGGAATGAGGCCCCCCTCCATGGAAAATGGCTGATCGTCCAAAGGAATCACCACCGTTATTTCAGTGACACCTTTAGTGCTGCTAACTTTGCCGTTCGATATTTAAACTTCATCAGTGTTCAATTTCAGTGTGTTAACTGATACGTGGTTATGTACAGATGCACCATGTAACAAAGACAATATGTAATTCAAAATAAGAAAGAAATACAGTGCTTGAGAATTGTGAGAGAAAATTACGAACTCTGTTATGAGTATTAAAAACAAAAAATCGTGATTGACACTTTACCCAGAATCGAGTGGCTCTATGACCAGTGTGCCACATACAATTTTCTTTTAATTGGGTAACGATGGTCATGCAGAATGTCTCAGAGTAAAAACTCGTTATTTGGCTTAGAATTGTAGCAAAATGAGAGTAAAAACTGCAACAACTTAATATATTCAAGTACAAATCCAGAAACAAAATTACTGCAGTACAGTAACAAAGTATTTGTCCTTTGTTACAGTACACAGGTGTTCAGGCACATACTGTCAGAAATTTTAGGGCCATAATAGAGGACAGAAAAGACGACAAATGCTTACCTGGAGCTGGTAAGGCTTCCCAGCACGGATTAGTTGTGAAATCAGGAAATTGGTGTGGAAAAAGTGCACATTTTCATCAAGAAATCCATGTAAAATTAGTAAACGATTGGGTCTAAAAAGAAAGGAAAATATTTTCTATAAATTATGTCATAATGTACCACAACACATCCATGCAAAGCGCCTTGGGGTGACTGTTGTTAAAGGCCCTAAATCAAAATTGAATTGAAATTAATAAAAAGTGCTACTTAATGAGAAAATGACAGAGGACTGACTCATTTCTGATTAGACTCCAGAGTGCAAAAAAACCAGGGAATCTAAGCATGATCTGGATTTACATCGATAGGCTCGCACTTTAGGACTAAGTACATTTTCAATGCAGCTATGAATCCCGCCCTAATAAGCGATTTAAAGAACAGCGCGTCGACAAGGCAGGGAGCACCTTCAAATCGTCATGCTGCGGGGAGCGACACTGAAGACTCACTCGTTAGGCAGCTTGTCCACATGCAGCGCCACTGAGCCCGCCTCGTAGCCTTGCTGATTGTTCTGCGGTTCGTCCATGTACCGCTCAGTGTAGCCAGTGTCATAAGCCATCCAGACGGTCACGGGGGCACCGGCGATGGCCACCTGATCGCAAGGATAGAGGGGACGAGTCGCACAAGCACAGTCTCGTAAAGGCTTAAGCTTGGGTTCGGCAATGCAGCTGTCGCCTTAAGCAGGCAACAGCGACCCCTTGTGTCTATGCTGAATTATAGGTACAACAACCACCTTAAGACCATAATACAGCCTTATCTGTCAGCATGTACAGAAATGATTACCCTGAATCATAAACACACACCCTTGTCTTACTCACACAAAACCGTAACCAACCCACATGTCCCTCTAACTGCAAGTAAAACCACGGAGAACAAGAACAGTGGGGGGGGGGGTGGGGGGGAGTTAGTGTTGTCTTTATGAAAATTCAAAAACATAGAAAACTTCCATAGTGATCGTAGGCTGAACTATCCATCCATCCATCCATTGTCCAACCCGCTTATCCTACTGGGTCGCGGGGGGTCCGGAGCCTATCCCGTCAGCAATGGGCACGAGGCAGGGAACAACCCTGGACGGGGGGCCAGCCCATCGCAGGGCACAGTCACACACCATTCAGTCACACATGCACACCTATGGGCAATTTAGGAAATCCAATCAGCCTCAGCATGTCTTTGGACTGTGGGGGGAAACCGGAGTACCCGGAGGAAACCCCACGACGACACGGGG
>JAODJW010000033.1:829658-882060 GCA_026777045.1 Hyperopisus bebe | reverse complement strand
TGGCTTATCGGAGTAACACGTCGGATTTAAGGTAGTCTGGGCAAAATGTAAGTGAACAAATATGACGTCCATTTAAAGTGTGGTACCTTAAATCCGACAAGTTACCCCGATAAGCCAGTAACCCCGCTTCGTAGTACAGGCCCCTGGTCTCAGTCCTTCTGTTTGACACAGTTGCACTGTATTACATACCTCAGGGCCCCACCCCAGAATATGCTGCAGGCATGAGGAATGTTCTGCACTCCATACATTTCAACTTCAAATTCAACTTTTGCAGAAATGTCCTCAGGCACACTCATTATTAATTACACCCTATTAAGTCAATTATACCACAGAGTGGCATTTACTAGATGCTAGATATGGAAAATTTAATAAAATTCTAAAAATCAGGGGTACCCAACTCCAGTCCTGGGGGGCCAGAGCCCTGTGTAGCTTAGTTCTTTCCCTGTTGCACCACAAATGATTCAGCTCAACACCTGTGTGGTAATTAGCACAAGGACTTGAATCAGGTGTGTTAAATGAGGGGAAACCCAAAAATGTGCAGGGCTCTGGCCCCCCAGGACTGGAGTTTGACACCCCTGCAATAAACATTTTAATGCTGTTAACATTTATTTAACAAAAATTATTAACCCCAGATACAGGATTTAAGGGCAACACTTCCTGCTTATAAAAGCTGAGTAATACAGTAAAATTTGTGCTAAAGTGTAGCAATCATCTAGCTGCAAAAATACATCACTGAAAACTGGTGCCACATTTTTTTAATGTCTCCAAAAAGAAACTGAGACAGCAGGCTGAGGGAGAATGTGTTCAGCAGTAGGGTGTCATCTGTGACACCCCCACCAAAAAACAGCTGGCGGAACATGACAAAGGTTTACATCTTTCGGAGAACCAAATGTCACAGTTCAGCTCTGCTTCCTTTAAATCACCAGTCAGACGTTCATATTGAATAAATAAGCTTTGAGCGAGCCCTGAATTCTTAAGCGGTCACTCCAGACTCAGGACCCAGATTTGTCCCTCAAAGCACCACATTAGCAGTCTATGATGATGCTGCCCAGAGATCCCAGCTCCACTGGCAGGGTGGGAAAGCTGGGTGCCCCATTCAGGAGGGGAATCAAGTGAACTGTGTGGCCCCTGGAGCAAATGAAGAGGCAGGGGGCAGATGTCTGATAGGCTGCACTAGTCTTATGTTGCAGGAGAGGGATGACTATCATTAAGGAATTATTTTTCCATAATGGTATAAAATAAGGAACAATTTAAGATTTTTCTAATTAAATGTTAATATTGCTGCTGAAACACAGCATCCTTGTGATGATTTTCTGTTAATACAAGATGCGGTGTAACGTCACACATTTTTCGGTTCTTAACAAACCACGGTTTTCAGTTTAACAAAAACTTGTTTTAAGTATTTTTTATTAAAAGCCAAGCAGAGTTATAAAACTGTTGTAAACCAAACAAAAGAATGTGTCTGTCGATTTTTTTAATTGATAAACACCGCTACAGCCTTAAATATTTCTTAGCCTGAATTTGCTGGCAAACGTGCCTTACATGTCATGGGGAGACTAACTTGCTGGGCTGTTTTTGTCTTGCTCCGGTCTCCAACACTGGGATGATGTCGTTTCAAATGAGTTACCATACGGGATGTGCTCACAGCCACATATCCTAGCTCGGTATAACCTGCTTGGTGTTAGTGTAATTTATAATCGATAAGCGACGGAGCAGGTTTCTCGCTCGCCGCTATGACTGCCTGTGACCAGCTCACAGCCACAGTTAGCGTAATGCGCTCCGTGTCGAACACCAACTTACGCATTTAGGTTCCGCCCATGTCGGTAACTGTATTCATTCGTTTCATTGCGCGTATCGAACCGAAAATAACGTAAGCAAACGGTACACGGCGAACACGTGTGTGGTCACAGCCACACTGCAAAACCTTACAGTTCTGTAGTGCTGGTCATAATTGAGCTAAAGCTCAAACCAAAGCAAAGGACATATTCAGGACATACGATAACGTTTCACTATGCTATATTAGACTATAACAACTTCAGGGGAAGGTACCAGAAGATAATTTTACAATGTTTTATACGTTTGCAGACTGTTATTAAAGTCACATTAGTGCCACAATTCACCTAGATGTCATAACAATATGGCGCATTACTTTGCTTTAAAAATTATATTTCAGTAGTTATCACTTTAAAATAACCAGAACTCTTTGACCATAAAATCCAAAGGTAACATTTACATACAATTATAAAACATATTTAAAAGATGGGAAGCAGTTTCAGTCCAAGATCAGAAATAACCGTACCCCTACCCATAGTAAATGTTGAGTCATAAACAAAAGGATATGTTTACATTCTGCTATTCTGACGTGTCATTACATACATTAACGTTAGAATATTTTATCCAACAACCAAGACGTAAGAAAGCAGCTGTAGATTTCTATCAAATAACGGAAGGTCAGGTTGGTGTATCTGTTCTATATTCGTGACCGCCTCGGCTGATAAAGCGCCAAAGGGAATCAAGCCGGGTGTTTCGTATCGGAGATCAGTAGGCCGACGGTCCGAAGTAAGCAACCCGAGTGTAAAAATGGGCTACCGTTTACAGATAAATCAGCCCAAACTTTAAATATACATTGAAGGGAAAATAGATTTCTGTTCATGTTGACATGGCTGACATTCTGATTTTATTTACTTATATTCATTTCTTTCAACAAACCGAAACTTCGGTGTTGAAGACAGTTGCTCATTTTATTCTATTAACCTTATTTACCCTGTCACTTCGATGCTAGTGGCAATAATTGATGTTAGGATGTAATTCAACTAATGCTCATTTTCCTGTACACATCGGGTTTTGATTCCGAGGGTCAACTTAAGGGGCGTTTTACGTAAATCAAGCACATAAACTGCAAGCTACACTAACGTGTGGTTTACTCGTTTTAAAATATTTGGAACAGCAGGCATTAAAAGCCAAACCAAGAATAACAAAAGCCATAACATTAACAGAAAAAAATTCAAGTCATTGTGAGTCCTTATGGGGTTTCATACAGCTAGCTAGCTAGTCACATAAAGCCTTAAAGCTTCAGAGTCCGTACCAATATGACTAACTGCTGTCTGGTTTATGAGGTACTTACAGATCCAGATCCTGCCCCTCTTTTCTCTCTGGCCACTTGTAAATCTTTTTACATTAAAAAGAATAGCGCTGGATGTTTAAGATGACGTCCATGGCCTAGTATACAGACAGAAGGAGTCAGTACAGCAAAAGCGGAAGCAGGGGCGGGAACAGCCAATCAATTACAATGGCCTTTGACCCGGAAGGAATACCGCAGGGCTCATGTATAGGCAATAATAGAAATGTAATAAAAATGAGTCACGTCTAGCTCTAGCCCTTAAAAAATAACGTAACATTGTCCAAAATAATCACTTCGGTTTTGGAAAATGGACAACGGAGCCGTATTTCTCCATGCCTTAACAGACAAATTCTACATTTTTAAAATTTAGCGTGTTATTTAGGTCTGCACAAGCCTAATTCTGCTGGACTTTAGTATTTACTGTGGTACTGACTGGGATAACTGGTTCAGTGTGTTAAGGGTTCAATTCTTACCTCCACAGCCTTTGTAGAGTTTGCATATTCCGCAAAGGTGCCATTTTTATAATACCAGAACCAATATTTGGAAAGAGGGCTTTTACGTACCATCTTAAGTTAATGAAATTTCAAAAGCATGTGAAACTGAAAAAAAAAACCTGAAAAGTGGTCCTGTAATCTGTATTAAATGATCTGCGATTTTTGTAGATTCAAAAATATTATGTAAAATTGAAAAATATGTAAATGGTAAACAAATAGAATGCTTTACAATTCCGGAGTGACAAGCTAAAAAGCAACTCCAACACTCTGCTCATTAATCCTAAACATTTAGTCAATTTTATTGTTCCTGTGTTAATGAAAAGAAATGGACAAAAAAAATGCCAGACACCAATTGGATGTCCACTTTATTTACAGCCGTAAATTGTGACAATTACTTCAGAGGGATGAAGCGGGAGGAATGAGTGGCTCCAATGCCTGGCCGACCGTGCTTCACAGGCTTGTACGTGATGGAAAACTCCCCAAGGTAGTGGCCGATCATCTCCGGCTGCAAAGGGACACACGTGAATCAGTACCCACCACAATTCATTCCATCACCAACCAGTTTTAATATACTAAAAATAAGCATTTCCTAATAAACCTTTTTACAGTGAACAGCAGCTTATAGGCAAATACAATGTAGTTCAATAGTATTTGCATGGTAATGTGGTCATTTTATCAGTGATACACTCATGTGCAAGATAAGTATCTTGTATAATTAATATTTATTTGATCCACAGGAGGAATTCACATGACTTACTAACCAAAGAAAAAAGAACCATTAAGATGGCACTGAATTACCAGAAGTTTCCAGCTATACTGTGATTTTACCATCCTTACTTTTTCAAACATTTATGACAGACTGGAAGCTTTATGGCAGGGGTGTCAAACTACAGTCCTGGGGGGCCGCAGCCCTGTGTAGCTTAGTTCTTTCCCTGTTCCACCACAAATGATTCAGCTGAAGAGCTGTGTGGTAATTAGCACAAGAAGTTGAATCGGGTGTGTTAAATGAGGGAAAACCCAAAAATGTGCAGGGCTCCGGCCCCCCAGGACTGGAGTCTGACACTTGTGCTTTATGGTATCTCCCCTGGAAGTCTTCAAAATTATACCTCAAGGGAATCAAGTCCTGCCTGAATGAAGCCACAAACACACACACTGGCAAGTTTCATGGACAGAGTGCAGCAGCCCAGCAAAGCTAGCCAGTGCTTTTTCCAACGGAGCGACACACATTCTAGCTTTGTAGTTAAACTGCAGTATCTGTTCCACCAGCGGTACTTGGAGTGGCACGTAAGAAGATCATGGTCATTTGTTACTTCTTATTGCGATACCTGTTACTGTGATTTTTTTCTCACCCATGCGGTGTCTGGCTGCTTTGGTTTATTACTTTACATGTGCTTTTTGTTCACAAGTGTTCCCAATACTACACTAATGAAAATATTTTCACACATCTACATTTGCGTGCCTACATAAATGGAGAGCTACCATACTACTTATAGGACTTCTAAGTTAATGTCATACAACACACATGTATTAACTGTGGGCCTCCCTAATTAGAGCCTGACATTCATCTTCACTTACAGTAAAGGTATCGGAGGAATTTGCAGCACCCAGTGTGCTACCTGGGGAAACGCCTCACCTTAATTTCCACCTGGTTGAAGGTCTTGCCGTTGTACACGCCGACCATGGAGCCCACCATCTCGGGCAGGATGACCATGTCTCTCAGATGGGTCTTCACAACCTCAGGCTTCTCCATGGGAGGGGCCTCCTTCTTGGCCTTGCGCAGCCTCTTCAGCAGGGACTGCTGCTTGCGCCGCAGGCCGCGGTTGAGTCTCCGGCGCTGACGGGCACAGTACAGCTGCATCAGCTGCTCACTGGGGAAGGCACACAGTTCACACACATCCATAAACGGGCAGCAGATACTTCTGCTTTTGTGAAAAGCAATTCAATAAACACAGAACAATTTTCCACCTCTTAAAACAAATGGACAGTCAACCTGACAATGACAATGTTACGTTCATATGTGGTCTTTTCAAGGAATTGGAATTTGTCAATTCCAATAAACATTGATTCTAGCAAGTCCCTCCTTTAAAGGTCCTAAATACACAGATATTGACCTAGTTTTCCTATTTAAGATAATTATGGCAATGCCTTGAACTGACAGCATCACCTACATTTCCACTGGCCATATCAGCACGCAAACGTCTATTGACGCCGTACACGTCAGCAAGCAAATGTAAAAATCATAATGATGTACCAGTAAAACATATGGATGCGCTAACAGACGCAAATTAGTCACTTACTAGGACATGTCCAACAGCTGGTCCAAGTCGACACCTCTGTAGGTGAATTTCCTAAAGGTGCGCTTCTTCTTCTGTTCAACATCCGCCTGAAACATTAACAAGTTATTTAAAATGATGTTAAACGGCTTTTCAAAATCACTGGAGCTGGTAAACAGCAGGCGATGAGCGCGATGAAACGACGAACGAGTCAACACCCCTATTCGCACTTTTTCCGCACGACATGAAACGGGCCGGTGTGGATCCCATTAGCTTGTATACAACTGCTAACCATACGGTTATCCAAACGTACCAGGTCGGTTTGCGCAACGAAGCAGGAAATATATTGCATTTGTACGCGTACAATGAAAATCTGTAGCTTCTATTAACCTCATTGATCATTCCGGAAAGACAAATGGAACATTTACTCTTCCCACCGATAATACCTAAGGCACTAGCAATCATTTATGTCTTGCTATGCACATTAATGTTGATGTGTACTGAAAAGCCACATTTCCAAAAGTCATTTTCATTCAGATTTTAAAAAAAATAATACGTGAGATTTATATCTAGCGATATGTTAAATTTGCTAACCAGCTGGCTAACGTGAAATATTTGCAACCCTTACTTTAACTGCAAATCAATGAAATAATTATAGCAAACAAAAATATACCTTTAACTAACACTCTTAAACTTTAGCATTCATGTATTATGCTTAAAGTGACAAAATGTAGGCCAAATTGGCACGATGGCAAGGGATTATAACTGCTTACATTCGGCTAAAAAAAACACTACACTCACCATCTTGCTAGGCTCTTGTCGGAAAAGGCAGATCTCGTTTTCACCCTCGGTAATATCGCGGGATTATTACGTAGAGGGAGCGTTTGCGATTTACTTCCGGGTTCCACATATGGTAGTAACAAATATGCATGCCTCTCGTCTGTATAAAACAAAATAATTCTTTTTATCCTGACGAACATATGCCAAACGATTAATTCAAAATTTAATTGGACGCTCACGAAAAAAATGTTTGAAAAGGAATGTTATCACAAGCTATAAAAGCACATTGTAAAATTAGTTGTCAATATTCGGTTCAGGATACATTGGATTGCCTGGTTCTGAGGACAGGATTTCTTGCTTAGTCGGATAGCTTGTCCAATTTAAGGTAGTCTGTGAAAAATGTCCATTTAAACTAAGGTACCTTAAATCCAACAAGTTATCCGGCTAAGCAAGAAATCCTGACAGACCCCTGGTCATGCATGGTTATTTTGGTTATTTTCATGTTTAAATTAATTTTTTGTTGGTCTAGTCCTACCCAGCAGGGGTAGCCGCAGGAGTTTTAAGATAAGAGAAAATGAGCATGGGAAATTAGATTGAGAGATGGGTCAAACTAAAAAATATACTAAATATTAAATTGTACTCTTAAATTTACATTTGGGGAAAAAGCTCGAGAAAGACTTATGTCCAGAGTCCACTTGTGAGGGAATTTGGACTGCGTAGGTTACTGGAACAAAGAAGCCATTATAACACAGTATAACTGGTGTAGCCCCAGGGAACATTTTCTCACACATAATGATTTATTTTACAAGTATTGGTTTAATAAATATACTTCTTGTAAATGCTAGCATTAAGTCTTTTCAATTGCACAGCATCACCTGACTTTCAATAATAAACATGAAACAATATTTTGGAATGAAGGAATGATATTATTGGTCTCCCAATAATTCTCCATAAAACACGAGATAAAAACCAGATGTTAAATTTATTTTTCAAATATACACTTCAGCACAGTAGGTGGCAGTATGCATCTTCATGGTAAATTCACCGACAAATCCAGTTAAAAGACAATAGCCTAGCCATGTATCCATCTTTTTCACTTACTTACGGAGCCCGCGAAGTCAGGAAAATTGTATTTTGTATCTTGCGTGAACTATTTGTGTTCAGTATTGGTAATAGCCACGAAAATAGGCCGTAACGAGAGGTTGATTCAACATTAAGACTTAAAGCCAAATCTGGCATACCCCTTGCGTTTCCAGATTTCTATACGGGAGAATATTTATCTTTGAGTGCTGCCCCATTCACTTCACATTCACTTACAGTCAGGTGCCCTGAGTATCCATTCATAGCACAAATGGTGTAGTAGGTGTTGTAAAAGGTATAAAACATGAGACAGACATTTAGTAAAGTGTGCCTTGAAGAGTAGAGTGTGGGGGACAATGTGCACCCCTTTGATTTTCAGATTATGTATTTGCATATATAATTATTACTAATTACACTCTGTACATTAAGTGTGCATCGGAATAAGTAAATGAGCTAAAAACACTAAAACTAAATAAGACACGTCAAGTATATTGTACTTTAAACAGTTCATTATGGTGTAGCGCACAACATTAACTGTTCATTTAATGTACAAAGGTAAAATTAATAAAAATATGTATCTTCAGGGGCAGGGTTGGTCACCATTGCTTTAAAGTTTGACTAATTTCTTGTGTGCACAAGATATTATGGACTCCATGATAGCAGTACTATTGGAGTCTGCCCTCAGAAGCATGGGAGGGAACACAGGGGCTGTCTGGACAGCATGTCAGTCCATCAAGGCGCACAAATATTTTTTCATGAAATAATTCGTGCGGTACTTTGGTTGCTCAGCAGGTAGCCTTGTTGCTTCACGCCTGCAGGGTCTAAACTGGCCCATTTCTATTTGTGGAATTTGCACGGTCTCCCAGCATTCATTTGGGTATTGCTTGTATACTTTTTCTTCTGTTTATAGTCTAAAGACAAAGTGACCATACATTTCTTTACAATGGCCTAGTATATCCTGTCCTGATCATCCCAGAATAGGTTCTGAATAACACTGGCAGGAAAAATCATATCACAGCATATATAATCTCATTATCAGACTTTATGTCATAAGTACATCATACACTATATGGATTCTGCAGATTGGTTCCTGCAAATAACTCCCACCCCATTTCAGGGAAAAGTGGTAGAAATGTATGATCTTTTTTCCTTTAATACAAAATGACTGCATCACACCTCCTTGGTCCTTGGGTCTGTCATTGCTCCTGTGTGTGGAGTTTGTATGTTTTCCCCGTGTCATGTGGACTTTGGCTTGCGGTCTAAAGACGTGTACTTAGAGCAGGGGTCTCCAACTCCAGTTCTGGAGAGCTACTATCCAGTCAGTTTTCAATCCTACCTGGCTTCTGATGAGCCACAACTGTTCTCTGGTAAATACCAGGGCCAGGTGTGGCTCATCAGAAGCCAAGTAGGATAGAAAACCTACTGGATAGTAGCTCTCCAGGACTGGAGTTGGAGACCCCTGACTTAGAGTAAGTGGGATCTCTAAACTGCCCATAGCATGACTGTGTGCAGGAAGGTAGGAACCAAGGAGGGCAGGGGGTACCTCCCAAAATTTAACTCTGCTTCAATTTAAGTGACTGTCGCCCTCAGCATCAAACTCTTCAACACCATCGACTGTATGCGCATGTCACAATGCCATGTTTGGTATCCCATCCTAGGGGGTCCCTAGCCTCGAATTCTCCACAGTTGAGTATGCAGACATTTTTGGTCTCCTGACGAAATGTCACCTCAAGGCCACCGTCCCACTTACATTATATGATTTTATTATTTTACATATTCAAGGGCCCCCTGTACAGTGCTGTGTCCCTGAATCTATCAGGGTGTCGAAGCTCCTGACGCATTCACCATGACCTGCTTCAGAAAAAGCAGTTTGGAAGAGGTACGAATGGACAAAACTTTTTGGCCATAAATCTAAATGTGTAACACATAGTCTGCAGCCTCAAATTCATTAAATCTCCAGGCTTCTTTCTGTCTTCTTATTATACTGCATTGTGTGGTCTGTACGTCCATGGCTCCATTATGCAAGGTCTTTAAACACTTTAAACACTGTGACTTGATAAGACAAAGACATAATTATCACAGCCAGACATTAAAAAACGCAGATGTTAGTCGAAGATGGCAAGATATTCAAGACAAAGTGTCGTATATTTTAAAACTTTTTTTATTTTAAAAAGGGGGTTCCTTTTAATATCTATTTGTAAAAGTGACAAATGCACTTAAACAGCCACCTGAGGAAAGTCTACATCTTTAAATAAATTAAAAAAAAAAACAAAGCATACATTTCATAGTACAAAATTCTCTTAAAAAATTGCACAGTTCATTTATAATATATATATTTATATTTATATTTTCTTGAATAGGTCTGGATGTAAATAAATTCACAAATGAAAAACAAAAGCTTAAGTTATTCTCCTCTTTTCTTTCTATAATTAAAGCTGAAAAGAGCCGTGATACCCTGTCATTCTTGTATCTGGTACATCCTTTCTGTGCTGAAGTTTGACCAGACAGTCAAAAATCCATTGCAAGAGTTCGGTCTTCCACAAACATTTTGGAAAAGACCAACAAATATTTTCTTTTTTGTCATTTTTAAAACTATGTTCATTAACATCAATTTGTGATTTAAAAAAAAAAAAAAAAGGAAACACCCTGAACGTAAGTGTTTTTGCCAGTGTGAGCATTCAGAAAAACACACCGAAATCCAGTTTTATCTGTGTGAGCATTCAGAGAAACACCTAAATCCAGTTTTATCTGTGAACAGAACGCACATAGTCACCTTACATATAGTATATTTCCCTGACGTGTATACCTTGTGTTGTGGCACCATGTGCACTCAGCGTCGATAAGGATGGAAGCCCTGAACGTTGTGATTCTGCCCTCGGCCAAAGCTGCTGGCCGTGGATGGGGGACCCGCTGAGGGTTGTGCTGTAGGTGCCCCGTATGAGGCTGTCGGCTGGCTGGGGTCAGTGAAGCTCTGTCCAAACCCACTCAGGTCCTGGCCGTAGCCTGAGATGAAAAGCAGATTGGCAATTAAGGACTGCGTCTTACAATCGCCATTCAAAACAACTAGCATAAAACAGACAAGGGAATCATTCTCAAAGTCCATTCCACACTGAGGAATGATCACTCAGTAGAATTTGCTATGTGCCATGTTGCAAAAATTCTGTTTTTGCATAAACCCATAAAAGAGGCTTAGCAAACTCTTTCTTATTTTAATATTTCTGACTAAGTAGCTGCTGGTGGAACCTGGACTTTTTTGCGATACATCGTGCAGAGCCAGATTCTTATTTTTTTCCATCATTCAACAGCAATACACGTATTTTGTATGGGCTTAAAACTTTGATAGGTTTAGAAAGGCTACCACGGTTTCATGATCGTAACATCAGAATTTGGCGATAGAACGTCTGCAGCAGATTGAGCTGAGAAACAGCCCACAGATTGCCACTCCTTGAGCTTCAATGAGATCTGGAGCACATAGAGCAGGTGGATAATGGATGAGTACCAAAAAAGGAAAAAAAAAAAAACACACAAATAATAAACTTCTAAAAATCAACATGCAACAAAAGGTGAGGGAAATGTGCACATTAACGAAAATTAGATCATCCTTTTAAATGCAAAGCGATGCAGAGAGAGGACGCAGACAGGTCTGAGGAAGCTAATATTCTCTGTACAAGACGGTCAAGCGACTACTTCACAGAACAGTGACCTCCTTCAGATATCTTTTAAAAATTCTCAACAGGCATGAAAGATTGCTTGCGCCAAAAAAGGAGTGAAACATAAGAAACCTATCGTTCGGTCTATAGCACTTCTTAAAACCTTGTGATAGACTAAATTTTTTTAGGAACTTGAAAATAAGCTTTTTCAAAAGACAGATAGCTGTATGTGTATGTATATAAATACTGTATCACATATGCATATTTATATATACACACACATACATACACAAAACAGAGACTCTGGAAGGAAGAAAAAACACTGAGGCCTTATGAAACTATCAATAGTAATATATCTATTTTTGTGGTTGTAAAAGCGATACTCACACCTACCTGCACTATATCCCTGCTCATCCTGACCATAACTGTGAGAAGGACGCGTTGGTCCGTAGGCAGAGGGGTCCTGAGGATAGTGACCCAGGCCTATCAGGGAAACGAGGAGACCAGGTTGGCTAAACCCAGAGATAGCCTACTTAAACATGATGGGAGAGGGTCCTACTGGAAAGCCAGGTCAGCACAGCACTGCACCCCACTCACTGCACACCCTCAGCTCCGGGAACCTTTACTCTGCCTAACTGCATGAGGCCGCAGTGACCTTGGAGACCTAATAAGGCTAACACTCAGTAACGGTGATCATGGTGACACGTGGAAGCGGAGTCTCGCCTCGGTCGTCTGAGCTCACAGACGTTCTTATACACTTCTATCCAGGCAGCCAAGCCTAACAATGAAGAGCAGGATGAGGGTGAAGCGGAAGCATGACACACTAAACGGAATGTGGCCTTCGTTTTCCGTAGGTGAGATGCGGGAGGCGGAGTAAAGAATGGCAACCTTAGGCTACCGTGAGACTGGCAGCCCTCCTTCTGCAGCATGTCGGGGGAAAAAAAGTCTCGCTGATTTTCCTCAAATCGACCGATTTGCGCTCCTCCGCTGTACAGAAAGAGCTCTGATGTGCGACTGCTCTGTGATTTCACGGGGCTGGCAAACTGCTGCTCAGTCAACCTCAAGTGCACAGTTCAAGGTCTAATTGTATGAGAGCGCAGGAAACACAGGGAATGAAAAGCAAATTTACAGAATGGACAACCCAATACAGCAAGCAGCACCATGCCAGAGGCTTTTACATACGATCATAGTAGGCAGCTTAAGAAAATTTATCTACAACATAAATCCAATATCATTTATTAATACTAATCTTTGCTGGTTGTGGTTATTTTATTGTAAGACTTGTCACTGGTCAACATTTACTTATTTGGACAACGGCAGACGCATCCGACCGCTTTATAACGGGGAGAATTTACCAAACTGCCCCATAATTAAAGATACATTTTCTTAAGCTTCCTTTCCAGTCCGGTTTCAGTAAAATGCAGACAGAGCTATTTTAAGTCTCTCCCTCTCCTCCAAAACAGCATTGCAAGGAAGGATGATCTAATTAGAACCCACCGCTCGTCACCATTAGTTACCTGTCCACATAATCATCCAAAATTGGATACCTGAAAAAGTTCTGAATGGAAATGGACAGTACTGGATCTAGGGTAACTTCTCCAGTCTGCCCAGCACTTTCCCACCTCCTTCCCACGTCTGCAGCTTGCACTGGGTCATTACAATGTTCTACATCTGAGGGTGGATGAGCAGATCGAGCCCTAATCAAGCTCGGCTTCCAGGAGTGGCTGGGTCACGTCCTGTGGGTGCTACAGGGGACGGAGGGCAGCACTGCGCCATGCGGGCACCTACCATACTGACTGTACGGGAAGTCAGGCTGGCCCGCTGGGGCTTTGCTCAGGTCCTGAGTTGGGGTGCTGGTGGGGGCAAACCCCAGAGGGCCTGCCACTGGGGTGGTCGGTGGGGGCGGGACTCCTTGTGGGGCAAACTGGTCACCTTGAGGCGCACCAAAACTGTACCCTTGAGCAAAACCAGACAAATGTAAGTAGATACAATGAAGTTTGATTCAAGAGACGGCATTTTTAATGTCGTCGACGTGTCAATAGCCATGCCATCTTTTGAGTCCACGGTAAATTAAATGAGAAGATGCTGATTTTATTTAATATCAAATGCGATACATCCTTAGGTACAGAACACATGGAATGGCAGCGGCAATATTTCCGTTCATAGATAAAATCGTTTTGCAATAATTCTGTGCATTTTAATTTCTGAAATCACATTTTCGACACGTATCTGAGGGCAGACTCAAAGCAGCAGGTAGGTTTGTAAAACGCTTCGACTAACCAAACTGAGGTGGGGTGCCATACCCCTGCTGGGGGTATCCCTGCGGCGCCCCAAAGCCCCCGGCGGGCGTCGCCGTCACCAGGAATGCGTTGAACGGGGAGGGGGGCTGTGCGGGGGCCCCTCGGCCGGTGGGGAGTGGCGGCGCGTAACCGCCTGCCGTTCAGAGCACAGGAGACAGGCAGCATTAAAGTACGGCTGTCATACGTTTAAGCATCAAGCTTAACACACATTATTCTGTATGTGGTTTAATATAAAACAAAACAAGCACATAAAACACAGCAGTACATGCAGCCAAAGCCTCCTGCATGTACCAGGACCCTGGACAATGTCAGCGCATTTAACAGCAAAGGGCATGGCACATCTATTAAACCCTCTCTTCATAGTTCTCCAGTCTTCATTACGGCCAGTCAGACCTTTTACTGCATAACATCGTCCTCTTTCACGGGGACATCCGAAAATGTCATCGTTTTGTGTTTTACTAAGCAAACTACTGGACAGTAAAATGAGAGCAACACCACTACCCATTTACTCCATTTCATAGCAGCAAAGTCTCACTGGAAACCGAGTGATAAACTGCAAAGGATAAGGGACAGTATCTATATAGACGACAAAACCGAAAAGTTACTTTACAATATAAGCAGGGATCCATTGCTGCTGAGATCCAGAGTATGAGCAGATAGGCCGCACCCTCACTATACTTTAATATACTTTAATACAGTAAGAGAAGGAGAACCAAAGTGCCCAGAAACATTCAAAAATGGGTCTTTGAAAAATAGAGCACTGTGTTCATGAGCGGTTCATGTTTTTGCTGGAATGAATTAGAATTTATCAGAAATTATTTGCTACTCATTTCGCGTGGAATCCCTCTTTCCGTATTGAATGTGATGTGTAAATACACAGAACTGAGTAAATGTCAAGTACAGAATCATACAGCACACGAGACCACATCCTATTCATTACATCCATGGGAAGCTGCATGACACATACCAATCGGCTGGCCCGTGGACACCCAAACTCCTTAAAAAAAAAAAAAAGAAAAAAAAATTAACTAAATCAGCAAAGTGGATTAACCAAACATTTACCATGAAATTTTTATTTTTTTAACATCACTCGTGATTTATTAAAGCTAAATGATAATTGCATTTCATTTGCGTCGCATTCAGTAGTGTATACGCAGTGTGATCTGTACCTGCAGTGTGCTCTCTACCTGCAGTGTGATCTGTACCTGCAGTGTGCTCTCTACCTGCAGTGTGCGCGCAGTGTGATCTGTACCTGCAGTATACTCTGTACTTGCAGTGTGCTCTGTTCCTGCAGTGCGCGCGCAGTGTGATCTGTACCTGCAGTGTGCTCTGTACCTGCAGTGTGCGTGCAGTGTGCTCTGTACCTGCAGTGTGCGTGCAGTGTGCTCTGTACCTGCAGTGTGCGTGCAGTGTGCTATGTACCTGCAGTGTGCGTGCAGTGTGCTCTGTACCTGCAGTGTGCTCTGTACCTGCAGTGTGATCTGTACCTGCATGCTGCACTCAGTTTTAATGTGTTAAACAAACTGAGCTGTGCTCACCCTGAGGCCCATAACTCTGCTGCCAGCCCTGGGCCGGCTGGGCCGCCCAGCCATTGGCTGTGGTTAGGATACCCCTGGGTCCCCATTGGCCAGCTCCAGGCTGTGCAAGGCCAGGGACTTTGCTGTCACGGGGTTCAGCCTTCTTCACCTCAACCTGGGTGACAGGACAGCGAGGGAGCAATTGGCAAGGCAAGCCTTTAAAATCAGTAACTTTCCCCAGCCAGATCACATTAAGAGTAACAGCACTCATAAATACTTCTAATAACTTTAAGCAACTAAAAAGAACATTAAATTTTGAATCTATTTGGGCCTGTATATCTAAAGCACAATGGCAAATATAATTACATACTTTTTAGATAAAGGCTGCTTTTAATGTTTCTCAGGTACTTCATTAAAAATCAACTAATTTCAGATCTTTCGATTCTGCTTGCTGAAGACTAATTTACATTCTTTGCCATTTTAAAAGCAGTTTACTTTCCTTTTGGATTCCCAAATACAGCTGTACCTGAGAAACACAGAACTCCCCGTTTTTTCTCCTGTTTGAACCTTGGCCCTTTTTATTCTGATAAAAGCATCTAATGGAAGAATGAGACTTACCTTTCCCAGGCTAACGCTTAAAGAATCTCTTTTGTATAACTTTAGAGTAAAATTTCAGCAGCAAACGAATGTTGTACAAAAGCCTTATCGAACAATTTACAAGAACGATATAGACATGCAGAGAATACAAATGGACATTTTAAGTTAAACTGGAATCTTCATACTGTGTCAAAAACATGGAAAATACTCATTTGCAAAAATAAACTCTACAAAGACTTAATAATATTTAGCCTTTTTTGTGAAGCATCTGAATCTAGTTCACAGATAATATGGTTCCTGACCTTCAGCTGTTCTGAGTTTTGAGGTTTTTTTTTAATAAATCATTTGAAGTTCCCTGATACAGAAATACCAAGTTAACCAGGACAGAGAAGGGGGGAAAAAATCAGACAGAAATAGACGATCTCCAAAGAGGATGAGTTATTGGGGTCACCTTCAGCATGAGGGAAAACTACTCAGAATTTTATTTTTTGCCTTAAAGTAGGTAAAACATGGTGACCCCCTTTGCCTCTCCTCTTCCCTCCGCCGACCTACTTAGCAACACATGCTTAGGCACGTGGCCAAAAGCCCAGAGACCAGCTACCTGGGCCCCTCCCCAAGGCATCGCGGCAACCCGATGATGGATTCCAGGACTTAAAAAGCCCCCCACTCACCTACCCAATTCCAAAGCAGGGGTACAGATTGATGTGCTCTAGTTTCTAATTTTATACCTTTAAAAAACACCCCCCTTAAGTCCTAGCTCAAGGTAATGTCAAATCAAGAACAATGGCTTAGGTAGAGTCCCGATTCCTCCTGGAAAACAGGGCACAGCCAAGGAGACTGGGGGAGCGGGGGAAGTAACATACCAGGTTTTTGGGGAGCGGGGGAAGGAACATACCAGGGTTTTGGGGAGCGGGGGAAGGAACATATCAGGTTTTAGGTGCATAATTTCGCTCCTCCTATTCTGCCATGTTTTAAGCCACCGTCAATCATTTCATCAATTGAATTAAAAGTGATACATGGTCTTAAGTGTAAATACTCTTTTTGCAGAACTAGATTTGTAATTTAATGATACAGCGAAACACCTGACTGAACCCAAAGACGTACCAGTCAGAGAAGATTTGCAGATCTAAATGAATACTTTGTATAGATTACTTATGTAAATAGAAAGCTGAAAAGATACTCATTTAACTTCTATTGAGAAAGTAGCCTGACATACTATGTGCAATGGATTATTAATTCTGTAACAAACCCTGAGCATGCATACGAAAGAAGGCAAGCAGGGAACCATTAATCATTAATAACATCATATGTTACAGTTCATTACAGCTTAGGGATGGGGGGGGGCATTCATAAAATCTGCTCCTGGTATTAAAGCATAATAATGCCAATCTCTGACTTCAGATTCACCTCAATGCACAGTTCATAACTCAAATAAAAAGTGGTTAATACACTGATTTAAATTTATAAAAGCTAAGTGGTCGACACAGTATGAAGATTACCCAACTTAAGGTCACTTAATTGAGGTAAAAAATTACTTTTTATCCATTTAACTTCTTAAAACAAATCTTTTGTAGAACTCAAACAATAAGTGACCTGGCAAAAAATTAATATATGAAAGAAAGCAAAAATCAAAACAGTAAACCAGTCCTTTAGGATGGCAGTTTTGTGTAACCCATTTCCTGTTCGATAGACAGTGAAACAAACCTCACTGATTTCATGTTTCACGTTTTGATACGAATCAAAGACAAAATGTAATTTAGAATCCTAAAGGAGTGGTTCAATTAAGCCAAGCCTTGGGCGACTATAGAAGTTGTAAATGCAATATTTCAAAGGGGAAACCAGACAGACAGGAAAACCCAAAATTCTTCTCAATATATGTTATATTGATCATTTAAGTTTCATCTTCTACTGAATATTCCCTCCCTGCGTTTGGCAAACTATTTCACGTCTATTTCTATTACAAGAATTTGTTATAGCAAAATGAGGATTGGAAGAAAAAGGAGATAGTAGAGTAGAAGCTGACGCAAAAGATCAGCGTGGGATGGTCAGGAGTCCCTTTGAAAGAAGCCTGATGCCTTATTAGGTCTCCAAGGTCACTGGTTGCCCCTAGAAATAGAAACGTCTGCAGAGGTGAGACCCGTCTCCAACTTTCCCCATCGCCCAAGCCTCAGTTTGGTCTGAAGGATAAAATAAAACTACAACTACACACTTTTTTGCCCATGATGTCGTGAAAATGCATGTTGACAGCCTGGTCCACTGATTGTTCGGCCTCGAAAGTAATAAATCCAAAACCTAGCCAACGACCAAGAGTAAATCAAGGTAGCAAGGCGTTGTGACAAAACAAGATGAAAAACAGTATCGGAGGGGGCAAGCCCAAGGGGTTCATCAAGGCCTGGGGGCACCTGGGGGTCAGATAATGTTGCAGACCTGCAACACAACACAATCTGATAGGCCAGGACTGAAGGAGAACACTGGCACACATACGTTCCACCTTGTACAAACAGAGCCTAGTTACCTACTGGGAACAAGGGCACTTCCTTGTTTGTTAAGATGTGACATTATTGCAAAAGCAACAGCTCGATATATGGCAGGATCAATAATGCTGAAAACCAAGGCAGAATTCAAAGAACTGGCTGATTACGTGCATTTAAAGCAGGGAAACAGCCAGAGGTTTTGCTCTGAGCGCAGACAAGACACACATAAACATTAGAGGGAGTATTTCCATGACTGTGCATGTGGCCGCAGCCAGTCCCACCTTGATTTTCCCCTTGGTGCATTTGATTGCTTTACAGAAAACGCTGACAGCAGCCATTCTTAATGAACAACAAAAATGGTGAACAGAACTTTTTTTTAATGCTCAGAGCTGTCTCCAAGCTTTCCCAATGACTGTCTTCTTTTGGGCAAGCCAAGACAAGCTTAAAATGAAATTAAATACATTTTTATAAAGACACACAGATATAGGCCTTTTTAAGATTGAATTTAAATTTGTACAGCCACAGGTGTTTGCAAACACAACATCATGAGGGGTGTAACCATAGTTCTGTCTATAAAAGCAAGAGAACTTAAGAAAAATCAAAACGCAGACGACGGCATGGCAACATGAGAACACTAGGGTCCTCGAGGGCTAAATAAAAACTCACATCAAGCTTTAGAAACAAATATTAATACCATGTAAAATGTCTGAACTCTTCACATTAGTAAAGCAGCTTCTAAAGCATTTCCTTAATACGTTGCTTTTGCAAAGAACTGCCATGCAGCACTTACTCCACAGGGGACCTGCAGCTGACCAGCGTAACTTCCCTGCAGCTGACTGATGTAAAGTCGATTAAGGAATGTTAAATATAGCTCAATGGGACGGACAGCATGCCAGCTTCATGGCGACCTTGTGGGGGCCCTATAGAATCATTCTTCTGGAGCCAGGGAACAAAAGATTGTCGACATGGTGGGAAATTTCACATTAGATTAGAATTATTTTTCCCTTGTTCATTCTGAATCACTTCCATAGGAATAAGCCTAAAATGCCGCTTTTTCCTTCATAGCTTTCGGGAGGACGAGCAAAACCGACCATCCAGGTCACGGCCAACAGGAAACCCACTTTACAAGTCGAGGACGTACAGCAGCTCAGAAACAACTGAACCAGTTTCTTTCTGGTACAAGACCAGCAAAAGTAGGTTGTGACAACATCTTCACTTGGGGAGCTAACCTGATTTAAATTAAATGCTCTCTAGGAACCAAGGGAATTATGTGAAATCACTAATATCGGGAAAAGCATGCTCCATCTGCCTGGTCCAAAAAAAAATTCTTCCTAAAAATATTTGCCCTCTGCACTTAAAATGTACAGCTATATTTAGAGAAAGAAAACCTTTGGAACATGTATAAACTAGCAAAATTTTAATTAATACGTTTAAATTATAGCTTGAAACTATTAAAAGAGCTAATTAACTGCCTTGTGTTGGCAACAGAAAGTCAGACAACGTATCATTTCAGTGTAAGAGAACTGTGTTTACACCCCAAATGAGAAGCTAACTGGGCCATAGCATGTTCGAATTACAACTGGCCTATACCTCTGTGGTACAACTTGGTACAAAGAACCTAGAGGAGAAGAGACAAATCTTAAAAGACACCGTTAATCACATTCAAACAATTCACAGGGAGAGAGGACAGAAAAAGAAAGAAAGACAGGGGCTTACTAAACAGGAGCACTTAATCATTTAAATATGGGAAAACACTTAAAATATCAGGTATTGCAAAGTCTTAATTAAAATAAAACTTAATGTGAAAAAATGAGCTTTCATTATGAGAAAATTAACAATAGAAATCAAAGAGAGCACATGGATTCTAACACTGCATTACAAAGAGTCAGATGACAAACTATTTTCCTGCCCAAAGAGTTTGTAGCAAATTAAACAACAAGAAAGAAGCTCCGTTGTCAAGGGGAACTGGCGCTAGACAAGGCCATTCTGCAGGAAAGGCCCCAAGAACAATCCCGGCTAACCTTTCATCCAAAATGCATATCAGGGAATGTGAATTTACAGCTTTTTGTCGTTTTGCAACAAAATGGCATTAAATACTACACAAATTCCCAGTTAAATTTGGAGTGCTGTACCAATATCCTGTATGCTACTATGTGTTGGACAGCCTTGCTACATTGATTGTACTAAGAATCCTTTTACAATCAATTCAACATCTGTTAATATAAAGGAATGCGTTTAAATTATATATGCCAATTAATTCAAGCAAGTGTTTTAAAATACTAATTAGAGTCAGCATAATAATATAGCTCAATCTTGCTAACAGGCAATACAGTTCAAATTAAATTGAAAATAATGAAGGACAATTTTAGAAGCCATTACTTTATTCCTTAAGCATCGGGGACACTACAAGGATGCACCTGGAAGCGACTCATGCAACACAGCGACCAGATACAGACGATGGAATGCATACGCGATCCTGCTGACGACACGCCTTACCATGTGAATTCCTCCCTGAAGGAGGAGGGGATTGCACAGTGGTAAGGGCCAGCAGCATCCCAGAGCGATCAAAGTGAGCGAACTGTGAGCATGTCGCATCCCAAGAGAGCACACGCAGACACCGGGCACACAGACAGAGGATGGGCGTTGGATACGCGGCTCCTCTTTGGGTCAGAATAGTTTGTCATGAGATTGCAGAGGGAGGTTATGAGAGAAAAAGTGGATCAGCTTTTACCTCGAGGCCTTTGTTTCTCCGCGTCATAGATCATTACTACTTCTGTAACCTAAAAACCAGACAAAAAAAAAAGAGGGTAAGAATGATATAGATTGGCAGGTGGGATGCATTATAAGGTGGGCGTAAGCACTCCTTTCACGCAATCATTTTAACATTTGCGCTGCGCTACCTTTAAGTCAAATGTTAACGACTCACCACTCCAAATCTACTGAAATAGTCCCTGAGTTCAGCTTCACCACAGTTGTGAGGAATTCCACCCACAAAGATTTTCTTAGATTTATTGCTGTCAGCTTTGCTACCTTTCTGCAAAAAAAAAACACAAACACACGCCAATAAATAAAATACGTTGTCAACATCCCGTGTTTTTTTTTTTTTTTTTTTTAAGTGTAGCTCTAAGGTGTCCTGGGCGAAAGCAAACATGTGACCACGACCAGAAATTGCATTTATGTTTCCCACAGAGCTTTGTAAAACTGCAACTTTTAAGTACTATGCAATTACACACAAAATTATCCCCAGATAGTGATTTGTAAATAATTACATTTAAAAAAAATTAATGATTTAGGGATGGCTGTTCAATTAAACTGACAACTGATGCTTAAAACTACTTAATAATTGGGCATTTAAATAAAATAAAATTATCTGTAAAATGTTTTAACAGTCTACCTAAAGTGATTGTCCTCCGGAATTTAATACAAATGTATATACAAATTCCTGGCTTTGAAGCGCAGCGGGCAGCACCTGACCCTGGTTCCCAAGTGCTCACGTCACCAAACAAACTTCAAAAATCAAACTTTTACCTTGCATGTGTAGTTAATCATTCCACAGATTCAGCTAGTCTCACAATTCAAGAGAACAACCAACCTGCTACTTACATTAGTTACGGAGTCAATCATCAGTTCCACCAAACACTACTGCATCTATCATATTTAATCAATTTAATAAAGATTTAATAAAATTTTGATAATTTTTTTGAAGATCTTATAAAATCCTCATTAACGACTTATTGAAAAAGGAATGAATTTCCTTTAAAAAAAAAAATCATTATCATTATATTAAGAGGGGGGTCATATCAATTTGTCTAGCCGATACTAATTTTATTACGTCCAATTCTACACCTGAGAAGCACACAAAGAAAAAGCACAACCGAGTTAAATTACAATGACAGCATTACAGTTCATATTTGTATGCATGGACAGGGTCATTCCAGCTACATTTCAGTAAGAGAACCACAAGGATGGGTGGAGAACATCTGAAGGCTTCCAAAGGAAACAGGCAGCCCTACAGCCCGGCTTACCCAGCCGTCCTTTGAGCGGGTCTTTTCGGGTTGCATTCCTCGGGGGGTGCATGGCTTTGGGTCAATCTGACGGCAAAACAGCAGCATCTTTAGCATCCAGACGATGACAGTCACAGTCCTGCCCACTTTAACAGACTACATGACAGTTTGCTTCCTCCAGGTCTGATGGATGCGCTTGTCCAGGACCCATACTCACGTTTCTGCCATCCAGGTTATGAGGCTTCGTCTCCAGCACTGTCCGCACGCAGTTTGGGTCCTTAAACTTGACAAACCCAAAACCCCGTGACTGATTTGTAGTTTTGTCTTTCATTATGACACAGTCAACTACTTCCCCATACTGAGAGAAATAGTTCCGTAATGTCTCTGGTAGGGAAAAAGACATATGGGTTAGTGGATGATGATGCATTGCCAGACGTGACAAGAAGCCTGACATCTAGCGTGCGCGCTTAGATTTTGAAAACAATTTATTGCAAACATACAATGTTCTATTAGATTTCTTTTTCAACCACCTTCTTTATGGTGCAAGATCCCATGAACACAACTGATCTACAGATCTTTTCAGTTTCTCAGAGGAATACCACCCCGCTTCTGTAGGGGACATTGTGTCCAAACATATATTATCAGATCACTTAGTAAATGCTGTCCTAGTTTGGCCTGTGTAATATAAGCCCCACTACATGACTCAGAGTGTTCCACATATTTCAATGAGGCAGTATTAACAATCATTCATTCATTTGAAATAGAAGTTATAACTTGTGGTTCGTCAAGTGTAAAGAATCTGTCATTCCGAAGAAATTTCCCTGATAAAGCACAGCTTAATATGCCAAACGTGTTTAAGAAAATCTAAGATTTGTTTATTCTTCCTGTTTTTTTGATGCAACATGACATCTGCAGAAATTATAAAAACTACTGACTGATGAACAGTAAAATCCATAGTAAGACGTTAACTTTGCTGGATAGCTGCCAATTAGAAGCTTCATAAGGCCTCAATAGCGCGTTAACAACAATATAAACATGCAGGAAGACAAGGACAAGAGATTTAAGACGGTAACTGGTTACCAAGACAAGGAAACAAAGTCAATGTGTGGAGTGATCGCTGTAAAATAAAAGATGTATCTGTACCTTCTTAAAAACCGTAATTTTGCCAAATTGTAAGATGAGCAAAGAACATGTGCAAAGGCAAACAGGAGTAAAAATTGACAAATGTGTAAAATAACAAAACCACGGCAGTTGGAAAAAAGTGCAACAAAAGCTCAAAAGATTTTTTGGGAAGTTTCATTTGCAGCTAATGCAGATCTCTATGCTAATAGTTGTCTTCTCGCTAGGCATAGTTGTTCATTTTACTTCCAAAAACCCACTAATAGTAAAAGTTGGACATTTGATCATTTGAGGTTACATTCTTTTTTTTTTCCTTCTTTCACAAAAGTGACAAATCGAAATGTATATGGTGAACTTACCCTGTGTGGTACTCCAATCCAAGCCACCCACAAAGAGCTTCCTAAAAGAGAGATCAGCACACAGTAAAGCATTTTCACCTTGCTGATATGTTCCATAGTAAGAAGACCTTACTATATATCACATGACATTTAAGAGCGGGTAAGGACATATCTGAAAAATTACAAAGTTAAGTTGAGGTGGGGGGGGTCATAGCAATTTATCTAGCCGATACCTCTTGGACTAACGTTAAGGTAATTTTATTACGTTCAATTCTACCCCCGAGAAGCACACAATTAAAAAGCACAACCCACCTAAATCAAAATGACTGCATGACAATTCTTATTTTTATACAAAAAAATTGTCACTGGTATGCAATGTATTCTCAGTTTCTTGCAAAGAAATTCTCAATTTGGTGGACACCAATACACGCACAGTGAGTCCTTCAGTGAGAGTGTTACATTAAATTACATTACGACGCTACTGCATTCACTGCTGCAGTAAATTTGTCCTAAGTGTCGAACAGCTGAAAGTCACCAAATTCTTTGCAACATTTACATAATTCTAGTTTTTGATTATATGCTTTACCAGTGTCATACCTAGAATTGGTGAATATGAAAAGCCTAGTGGCCGGGTTTAAGATTAGTTTCCAATCCTGGCCTTGGGAACAAACTTGTGCTGCTTTTCTGCCATTAAAACCTTGCTTTCATTTTTTTTCTTTAGTACTAGTCTGGCATTTGAAGTACCCCAAGCCACTGGAGGTTTACTGCTTTTTATAAGCTGGTCTCCAGCATGTATCTGTAGGTTGAAAATGAATATACTGCTACTACAAGCTAAACGGTTAAAACTGAAAGTAAACCGAAGCGGCTTTACAGCTAAAGACAAAAACCATGCACTGAACTATATATTTAACCACTAAATTTTGCTTTAATTCCCGGACAGGAAAAGATCTAAAAGCATTAAAAACATGTATGCTAAGCAAAAAGTGTTTACCTGCTTTACAGTATCCTCGCACAAAGACATCCAGTCTTTGGCTCAACTGAAGTCATATTAAGACATTTTGCCACGTGTCCAGTATTAACTAATTACGTATGCACGAATAGAAAACTGTTTAAAACAATGAAAAGAATTTCATTGTTTGGCTCGTGTAAATGTTTATTTTCTCCACAACTCCCCCCCCTCCCGAGGTGGATTTTAAGTGCTGGATTTATCGCTCGCCGGCCGCCTGTCGATACTCTCCACAGCTAACGTCAGCGCCGCCAGCATCAGCCTGCTCATCTTAGATAGCTCGGTTAAAAAACACAGTTTAAGACCAAGAAAGTCCGCTATTCCAATTAGGCTATGTGGCTTTGGGATTAATAACTAGTCAGGTGGACGGGGACGTTGCGAAAGGCTGCAGAGCTGCAGTCGCGTGAAGCGCTGTCACCTGAAATATCTAGCAGCTAAAAGCGAACATCCGTCGACATTACCTTGACTACGGTCCCGCCAACAAACTTAAACTAGTTTGACTTATTACCCTTTAGCGAAAAGCCGGCGGCTGGTCACAATAATGTCAACCATCACCGGGATGGGGGCATTTTCTCGGAGGTTTGGCGGACTAAAGACTCAAGGTTGACTGAAGTCGAAACGAAACAAACACCGCCAAGTCAAACCATGAACGCGGGGAACAATGACAGGGGTGACAACAGCGACAAAAAGTCGAAGGCAAGCCGGCACGTCTGCTCAGCCCCCGGGGATAATGTTATAGCTCCTCGCATTTAATCTTCTGCAGGGGAATATTAGCACTTCGGCGGCGCTAGCTGCACTGTTTAACGCCCGAGAGTGCCTAAGTTACCACGACGGGCTTCGCATCGATACTTTGACATTGGGGATACATAGAAAAAAAGAAAACAAGTTCTGTACAAAAAAAAATATCAAAACCGAAAACGAAAACTTTCCACTGGGCTTCATGTGGTAGACAACCTTTAGACAGCAGACCTGACAGAATCGGTCGTTTTCGGTGGTGTTTTTTTAACCTTCCTCGCCACCTACAGGATCCCTCGTCCCAGGAAACTGTGAGGTCCCTGCGCAGGCCGGCTGCTAGTTAGTTAGCAGAGAGCTAACAGCATCAGTATTAAGTGAGCTGTCAAAGCACCCATGCATACGGCTAGAAAGGCAGCTACACACACAACCGCAAACGTGCACCTTCACAATACGCCTGCTTCACCTACACGCCTTCACAAGCACGATTAAAGCCCACACTCCCGAGTGCGCTCCTTCACCTTACCCGATCTCATCTCCGGCTAAATTGTTGTTCATTTCTGCTTGGCGGTGCAACTGAAAGTGACACGACCACCGGTCCGCTCTAGCGAAGTGTTAACTCTCTCTAACTACACCGGGAAGGTCACTCCGCTCCAGGTTCAAACTGAATCTGCGCAACAGCGACGCGATTGCCACGGGGTCCCCTCTGCAGGGGGCAGAAGTTAGATATATAAATAAATTATGCGAACGTGCCGGAGGTGCTTCATGGGAATTGTAGTTTCACTCGCAGCTGAATAAGTCGCTACTTTCGTTTGTCGGATTTGTGGATCGTTTTATTTACTTTTTGATCCCCCTCGTTCGTTTTACACTAAGTGTTAGCATTTTAAGGAACCGCAGCGCCTATTTCTCGCTTACTATGTGAACTCCACTACGGGGTCGCAGTGTGTTTAATATCGAATCTAAAATATATTCTACTGGCATTGGTCAGGTACAATCTGTCTTCAAACCATGTAAACAATTTCGGCAATATAATGAAAAAACAAGAAGTATGGTTGGAGATTTGTTAAACCACACATTTAACCACCATATTGTTATTTGGAAATCCACATTTCAATGGCCGTTTCTTGCACATCGTATGTTGCACTCGTATTTGACATTGCTCCGGACAACTGTTCTCAAAAAACATTTTAGAGAGTTTCATCTGTCACATGAGTTTCGTTCAATACATTCAGGCCATTTAATGGGTACGTATACAATACGAGAGAAGTAAGCATTCGATTCGTAGAAAGGGAACAGGATGTGACATATACGCTTATTTCAAGATTGGGACGCTTAGAAAAATGTTACTGTCATTGCACAGTACTCTATTTCATTTCTATTTCGACATACAGTTGCGATTGATAGATCAAATTTATGAAATACAAATGACACAAATACTACAGTATGAGATATTGCACACTTGTATTTTTTATGGAGAGGTAACAAGAACTGCCGAATATTGTTTTTGTTATGATTGCCAAACTATCAAGAATGGCGTCCCCAAATAGCCGAAAACATGTTTCAAACTTAAATTAATACAATAAAAAATACAAAAAGTGTAGGCCTATATATGCTGAAGTCACAGTTGACTAAATGTGCACTGTACGTATTAAATCCAGGAATAGTTAAGGAGCAGCACATCAAAGGTTTTAATACTCCACCATAGCTCATGTAATATTTTACTATTTTCTCTTTGCTATAGGTTCTAAATTGATGTCTGGTTTCTGCTGATTGCACCTGATTTTATGATTCCAAAAAAGATATTAGAAAACGAATATTCTTTGTGATAATCATGCAGGACAACACAGAAAAAGTGAATGTCTCCTTTGCCCATAGAGTGGCTTAGATAGTTTAACCAGCAGCAGTTTATCCTATTTCGGTTAGGAGAACTCAGTGCGGTGGAGCTTCCTGGCTGGAATGCGGAGGTGTGGCGACTTCCTGCTTCCTACACACTGTTAATCAGGTTATATTAGAGATATTTCTGTCATTCCATACCTCACGCATTTACAATTCTACATTTACACAAATCTGCATTCGTTTTTTGGTTTACACACAGAATTGATTATTGTGTAATGTTACTGGGCATAGTTGCATAAAACCAAAATCTTTTCTGTATATATTTTCACTGTTTTTTCCACAACAACAGGCTAATAGGTAAACAGTTCAAAGCAGCCAATTTTTGCCCCCAGCCCTAAAGGAAGTATTACATCAACTCAAACACCGGTGCCTTATAATGTCTTTTTTTCTGCAGATTGGAGGGGGTTCTGTTAAATTAAAGTAACAACTATGTGATGCAATCCTTGAACATCTTCATACTTCATCAGCCAGTGGGATCAAGTCAGACTACTTTCCGGAATCTTATTTCAGAATCCAACACAACTCCTTAAATGACCTGAGTCACCTGCTATAACGCTGGAAATTCTGTTAGAAAAGGTGAACTGGGCACTATACATAGTACTCATTCATCTACAAACAGGCTCTGCTCAACCATTTCCAAGTCTATGGCCAAGTTCCCTTTACAGAGGAAAAATATCAGATTATCTAATCAGCTTCCTGGCACAGGATGATTCAGAATAAAGGTGACTTGACATTTTAGGAGAACATAAAAACATAGATTAAAAAACCCAGACAGTCAGTAATACAAAAGCATTTGTTTTCTTAATTTGGCAATATAAAATGGATTAATAAAGACAATGTGTTTTGTTTCAAAGTGTTCTGGTACAAAAACAACCATCTGAGCCCAGAAAACTGTATTTCATATATTATTTAAAAAGACATTATAACTAAATAATATGCCTAATATGGAACACTGTTTAATTGCACTCTAAAGGAGGTAACCGTGACTTCTCAGACCCTCATCAGAAACCCAGCAATGGAAAACCAGCTCATAAATACAGGGTTTCTGAATTTTATTTAACTGGGGGAATTGGGAAAATATGTCCATATGTCTAATATAAAAACAACCATTATTATTTAATGATTCATTGAACAATAGAAGTTTAAGTCACAATACTCTAGTTCTCATATATGCTGAACTATTCATTGACATCCGGCTGGCTGTACCGCTTTGTTGAGTTACTCATTTATTGATACATTTCTGTATAACCCGCCAAAATAAATGTTTTACGTGTCTTGAAATTCTTTGTTAACGCTCTTATTACCTTCCTTATCCATTTTTTTCCCCACTGAAATTCTATTTCAGCCAGTGTCACTATGCTAAACAGCCTTATGCCCATAATCTGGCGGATTGGTGAACGTCGGCAGCGGCTGAATACCAAATTATAACAGTATAAACAGCGTCCTCTTATGGGGCTCTTTGGAAACTCACGTATTATCACTGGCGACTTTTGAACTTGGAGCCGAGAGGATACATATTATGTGCTGCATGGTTATGTGCTTTGTAGCCTACTGTTGGGATAGTAATTAATATAATATAATATTCTTTTGAATGAGAAACCAAACTGAAGCTGGAATCACATACACATGCTGCTTGTGTATGTATTTGAAACTTTACCGCTAAAGGAACCATTTCTCTATACGTGACAGGCTTTGTAACTTAGTTATTGACTCAAGTACGATAAGGAAACTTGCTTGGTCTTAAAGTGCACGTCCGTTCGTTTCAAAATGTTGACCTGGCGTTAATCGGTCGCAAGTACTTCTAAAAATATTAATATTTCAACGGCATTATAATAGCATTCACTGTGATATGCTAAAGGCACATGTAGCAGTTCTTCGTTGTTAGTGGCAGCATTCCCTACACCCGCATGGTCCTTACTGTACCACAACTTTTGGAATCGGGAGGTGGAGCTAAGTGACATGTGGAAAAAACACGTGTGCGACAAACTTGCCGTCACGCGTTCTCTCTTAACTAAGAAGAATTATCAATTGGCTGAAGCATACCTTATTTACTTTAGTAAAGCTTCTTGCAAGATCAGCACTTCTGCTCACTTATAAATTGTTGCGGCCTTTGAACGGTCCTTCTTTCGGTGCTCCGAGCTGCAAACGCGTTTCCTTTCATTCGTCTCCCTATCTTTTTGCTTTGACCTTTTTAAAGCAGCTTAATTTATTTTCGGTGGGTTTAACAATGGCTACAGCACAGCCCATATTTTCCAAGGGAGAGAACTGCAAGCCGGTTTGGACGGAAGCGAATGCTGCCTACAATGAGACCGACACTCACCTCGAGATTATGGGCAAACCGGTGATGGAGCGCTGGGAGACTCCGTACATGCACGAGCTGGCCACTGTGGCCGCTTCTAAAGGTACTCTTACAGATTGCACACAGTTAAATTACATGCTGATAGATAATTGAAACTGACCCTCGCAATATTTTTCCTTTATCTGTCTGTCATACTTTAAAGCCTTTGCCGAATCTGTACTGCACGCGTTAAAGAACAAAGATGCATACGGCAAAGAACTCAGCAGTAATTTGAAACACGGCAAGTTGTAGTAGTAAGCAACAAATGAAACAGGGTAATTTTGCGTTGTAATAAAGAGGTGTGAAATCTTCCAGCGTCTGGTTGACTTCCATAATTGTTTTAGAATTAGGATGAAATGTTACCGTCTTATTCCACCGTCAGTACAATTTTAACCCCACATTGGTTTAAGTGAATTACGGAATAGATCAATAAAGGTCCTCGGAGAAGCAGTGAATAATTTGGGCAGCGCTGAAAGTTACCAGGCGGGGGTGGGGTTATTTAGGATTATAGATAATCTATATGATATTTGATCCCCCAGTCTATAGTTCAACGAATGTATAGATAACAGGTCGTTTGAATTTAAAAGACTGCATACCGTTAGATAAGTGCAATGACTGCTGAGTTACAACATGGTCGTACAATATCTGTTTTTTAAAGGCGCATTTTAAGTCGCAGTTAAGGGTAATACGTTAATGCTAATACTCAAGTCTCCGGAGTAGCTTTAGTGCATTTAGTGACCTCGGGTAAAAAGTTCCGCAGTAAGATTGACTGCGGCAGACATTTATGGGCAGGGCACTCCTTCTCCCAGCTCAGTCTATATTTACACCTCACTGTAAGGCTACTCTGTGGTATTCCGTGGTCTAGTTAATCAAATGCTACAACCTGTTCCTTCCCCACTGGTATTACACTATCAGTCATAAATGCTTTACAGATCTCTCGGTTTTGTTTAGATGTTATTGTGAATGAACAATTTCAAAATGTGGAGAAGCAAAATGTGCCAATGAATCCAATGAAATGTATATGCAGTTCATCTTTTAGAAACAATGGAATGCAGAGAATGCCGTCTATTTCGTCCCCCAGGTGGCCGGGTTCTTGAGATCGGCTTTGGCATGGCCATCGCCGCCACTAAAATCGAGTCCTTCCCCATCGAGGAACACTGGATCATAGAGTGCAACGATGGTGTTTTCCAAAGACTGCAGCAATGGGCGAAGGAGCAGCCACACAAGGTGAACATGGTTAGGGTTGGACCACGATGTGACCACCAGCAGATACACTGTAGAATATCTCATTTATTTTGCAGCCGCAGAGGGGGGTCAGTGGCTCACACTGTCACCTCACTTCCCGGAGTTTAATCCCACTCCTGCCGAGTACGGAGTTTGCATGTCATCCCCCCATCATATACGTTTGCCCCGGTACTCCAGAAACATGCCGCTAGCAAAGTTAGGCAAATGGGTCTCTCTACATTAGAGCTGCAAATATTTGGAACTCTATCCCCAGCAGTGTCACGCAAAGTTCGCATTTTAAAATGTATGGCTAAAATCATGTGACCATTATTCTACATTAAGCATAGTGCCCTTATTTGTTGTTCTGTCTGATGTTTGTGTATTGGACACTGCAATTTTTACTCTGCTGTACATTATTTTGTAAAATTAGCCTGTCGTAATATTACCTGCTCTAGCAAACCGGGGGTCAGTTACTAACTGTCCATTGTCCCTGTTAAATAAATAAGATAAATTGCCGGTTGTATGTGTGAGTACATGGCTTGTGGGAAGATGGATGGATGTATTTATTTTCTGGATGTTTAGATTGTTCCTCTGAGAGGCCTCTGGGAGGACGTGGTCCCCACACTACCTGATGGGCACTTTGATGGTAAGAAGCTTATGCCTCTATTTCACTAACAGTTTGCAGGAAAATCAAACATTCATATCAGAGCTTTACCATATTAATGTTCTGCTATTATTAAATAAACTAATAATTTCCTACCTGCTTAAATACAGGCATTCTGTATGATACCTATCCACTATCTGAAGAAACTTGGCACACTCACCAATTCAGCTTCATCAAGGTATGTCATTAAACATGGATAATTCAGACAGCATCGTTATTGTAATCAATATTTAGCTGCTTTGATGATACTATGTAGACTGAGTTTTGTAAAGTTTACCAATTAATAGAGTTGGATATTTAGGTGTAGCTTTTCAGGTTAAGTGTCCACTTTAATACTGTGGCATTCCGAGGTGGAGCGACCTTCATATTCAAAGCCTGTCCTCACCTGCATGCTAAGCAGTGACGCAAACTTGCCTTCTGGTAGTATCATAATGAAACAATGTGACTTTCAGTCCCATGTGTAATAATGTAACAACTGATTTCCGGAATTTTAAGTTTTGTTTTTTAAACACTTTTCTGAATCTAATCAGGTTACTTGCATGAAGTGGCACCTGCAGGCAGAAATAATGAAATAAAAAGATAAACGTGTTTTAAATATTCCTCCAAGCATTTAGGGACATTAGCATTTTTAGCAGACATACCCTCTGTAGTTGAACTGTAATTTGTAAGAAATACCCCTAGTCTAATGTAAATAAATTGGTCTTTGAGGAAGACCATTATGCGAACACAGTATCCCTGCAGACTTAATAAGACAACGATACTTCTGAGTATTATTTAATATAATATGCTGTAGGTAACATTAAGCTTACTTATATATTTGTAGCAGCTCAAAGCTCATCAAATTCCTTTTTTGGCACAGTCTGCTTTGTGATTTGCTACAAGAAAGCAAAACGTCTCTCAGGAAGTTAAATGTTTGCTTCTGTAATTTACAATGAAGGCTTTCTACACCATAACACCCTGAGGGGTAGGACTCAGTAACTGTGTCAGGACAGCAATGTGAAACACCCAGTAATCCCAATGGGAAGTACACAATGAAAGAGGCAAGCTTCACGCTGCATGCAGCAGCTGCTTGGAGTCCATAGGGATCTTGGCAACTTTTTAGACACTTGGGAGCTGGTAATCCATTAGAGGAGCCGCTCATTTTCATTCCAGACAATTCAGGATCACCTTTGCATTTCCAGAAACTCCAAAATCACTCCTTAACCGTTCATTAATAAATGCGTGTCCCAAGCCACTCGTCTTCTAAGAAGACAGAATGTGACACTTTTTGTCACCAGCTTCCATAGTAAGCCCTAAGTGATTGTCAATTTTTGCCTAAACAAGACTGTCTTTTTAGTCGCATGCCTACAGACTGCTGAAACCTGGAGGTGTCCTCACATACTGTAACCTGACATCTTGGGGGGAGCTGCTGAAGAGTAAATACAGTAACATCGACACCATGTTCCAGGTGCGTCACTAAGCAACCAGCCCATGTGCCTCACGTCTTATCGCACGCCGTGTGTCACAGCGCAAGGCCAACAAGAGCTCTGTGCTGCTCCTCTGGTTTCAGGAGACCCAGGTGCCTCACCTGATCGAGGCAGGCTTCAAGCGAGAGAAGATCGGCACCACACTGCTGGATATCGTCCCTCCAGCCGAGTGCAAATACTATGACTTCCACAAGATGATCACTCCGACGGTCCTCAAAGACTGATATGGCAGCTGCTGCATCCTTGGTCAGGTCACCTGCTCCCTGCGTTTGCTTTTTACCACGTGGTCTTTAATAAAAAGATTTCTTCATGAACACTAATATATGGAGCAAGACAAAAAAAAGTGTCCTTTGGCATTAAAATACAAAATCATGGTGTTAAAATAATTTTTAAATCACTTACTGTATATTAATTAAAGCTGTATAATTTGTTACATTCTCTCACCCAATAAATTATGTGCAAAGTGGTTTTTGGATCAACTTCAAACATCTGACATTTCAGTGGGATAGTTTAGCAAGTCAGAAGCCACCGAGGCACACATCACGTTTGTCACTTTGAATATAGCAAACAAAATATGGATTCATATTTCAAATTGTCCTGCAAAACACAATTCCTGGAAATATACAAATGACTTAGGAAAGTGTGAGAAATGGCAATGTGCCAAATGAGGATATAAAACGAATTTTGTTTCGCAAGATTGTCCAACTCACCTACTCATGGTCATCCTGCGGGTGCTGAAAGTCCTCTTTCAGTCCAGGAGTTCAGGGTTTCCCAGCCTGGTCCCCAGGGTCCCCCCCCAGACCAGGACTGCCCAATCCTGCTCCTGGAGAGCTATCACCCTGGTAAAAAGCAACCAGCTTCACTTCAACATAGCTGACTAATACTGAGGTGCTACTGAAGGGCCTGATTATCTGTATCGGGTGTGTTAAATTAGGGCTGTACCTAAGCTCTGCAGGGTGGTAGCTCTCTAGGAGCAGGATTGGGCAGCCCTGCCCCAGACGCTCCATGTTTTTGCTCCCTCCCAGCTCCCTGCCCCAGACGCTCCATGTTTTTGCTCCCTGCCCCAGACGCTCCATGTTTTTGCTCCCTCCCAGCTCCCTGCCCCAGATGGTCCACGTTTTGTTGCAAAGACATAGGTTGTCTGGGGGTCCTCAAGTCCCAGTTTCAGAAACACTTCTGTAGTTGCCATGCCTCTTGGATTTGTTTTTGTGAAGAAAACCCCCCAGTAAGTTCTTCCCATGCTGACAGCATAATTGGTGTCAATTTGCGGGAATGACAAAATGAGGACACAATGTACAAGATTAATTTATTACCATTACAGGTAAAGGCAACACCTCTACGGGATCTACAAAGAAAGTCACCTGGTGGCCAGATTTACAGGAAACAAGCTACAAACCAGGAATAGGTGTATTAAGCAAGAAAAGCAGATGGTGGCTTTACTTGCGATACCAAATCCTCAGCCTCTTCTCACGCTTTATCTTCTTCTGCAGCTGCAAAGTGCCGTACAGCAGAGCTTCCGCCGTGGGGGGGCAGCCTAGGCAGAGACGAGACAAAGTAACCTTTTTAAAAGAAATCGCTTTTTTTTCGCCGCCTTTTACTAAATGGATAATACATTTCTTATACATGGATTTATGGAACTAAATGAAATGAGCAAGTAACAAAGCCAGCTTGATTTATTTAGGTATGCTTACGGGGAATAAGGGCTTTATACTCTTAAGAGAACAGCTTTTTGTTGATAAAAATACAGGAAGCTGTGTATCAGCTGCAGGCCATTTTAAATCACAGCTGGTCCTTTTTTTTGGTACAGAGTTTCATTGAAAAGCACTGGATGAAAACGGAGCTGGTAACCACCTGGAACGTAAATGTCTACGGGCACGACACGGTCACAGCCTCGCACCACAGCGTAGGAATAGTGGTAATAGCCCCCACCATTAGCGCAGCTGTAGGGAGGACAGACAAAAAAAATAAATCAGTGACCTGCTAGAGCAGGCAGACAGCCTCCTGCTAAGTGATGGCAAACAAGTCAGTGTGTGTGCTGTAAGGGGGGCAGGGCCAATCGCTGAGCAACACTGTGTGCCGTAAGGGGGGCGGGGCCAATCACTGAGCAACAGTGTGTGTGTGCGTGCTGTAAGGGGGCGGGGCCAATCTCAGTATGAGAAAAGCATTAGGGTCAACTAAAAAAAATATTAAAATGTTTTATAAATTATAATTTATTTCGACTTTAATCTCAAAATGTTTTTCCCCCCTTACTTGGCCCTAAATGCTCTTCCATAACTTTGATATAAGCATTTGATTCCAGTAATCAAGTTTATATGAAAAAATTAACTGATATCAAGGCAAAGTCTAAGAAACGCTACTAAAGTTCCAAAATCTGTACCTTCCCATTGAAATGACATATCGAGGTTCTGGCATCTGGTCATACACCTAGACCAAAAAGACACAGAAAAGTTGTCAGAACAAACACATTATAACCAGAATCAGGTTAATGAAAAGTCAATGATGAGGTTCATACTCAAACTGATAAAATCTTGACGGCGGGTTGCCATGACATCACTGTATTCTGGGAAACCCTATGCAAAAGTAAGATGAATGGATGGATAGATAGTAAAACCTACTGGAAACCTATGGGAAAATTAAGGTGCAAACACTGGCACCCTAAAGCCTGTGCGAGGGCATGGAGCCCAAAGCAAAGGGCTCCTGTGCTGAGTTGCCAGTCCGTCACAGGGCACACACACACACACACACGACACACACACACACACACACACACACACACACACACACACACGACACAGCAATTTAGGGGAAGCCTATCATTTTGGACTGCCAGAGAACTAGAGGGAACCCAAACAAATATGGGGAGAACATGCAAACTCCACACACACAGAACCACGGCATGGAGCAAATCCCTGAGCTAAGGCTGCAGTGCTGCCCCCCCTGCACACAGAGCCACCAGGCAGCCATATCAACACAAAATGACAAAAACGCCCTTCGGGAACACAAAGAAATAACAATGCTAAAAAGTGGAGGAAACCGTCAGATTCCAGGCAGGTCTAAAGCTGAAAGTCATATGAGAAACCGGGGGGGTCACCTTGCGGAGTGCAGGGGCCATCTTATTTGTCAGGGTCCCAGCGACTATCATGACGTCAGCCTGCCTGGGGCTGGCCCTGAACACCACTCCGAAGCGGTCCATGTCGTAGCGAGGAGCCGCCATGTGCATCATCTCCACGGCACAGCAGGCCAGGCCGAACGTCATGGGCCACAGGGAGCTCTGGGGGACACACACACACACAGCGCCTCAGACATGTCAGCCAGGAAGCGGCCAGGGAGACGTGCGGGCCTGCCAGAGGCGAAGCCCTGAGTGTGGAGCAGAGGCCTCACCCTGCGCGCCCAGTTCACCAAATCATCCAGTTTGGCGATGACATACTCCCCTTTGCTGCTTGGCGCGGCCGCAGACTTGGGGGCTACTGCAGTGCTTTTTTCTCTCGCCGGAATCAGGCTTAAGGTAACAAATTTAAACAAACCCTTAGGCAAGACCTCAAGGACGGGACGGCAGCAGCTGCATGGTGACTGAGAGAATGTCCTACCTGTTTGCAGGCTCAGTGTTTGTTCTCTGGTGAAAGTCCTTCTTATGGATAATAGCAGCAGTACTGGGCCTGTGAAGTCATACCAGCTCTAATTATGCAACTATAATCTACAAAATTTTTAAACATACGCACACCGAGTTAATCACTGTTTAATTTATTCATAACTAATAAGTTTTAGGTGGGATTTAAATAAAAAAGTGCCATGCTGAAAGTTTAATTTAGTGATTCCTTTTATTATCACTAAACAATCTATCCCTTCATATCAGCTTTCTGTGTTTCAGATAAATACAGAAAAAACCTAAATGAAATAGTTACAACTACACAAACTGTTACAATAAAAAGTCATCTTTACCTCAGAGAAAATGACCCAAATCTGCGCAGGCAGGGAACTGAAAGCAGAATTAAATAATTAGAATGCAGACAAAGCTGTTACTGTGTAATTCATATATGCATACTGAGGGCCACTCAGTACAGATTAAGGCTGTGTATCAGTTATAATTATTTGTATAATTATTTCCTGAACATATGGAGAGTGGCATGAGATTCATATGGTTCTTGATGACTTTGGTGGGCTATATATCTTCTATGCGCACATCTATTGTATTCAACTTTAATGAGAATAATACCTGAAGGGATTTTTAAATGTTGTGTTTTTACACAAATATCAGCAATATGTAAAAATGAAATATCATGCAAGTCGTCCGCACTGAAGAGCCGAACACTAATTCATAGTTTTCTGTGATGCTTGCTTAAAAATCCTAGATTAAAAGATTGATAAATGTGAAGGACAAACTATATACAAACCAACACTTATCACTGACAAATGTATTTTAATGTGGAACATACAGACAGAGTTGGCAGTAATGAATTTTCTTATTACAGGCCTCAAATCATAATAAAATTTCATAATTTCAGAACTGGTCTGTATCAGCATGTAACTGTCTTGTTTTGCCCCTGGATACTGACTGTGTGCTACAGATGTGTATGCTTTGTTATCTGAATGCCATATTTGACATAAAATGCATATGTACATATGTATACAAGTAAACTTACAACTCAACAATTTATTTTCAATAAAACATACAAAACAGAATACATGAATAATATGTAGATACAATATTATGGTATCCTTTCATTTACTAATGGCCAATAAAATGTATATCTTTTAGCATAAAGCATTATATTGCTATAATATATCTGTTTTAGTCTCCTTTTAAAATATTTTTTATAGATTCATAGATATACGGAAAAATCAGATCATTATATACAGTTAAATAAGGCGCTCACTGCCACTGGCTACGGCTAGGATAATCCTTCGTGGCTATTTCATTGTGCTATGGTATGTAAGCACTTTTGCTAACCAACACGTATTAATTAACGTACAATCGGCAAATACTAACACAACAGACAACCAATATATAACCAGTTAGTATCAAACTGGTATGCACAACTCAGTTTCTTACTATACCATGTTTATATAGCAACCAGCCCGTAAATAGGTAGATCCGTAGTAGATGCGGATTGCAAGACTACAGGCAAACAGGCAAGGTCACATGAATGAGTATTCAGTAAATGTGTTGTGGAACGAATTTATACCTTTCTGGATGACATTTCAGCACGACTAAGGTCACTTGTGTAAGCAATGTCAAAGACATCGGGTGGTTTATATTAAGTGTCAAAGGTTTAAAACAAACGTTTGTACCCATAGGTCAAGCTTTTCTATTCGCCTAAACTAATTTTAGTTTGCGAGCTTCCGATTAAATGGATTTTTCGTTGTTCAACATAACAGACCAATGCTAAGGTTCAATAACACAGATAAGTTACCAATAATATCTGTACTCACCGACAACGTTCGCCATACTTGAAAAGGCCAGCGCCACAGTGCGAGGGCCGAGCGTCGTATTTAGGGTGAAACGGTGTTTCCGGTATTTTCCCAAGAAAATATTTCAAAATAAAAGTGCGACTTTCACCTACGTTGCTGCCAAGTAAAAGGACTATTACTTTTTATTTATTAGAGGTCAAAGCGACTAGCGCTGAAACCCTGTCGCGTTATCAAGATATTTCTTATTAAATTGTTTAATTATTTATATTTGATAATACAATACAGCTACATGAGAGCAAGGAAATTGTAACGAAGTAACTCGAAACAGAAGATTCAAGGACACTTTTAGGCTACCTGCAATTAGACTCCTTAAAGCTTATCACAGTGACAACACTGACACCGTATTATCCATGTTGTATCACAATGTACTCCAATGCACATGTAAATGCTAAGTATTCGCTTATTGTGCAGCAGGCGTTTTGTCATTTACTATCTTTCATTTCTTTTGTACTGTTTTGCAAGAAGCACACAAGGTGCAGGGCTACACGTGACAGCAAATATATGTGAAATACAAATATTTTTCCTGCATGACAAAAATATTAATTTCTTAATTCAGTTTGTTTCCATCCATTTCAATAGCATTAGCCACGACATTTTTAGTGGAATCCGCTTCTCACTTTCTCTAGACAAACGCTGCTTGCGTGTCTACAGCTTATGACTTCCCGTGATAACAACTTCTGTTATGTTATAATCGCAAGTAAATAACTCATCATCTCGAAAAAAACATTTTGGTTATGTTGAGATGACGAAAAAAATTATCTCATCAAGACAGGAAAAAATAACGATGGATGTCTTCTATCGGGGCATGTTAAAAGTTATTTTAAGTATTCTTTTATATTTGTCCCCACCTTCCCAGTTTTTTATTAGAACTGTGAGTTTTGTTATCCGTTGCACCCATTTATATATATGGGTGCTTCATAGACATTTTCCTCGAACACTTTATTACCATTAGAACATATGTCATTAGATGGAATAGCTACAGGTATGTCCTCCTTGCAAATACAATTTTTATATAACATTAAGTTTATGGTACGTATATGAAATACATTTTTTCTAATCACGATTTCAAAGATTAGTTAACGTAAGCCAGTCTATTAGTCATTATATCTGAAAACTCATTGTCCGCTATATCTGATTTCCCCACCTTCCTTCACGCTATGCTGCTGTGTGAATTTTCATTTTTTTTTTCTCCAGCAGGTGGATTTGAATAAAGTTGCCGTGCTAAAAATAGAAAGCACACATACGTTCAAACTGCCTTGATATAAAATTTGCAATCAATTAAATTCCTATAGTCATAGAGACATAATGACGCTAATTTGTCAGCAAATAACGCCTGGCCAAGCGCAGCAGCGCAGTGAATGCAGGTTTAGGTCTCGCGCTTTCGTCTCGCGCCTGTGGGCACGAACGGCAGCCGTTACGGGAAATGCCCGGCTTTTCTCAGTGTGGCCAAACAACAACAGAACCGCATATGTAAAAAATAAAGCAGTAATTCAGTAACCCAATAAAGAAAGTCCGACATGAAATTACTATGGTTTGGGCCAGCTGTGCTCGGTCTGTGTATCGCTTGTGCGACCACCAACAGCTGGGCGGTACATTTAAACGCTTCCCCCGAGTACGTCGAGAGGTTTGCAGGAAAACTGGGATTTCACGGTCTGGAGAAGGTAACACAAAACGTGTTTCGTTAAAACATTGATACACATAAAGCACGTATTATTTTGACCGATCAGATCTACCGGACAGCAGCAGAACCAACTTAGATTTTTGCAGATAGCGATTACTATCATATGAGGGAGAGCTGGGTGTCAAAACAATAATTACAACAGAATCATTTTCTTAATAAAGCCGGAAAAGGCTCCTACTGCACTTTATAAATAAATATGATTCGTGATGCTGTTATGTTTTTATATCCTCCTGAGAGCCCACCCATTCATTTATGTCCATTGTAGTGGACGTTTTGTTTTTGCATCTATCTTTTCACTGATGTAAGGAAACGTATTTATTCCTGTTATACACTAAGGAGGACATGATGTAAAATTAAAAATTAAAATAAATTTGAAAAAAAATCTAAATTTTAAGATGTCTTATTTCCTCCAAAGACAAATAACCTAAAATTGAAGGACACTTTTCCTTGGGTCTCAGGAGAATATAGGTTTGTGCTGTTTCCCTTTAGGTATTTTGGTTCACACAGCAGTCCAAGAAGACTGGAATGAGAAGGGATCCAGCATCTCAGCCTAATGATCCTCCTTTGACAAAGCAGTGGAATTTAGTAATTACATCCCTCTCTTGGCTTCATGTAATCCCACTAGGGGGAAGTATCTATAAGGTATTTCTTTTTTTTCTAAGAGAACTTTTGATCCGAACGTAAGGGCTACCTGGGCAGTGCTGGTGTCCATCACAGATGATGGATTGGAGAAGAGCCACTTTGACCTGGAGGAAAACAATGTGAGTTCAAAATAGTGATAAATCATTAGTTCTGCTGGGCAAGGCGATGTTTTATTTGAAATTTGAGTGTGGAATCATGATATGACCTCTGACCATTTTCATAGGATCCACAGACCAGCTACAACATGAACAGCAATGATCCCAACTCAGAACCTAGATACACACCAATGAAAGTAAACTGGTAACAGTAGTTCCAATATATTTATAAGGTTCAGTATATATGTAAAATGCTAGTCATGCCAGATTGGACAGCACAGTAGTTCTTTGAGCAGGACTGTGGGATTTAGTCCTGTCTCCTTTGTGAGTGTGCAGTCTGTATAGTCTCCCCATGACCTGCGAGTGTGCAGTCTGTATAGTCTCCCCATGACCTGCGAGTGTGCAGTCTGTATAGTCTCCCCATGACCTGCGTAGGTCATTTACTTTAGGTACTAGCAATATAAAAGCACACAGTTAGGTGAACTAAAGTATGAATGTGTGTCCTGTGATGGACTGGCATCCAGGTCATGGTTTCCCCTGCCTTGTGCCCAACACTGCCTAGGATAGGACTTGCAATGAATTAGCAGCTGGGATGCAGATTTATGGGTGGATGCAGGATACAAGCCCTATGAAGATATTAAAGTTATTCACTGGTACTTTATACTCAGCTTATTTAGGTATATGCTGACATAATCATATTGTACAATATGTGGTGGTGGACTATAACAGAGCATTATTTTGGTCCTCTGCCGCACAGGCATGTTGGAGGAGTGACCTCCGTGGCCAGTAACAGAGTGTGTGGAGTGGGCGTGACATATCAGGCTACAAATGGCGGTAAGCTATGACTGCAAAGAATATTATCATTATACACAGCGGAATCTGTCTTTTCAACACAACAGTCAGGTGCTTGTTTGACATTTGGAGTTAACACTGTCTGGTTTACTTTGCTGTATAAATAACCATATACAAAAATACAAATGTTGCCTTACGGATGAGATAGCTTTACTACAAAATAAACAGCACAAAATTTAGTGCTCTCTATACATTGAAAAACATTACCTTAATAGCAGAAGGTGGGCCAATTCCTGAGAGCACATTGAGGATTATTAAAAATGAATGATAAATCATTGGTGGGATTTTGTTTTGAGTTTCACTTTGTTTTTTGTACTGTCCCTAGGAACCCAGATGCTTGACAGTCACGTGACTGACTTAGCGAAGGCCAAGTCTCCCAGCTTCAACCAGCAGCACACTGATATCTGCAGTGCCAGCTGGGCGCCCAAAGATAACAGAAGAATAGTGAGGGGGCCAAGCACTCTGCCCTACGAGGCTTCAATGCGGGGCGTAAGCTGGGTATCATGCATTTCAGGTGCCATACTGTTACCGAGTTTACCTGGCAGGAAAAGCAGAAAACGACTTTGTGCACTTTATTTCTTTGTGGTAACATTTCAGGACTCAGTGAAAAACTAATGAATAAATCCAAATGAGTAACTAAATATCATCTCACAGGGCCACGGTGATTTGGGTTCCACTTGCGTCTGGGCCTGTGGTAACAGTGGCATGAGCCACGGTAACTGCCCCCCCGGTGGCTACACCAGCAGTACACACATGCTGTCTGTCAGCAGCAGCACGGAGAGCGGGAAATCGGCCTTCTATATCGAGCTGTGTGCTGCCATTCTAACCGCCGTCTACAGCGGGATCAGCCTGCATCACCACACAGTCGTAAGACACTGCCAACTACCTGTCCCGCACTCTTCATATGTAAGACATACACCTGAACTGATGCTATTGCATTCATTTGCCCTTTTATTGATGTGAAATATGAATACTTACTAAAAATACTGATGATAATTACATTAAGCTAATTATTTGATATAAAGGGGCTATGTTCTCTTCTTCCAAGACAATTTTACACTCCATAAGCTCACACTTCAGGACATGCCCATCTATTTTTTTGTAAATCTACATTAAAGCCAAACGTCCTGTTTCTTTCTGGAAGGCTGGCACTTCAGCACCTGCCCATCTGGTCGCCAGGATCACCGCACTGGTTTTAGAGGCAAAGTAAGCACTTCCCACTGATAGTGGGCACAAAGTATCCTGAAAAAATGAATCGCCTTATGAATGGCACTGTAAGTTCAGCCTGGGCACCTCTACAGCCCTGCAGTGACCTGGCGTGATGTGCAGCATACAGCAATCCGGCCTTCTAGACCGTCACACCTCAGATCGGACGACTGGCAAACAAATGGCGCTGGCAGACCGGGTAAGTCTGCTAAAGTAATCATCAAGGTTTTAAAAGTGAAATCCAGAAACGATGGATGAGAAGATGACGACTGGCTCTTGTCTCGGTTTAGTCAGCCATTATTATAGGTATGGACTTCTTGATGCTGGGAAGCTGGTCCACCTGGCCAGGAGATGGAGAGCTTTCCATCCTCAGAGGAAGTGCATGAGTGATGTCATCACCCAGCCCCTGTAAGGAGGAAATGTTCATAGTAACAGTAAATAGTATTAGTGTTCTGGAAGGATCTAACACACAGGGCTGCTTTAGTTGAGATCTATTAGGATAGATAAGAATTGTTAGCAATAAGAGCTGTGCTTCTTCCAAAGAAAGACAGATTCCCCAGGTGATTAAGGGTTATTCTATGCCTTATTGTCCGGTAGTGAGGTACATGGGAACCTAATATTGAAATGGAATGAGACAGCTTGCCTGAGGACCAGAAATTGGATTCGCTCTCTGGAACACATCCGGGCAAGACTCACCTTGACCTACACCAGGCATGGAGATCTCTCCATTGTCCTCATCAGCCCACTGGGAACACACTCCACTCTGGTCACCATCAGGCAAGGGACACACCATGAAATTGCGTCATGGAGTTCCAGAGCATAACCATTTTGTATTAGAGCAATCGCAAATGACACAGTAGAAACACTTCTGGATCTGTTAAAACAATGACCCATGTGTGACGCTCTGTGTGACTGGCCTAGCGACGGCATCTCATCTTCCTGCTCAGGCATTTTGATGCATCTACAAAGGGATACTCAGATTGGGCCTTCACAAGCATCCATAGCTGGAATGAAGATCCTACAGGGGAATGGACTCTCCAGATAGAAAACAGGGGCTACTGGTCCACCAGCGGTGAGCTTTAGCCCCCCTCAGTCAGAATGTCAGAGGAACACAAACTGATTAATAATAGTAGGAATTTCATTCCATGCAAAGCTGGTCTCGGTTAATAATGTAGGGAGAGAAAATCAACAGTAAAATAAATCCTGATTCTCTTAAACATTCAGAAAGGCACCAGTGTTCTGAATCACAACTAGCATTATGATCTCTTTACATTCCTCAGGTATTTTGTATAAATTCCAATTAGCGCTATACGGGACAAAGGAGTGCATGAGAGCACGGCGAGTGGGACGGACGCCTGTTTGGAAATGTCTGACTTTCAGCTCTAATGGCAGCTGTACTGGTAAGAAACTACACACCAGGACTGTTTGATCACACCCTTACGCGGGCCTTTGGTCGGTTGGTCCCAGACTATTAATTAAAAGAAGTACTCAGTTGGATAGAAAGAAAAATCAGCAGCATTTTGTGGGTGAAGATTTGTTCTTGATTGGAAAGAAGCACATACTGCAAATGATTTAGACCTGATATACTTATATAATTCGCTGTGGCTAAGGGCGTCTGCCAAATGCTGTAAATGTAAATGAAAGATTTTCTATCCCAATTTTCCAGAGCGTCAAAATGAGATGAAAATCTGCAAATCAGATAGAGCGAATTTCACGCAATGTGTGTGATTTGCCTCAGAGTATTTTCCAAGTACACAACAAAAATAATGTTTCTTAAACAACACTAATAAAACAGAATACTCCCATTTAACATCTGAAAAAACACATTGCTAGACATAATCCGTTATCAGAAAGTGATGGGGACAATGATGATTTAATATGAAATCTCCCATATGTAATTAGACCACATGCCTATCAATTGTTTCCCGTATATAGCAAGTAATGCTGGACATTTACAGATGTTTTTGCTATCAAAGCACAAATCAGATTTGTAGCAGTACAACTGTAGCTATTTTCATCATACTTGACATAGGCAAATTATATTTTTATGCAAGATAATAATGCAGAGAGTTCACAGCTACATGACAGGAACATTCCCCTGTTAGCCTGGGGGGAACCTGCCTGGTCATTGAGTGCCTATATGTGAAATCAAGAACAAAATCTGTAAAAAATGAAATGTTTTTATCAAGTATTATGGACACATCCTTGTATAATTGATTCATATTCCATGCAGCTGTACAATTCATAAATCATTACTTGGATTCGTTATTAAATATTTGGTCATTATACTGATTTGTTACTGGGAATTCATACTTGCACAAATTTACAGTATTTTTCTGACGTGATTTGGCTGGGCTTGGATGCCACTTATCTTGCCTGGACTTATTCAGTCAGATACCCAATATGGGATCATTTATAAGTCTCATTAAGGTGGGAATTTGAAGACCAGTATTGGGACACTGGGGTGTATGTGCACTAGTGTCTCATGTTCTGCTGTTCTGAAAACCTCTGAACCTGTAATAATTACGCACTTTCATGGGAAACGTGTGTCCGAGACTGTACCTCTAATGCTTTCTGGATTTTAGTTTTGCTAGCTGCTCTTTCTTTTTTTGGAATGCAGAGTGCACCTACCCCTTGTACTTATTTGAGAACGCATGCTTGCCCTCCTGCCCCCCTCATTATTACGAGTGGGGTAACAGCACCCAGTCGCCACGACGCTGCCAGTCGTGCCATCATACTTGCCATACATGCTTTGGTCATCGGGAAACTAATTGCCTGGACTGTCCACCCTTCTCCACGCTGGACCCTCAGCTGAGTAGATGCAGCACTCCTTCCTACCCCTGGGACCACCAGACTGAGGTTGGCGAAAGCATGAAGTGGTCCGGGCTCATTCTGGGCATTCTCTTTGGTGGGCCGCTGGTCCTGGCATGCTTCCTGTGTGCGGCAGCGTGGGCAGGACACGGAATCATACAGTTCCGAATGGCGGCAAGGAGCCAGGCGAGAGGCAACGAGAATTTTGGAGATTTCAGAGGTGTGGAAGGGGCTGCCTTGAATGAGGTGGAGGAATCACACTCTCTTTGAGATTTGCTATCACCGATAACAGAAAATCAGCACCAACCACTGGCATCAGTGCACCTTACTCTTCTTGGTGGATATAGAAAATTAGTTCTTTGTGTGTGTTATCGTTTTACTTCATGTTCACACTCAGAAGTCGTACTAACTGAAAATAAAAACCTTTTCCATCTATCCATCTTCTAATTGGGCAGGGTCACGTGGGGTGGGGCTTAAGCCAGGAAGCACAGGGGACACCCTGAGGGGTGTTAGTAAACTGCAAGGGACATACACCTCTTAAAATTATGCACAATAGTTAATCAAAAATGATCAGATACATCTTAAAGGAAACTGTCGCTCAACATATTCAGCTGAAAATGTTATCAGACACACAAACCTTATTATTCATGCATTTTACTGTTGTTTTCTTCAAAATGAGAGGGAAAACATATTCCAATCCAGAATATTCCTCTACAAAAAAAGTCTTTGTATGCAAAATGCCACTTAAGTTTTATTGGCTTGGAGGTTAGCGGTAATGGTATTTTATGCAGCTGTACAAAGCTCTAGACCAGTAGACCACAGGAATGAAATATTTCTGGAATAGGCAGAGTTTCCAAGGGACAAAGCTCAACAGTATCCTGCTTCTTTGTGTGTCCACATATCCTATTGGCTAAAAGTAATTTAGTTGCCCTGGTATCTGCAGTGGCCAGGCAGAAGGGGTAGTTTGGATATACAAACTGTCTTCAGATCCATAGAACAACTGTCTGAGGCCAAGGTCAAACAGACGGTACAGATTGAAGACCACCATGGCCAGAAGTGGGAAGAGCGTGAGCCCAGAACCGAAACCTCTCCAGGCGCTGCAAACATGGAGCGAAAGCCAGTAGACCGACCTGGGGAAGGAGAACGAAGGGTCATCATGCCATTTGTCTTTTTTAATGTTATATGAATTAATCAGCTCGAGTGTATTGCAGCCTTATGCCACTTTTCATTCACCTTCCACTCTTACCTCCCTCCAACAAAAACTCCAGATAATATAGGCACTGCCTTCATATGGTCTTGATGCAGGAAGGTTGCCATGACAGCAAGATTGAGGGAATAGAGGAAGAGCTGCTCAACAGATGAGGTAACAAATAGCTGCAAAAATAAGGATCTTCTAGGACACTCTCCCAGTGGGTCCAAAGACGCCGAGCAGAACCGGGACACAGCACCTGTTAGCATCGCTGGAGGAAAGAGAAAAGCATCTATTCCTCATATCTGAAAAACTTTAACAACAAAACACCTATAGCCAGGTTCCCTCTACCAAAGATGGCTGTAAACTAGTCTGACCTTCAAAATAAGGACAATTATCTATTGGATGGGAAATTCTTCTACTGCTACTTGGAATTATTTTACTAAAATATAAATCATATTTTTAATTAAACATTCCTACAAAGTTTTGACTACCAAGCAAGATGACGAACTGCAGCATAAACTAATAAATCAGTCATACCAAGAGGAATATTACATTTGTTTCTGAGAGTATGATAGAACCTTAGTCACTAGGCAAAACAGTGACCCCTAAACTCTCCATACTTTTACTTTCAATGGCGGTTCTGAGAAAAAACATTAAGAATGAAATATTTCTGAAAGCTATAGTCATCAGAGTAATTCAAAGACATAAATAATATCAAGCACACGCATTGTTTGCTTCTCACTATTATAGTATCCGATGGACATACCAAGCAGGATGGGCAACGCTGCCACAGCGCAGCAGCGCAGTGTGAAGATGAGGCGGCTGACCAGGTCTGGGCAGTCAGGGGTTTCCAGAGGAAGGTAGAAGTAGAGAGCATATAGAATCCAAGGGAGGAGCAGGAGAGCAGCTAACGTCGAGCACAGAGCCGGAACGCGACCACTCAGGCAACACTGGCGGCAGCAGCGACAGCGCCTCCTGTCTGCAGCCACTGACAAGGCTCCAGACTCCTGCTGTCCCGGGGAGTCCCACATGACCAGCTCAATACACTCTGCTGGGCTGCGCATCAGTGGGCTTCCCTCATCCACAGTTGAATCGATATTGCTGCATTCCAGTGGGCTCATGCTTTGCGTTTCCCTGCTGATGAAGTCGTCACCCTGGACAGCTTGCAGTGGGAAGGTGTCCCCGTGTTCACTGGAGCCTTCTATTGTGTGAGTGTCATTTGCCATTATGTGCTCTTTTGTTTCTTTTTCACTGACATAATATCTTGATTGCTCTGTGACACTTTCATGTGATTGAATATAGCAAGAATAATTTCCTAAAGATAAAGGGGGGGAAATAAATTCTGATTTATTACAGTTCACAATATTCCCTAATCATAATCAATGGTCAACAGAAAGAAAATTTCTGTAAAATATAAGCATTTACTGTAAATCTATAAATAAATGGCTTACGGTCAAGGTCATCTCTTGCCGTGGAGGGTCCCAGTGAATGCTGGGAACCAGCAACAGAGTGAGAGGGAGACTGCAGCTCCTCCACCGACGATTCGGGGCTATCTGACACTGGGGCCAGGGAAATCTGGGTGTCCAGGTCCAGGAAGGGGGAGAAGGACAGACGCGCAGGGTCAATGTCTTGCAGCTGGTTGATGATGTCACTGATGGACTCTTTAACGCTGTCAAACTCCTTTGTGTCACGGCGGTTGGTGGTGAGATGCCCTGCCGATGTCATTGTTAGAAAACCTAGAACATGATAAAATAACTGCAAGTAGTTGTAATCCTTTGTATTTCACATCAAGACCATGCATTAACGTTGGGTTCTTCTACCAGTCAAATGGGGTTTGCACAATGTCAGTGCACAGTGCAGTGAAGCCATCACATACACAGTGCAGAATATCCATACTGGTACAACGTCGACATGACAATGATTTAGATTTCAACGTTAATCAAGTTTCAAACTAAAGCACGAGAAAAAGATTGTTGGAACTACGGTAATTCAGCTTCAATCGATAAAACTGGTTATTTCATCAATCTTTGCGGTTTTAAGTTTTTTTTTCCCCATCGCGCCTCAAAGATATGCACATCTGGGAATTCAGTTTACACCCGACCGCTGGGGCAGAAGTGGCGGGCGGCTTCTTGGATGACCGAAAGACTGAGAGACAAATTGGCAAGGCATCTAGAATCAGTCTACAGAAGGGTACACTGTCCAACCATAGCAGAGTGGTAGCACTCAATTCCGTAGTTGGTATTTAGCAGATCAAAATAAACGCGCAATGATAAGTTTTATGCACCCCTACTATTTCATGTTTTATTTTCGGGCCCGATAAAGCGAACGCAGCCATTATTGTAAAATATATACATATATATTTAAAGTTTGAATAAACACTAAAGCCTTATTTTGTATATAAATTCAATACCTTGCAGAAACGCTAACATTTACCAAACTTACCAAAACACAAAAACAAAGCATGAAAAACCACAGCAGAATTTTTTACAGCTAAACACTAATAAGGAGATGCACTCAGTTTTGAAAAGCAGGAAAAAAATCCGCATTTAAGAAAATATGTAGTATTTTTCTCTACATAGGCTACAACATTGGTGAAGTATTTATAAAAGCCGTATTCTAATCATTTCCATACGTCTACTAACCCGTGCACAATAGTCCGGTTAACCATGCGCCACACTTACAAATACTAAGGCAGTTTCGGAACAAAAGTGCTAATATGAATCGCAACAATGCTTTCGGGAAAAATAAGAGCATATGGGGGAAAATGTAAATTGCAGATGAGACTTTAGTCCACTTACTCGAAAATATTCTGGGCAACCAATAGCAAGATGAGCAGCGCAGCTACGGGCGACGCGTTCAGATCGGATCCTGGAAAAGCGGCGTCTACTCAGACTTCAAAATCTTTTTTGCCCACTTTCCCTCAAACTCTGGGACGCCGAACTTTGAATCAGATTTCAAGTCAGACAAATTACTACGCTTTAACCCCCCGCCCACAGTTTTCCTTTTTTTGGTCCCGAACGTCACAAGAACCATATGGAGCAAATAACTCGGCGGCGGACGAGTGGAAAAGTGCACAGGATTGAGTGTTAGTGCCGCGAAACACGCAATATTATATATCATAGAATTCAAAAGCAGGACATGTATCACCGCGATAATGGTTAACGCATGAATGTTCAGAAGCGTCAAATGCACCAGAACTGGTAAATATTTTTAGTAAAACTAGTTACCATTTTTAACGAGCTGCTGAGAAAAAAAAAAAAAAAAGTTAGAATGCACTGCTGGTTAAGCTTCCATACCGGCAAAAATGTCTGACGCGGCAGCCTCGGAAAATTTCCACTCATTAAGGTGGCCGGGGAGCAAAATGTAACACGCACAGCATGACAGAAGCATAAATGGTAATGAAAGCAGAAGCCGACCAATTGGTATCGGTCAGTTCCTCGGACCTTAGGCAGGGGGCGACTTTTATTGAGCACCTAAACCATAGCAATAAAACAAAGGTGTACCTGACATATAGAATAGATAGTTTATTTGTCAGAACATAAAAATTGCAATTACACAATCTGCTTATTGTAATAACAGAAAATGCTTTTCAAATGCTGAAATGTAGAACCTCTTTGGCTACACTGTTCAAATGTTTAAGCTTAAAAAAGTAAAAATCAAAATACATCAAATCAACTTGCAATTAAAACGACTTTAAAACTACTGCAATCTGACCAAAAGACAACCTCCTGCTCATGTGAAATTCAAGTAATTCTCAGATTTATACAAATTAAAAACACTTAGTGCATAAACCTTGCACAACCATGCGCACAAGTATACTGACAGAGCCAGTATTTAGAAAACACAAAAATCCTCAAAGAAGTCAGACATCCAGGCCCTTTAGCCTCCAAAAGCTGTAGCATGGTGGTGATCTTCTCCCAGTGTCTATCTTCTTGCAGTAATGTTCATACCAGTAATGTAGGACCAGTGTAATAAGAAACAAGGGCTGAGCCAGACAGTGTTAATCTTCGGAGAGCAGTCGATGCAAATGGTCCAACCTTTTCTTCAACACATGCCGGAAATCATCCTTAAAATAACCACAGCATTTAGAACAAGCAAAATCTGAACTGAAATGGCCTGAAACTCCTGATATATCAAACAGACTGGCAATTATCTGAGGAGTTAATGACTTTTTTCAAAATGGTAGTTGCACTGTGTTTAGAGGCAGGTTATTTGTATAATCAAAATCGACAAAGAAGGGGTTTGCAATCCCACCCCCAGTAAACCACCATAAACACGGGTGACACCAGCTGGAACATTCTGGTTTTGAATAATCTAAGAAACTCAGCAGGTTTCAAATTCTCTTCACCACCCCCAGTACAAAGGAGCATCAAATTATAAAACATAACTGATACTGAGACAGTAAAGTGTATTTACAGTTAGCTTTCTCAGTGTTCAGGAAGGGTATGATATATAATATAACATTAAATTAGTATGCAGTCCCGCTAGTTTGAAGCGGAGTTTTCATCTCTGAACCCTACTGGCGAGAAAGTGATCAGCTAGAATTCCAGAAAGTACATCAGACACACAACACTGAGGGCACACAGATGGCCCATTTGCAGCATGCGTTTCAATGCAAGCAAAAGAATACATTTCACATATAAATGTGAACATCCAGAAGAATTGTTCATAATTAACTTTCCAATTTTCTTTGTTTTTATTAAAGCTTTATCTGAGAATGCGGCCGACTCACAGCTTCCGCCAGTTTGGTGAGGTACGGGATGAGCTTCAGCAGCTCCCTGTCGTCCTTTTCCCCCACCCAGCCCTTGATGGGGATCATGTTCATCACCTGACAAAGGAAGCAAACAAAACTGTAACCAGAACTCCACTCCCCACAGGACTGAAGGGGGTGGGACACAAAGACACTTACATGATAAGGGAATGTGTGCGGAGCGTTGTCCAGAACGACGGTCTTCGCCAAATCCCTCTCCAATATGCTCAGGTCCTTCACGTAGTGACCATACACGCATAAACAATCCTCCCGGTACAAACGATGTCTGCAAATAAAGTAAAAATCATGCATCGCATCAGCGTACATCCAGTTATATGAGCTGGGCCTCTTCATTCTTAAGATTTAGCTTCATACAGCAAAGCAAACAGTCTTTGGGATTAGTCACAACAACTGCTCTAAGCACATACACAAAAGGAAAAAACATTTTTAATGCCTGTTGCCAAAGAGATTAGTTTTTCCATTTTGGAAGGGTGGATTATACTTAGAGAGTTGGCAACAAACCACATACACATACTATATGTACATAACTATTAGGACACCTGGCCATTACACCCACAGGAACTTTAATGACATCCGATTATAAACCCACAGGCATTAATATGGAGCTGGT
>JAODJW010000033.1:814816-829397 GCA_026777045.1 Hyperopisus bebe | reverse complement strand
GCTTTGTGAACTGAGGCACAGTCATGCTGGAATAGAAAAGGCCTTCCCCAAACTATTCCCACAAAGCTGGAAGCACACAGCTCTCCAAAATGTCTCACCATGCTGAAGTATGAAGAGTTTCCTTCACTGGAACTAAGAGGCCTCGCCCAACCCCTCAAAAATGTCCTATAAATGTACCACGCTTGAATTCATTGAGCTATTCAGAATGACCCATTCTTTTACAAATGTTTGTAAACCTGACTGCATGGCTTGGTGCTTGATTTCATAGCCCTCTGGGAAAGGTCTGAATGAAACAGCCGAATTCAATGATTAAGAGAAGCGTCTCAGTGCCTTTGTCCATATAGTGGACATAGGTTCAAAGACACATACAGACACGTTGGCATCCCATCTAAATGGGAACCTTCCATTCATTTTTTTATAAAATTGAGGTCATCCAAATGGGGACCTGACAAATGTCCCCAAAAGTAAGGAAGTTTCAGGCTTGCGACATTTTGGTCCCCAAATGAGGTATGTGCAACCCCCCCCCCCCCAATCAGATATACATCACCAATTTTTAGAAGGGGGCAAAGGTGGAAGGGGGCATGTGGCCTGTGACCAAACAAAGTTGTATTTAAGACTTTTGCTAGGCAAAATACCAAGGAGAGTAAACTTAAAGAAGGGAAATAGAGTAAGAGCTCACCTGAAGAGCCGTCTGTCGGGGTCGAGCGTCTCTAGAATCTTCTCTGCATACTCTCTCTTCGCAGACGTGTACACAAATATCTGAAAGCCAGAACCAAGTCAGCACTGAAAACGAAACCCAACACAAATACAGCGCAAGCAAGGTTCTCTTTGATAAATGTTTTTCAAAATAAACCAGGTTACAGCACCAAGTGACTGACAGCCCATGGAAAGTGAGGATTATCTATACATCAAAAATGTAGACGTGAAAGTAACGAGAGGCTCACATTGTACACCGAGATAATCATACCTCAAAGAGTTCTGACATTCTCTGCAGAAATTCTTTGACATGTGGTCTCAGGATAAGAAAGACCTACAACAGATTACGTAAGCGATACGCAGACAGCAGCGACATGACAAAATAGGTTTTATCCCAGCGGCCATTAAGACGACAGTAAGATAAAGACTTCAGACTTTAAGGAATTCCATTAATGTCCTTCACATGCCTCTGAAACTGTACTTGGCTTTCAAAAGCACTTCTAGGAGCCATTGACAAACTACAGGCTTTAGCAAAGCAATACCTTTTAAACTGCATAGTACAGTTTACAGAAATGCATAAATAAATACTGCCACCAGGTGTTCGTTAAAGGGTACTGCACCATAACATCGTTAAGATATCTATTACCTGTGGGAGGAGTACAGAAAAGAATGATAGGTTGTAGATTAAATCCTTAAAATTAAGGTAGCTATAAAGCCTCCAGCCTACAGCTTCTTGCCCAGCACAGACTGATACTCAGGACAGGGAGAGAAACATACTTCGTACTTGTGATCCTGGAAATGTGTGTGGAAGGTATACTCTGCATCCTCAATGATACTCAGCGAGCTGTACACGAGCGTTTCCTCCTGGAATTAAGGAACAAACAGCATTACGCACTGAGTAAAGAGCAAATAAATTCAGTCAACGTACCTATAAATGAACAGACAGCGGTAAGCAAGTTCTCCCAATGATAACCATTTGATAACTTTTGATAAGTGGGAAAGTTAGAATTCTGATTAAAATTTCAGGGTTACATTCAAAACACCACGTGTACTTCCGATCTACAAGCCATGGATCAAAAGATTGAAAATAGTATGTCAAACAGATACAGAGTAACCTTTAAAGTTTTAGACAAGTATTGCATACAAACAACCTCACTGTGTCCCTACCACAGAAGATAGGAAATCAAACACATAAAAGGCAGAACAGACCAGATCCAAAACCAGCGTGGCTGCGGGGGTACTTCTCGTCTTCACTGGTATTTCCCGGACACTCAGTTTCGACAACTGGGACTGCGACGGAATGTTCTTGATGAAAGTGTAACTAAGACCAAGGTAAAGCAGTAGTTAGTGGGTGGGGGGTTTCTCAGAGGCAGGCTACTCAGGTAGGACTGCACAATTAAACAGCACAATAGGTAATTTATTTGTAAACAAGTCTTAAAACCCCTGACAATGCATATGCCATTAAGTAGGGGCTCCCAACCCTTGGTCAGCAAACCAGGACTGGTCTGTGATTGGCATTTCCCCAGCTCTGAAATGCTGCCAGTCTAGTGGACGGTTTATTTGAAAAATAAAACTTTCAGTTTTTTTATGACCCACTCATTTTCACACACATAGTTCGAATGTGAAAGAAAATCTTATGAAGCTGCTGATTATTCCACCAGCACCAACTTCTCTGGGCCATTTTACTGGTCCAAAAATTTTTTGTACAACAAACTGGTCCATGGACATAAAAAAGTTAGGGACCTCTACCATATAGCATATTGATGAAAGATTTTAAAATTCATTTTACAAAAGAAAAGGTGAAATTCAAACAGAATCAGACTCACGGGTTAAACACTCTGGGTGGCTCCTCTTTACTAATCAGGCGGAATGCATCATACCCAAAGAAACACAGGTCTGGATTCAAGATTTCCTCTTCAGCAAACTTCACACCTGCAAAAACATGGTTATTTAAACAAGACAAATGTGCTACATTTTAAAGTTACTTCAACGGAAAAAGAATGCCAAATTTCTCCTTTCATAAAATAACAATAGCATTAAATTTGGAAGGAAGAGGTCGAAATTGTACTATGTTACATTGCAACAAGTATGCCATGCCTTCTAAACAAGCGAAAATAATTCAAGGAAGAGGAACCTCCAGAGATCTCAACCACAACATGGACAGAGATTGGAATATTTAGATCCTCCCGGGAACTAGCTAATTAGCACGAGACAAAGACCAGTTTGAAGGATGCAACACTTCCGCACCTTTGCTTTCACCTGCTGGCGAAGCCTTTCTCTTGGGTCTTGCCTGCAAAATCGCGTGCTGTGTGACAATTGGGACATCATTTTCGCTACACTCTGTGGACACCACTGCAGCTGCTTCTTTCTTGTCCTGCACACGAGTACACCAAGTAAATGATAGCTTCTTGGATTATATACAATACTGTCTTAACAACAATCACAAACAAAAAGCTGTAAACATCCGGGCCCTTGCAACACACTTCAAATACTGCCATGGTAAATGCTGCTGAAACAGTAAATGGTATTTAGAGAAGACAAGATTTGCTGTACACCTCAGACATGTAGTACGAAATAAAAACCGACTGAAATTTCAGTACTATGATTCTTGCCTATTAGAAACTATTTGTGAAATCAAAAACAAGCGATGCAGCCATTGCAGTTTTGCACCAATGAGATTGCTGGGCTGCGCCTGACGTAATAGCCCCCGTAGATAATATCCGTCGAGTTCAAATTAGGCTGCGATTATACGTGTAACCTTGGGCTCGGTAATAAATACGCGAAAATAAAGGCAGGCCGCCGAGCTACGGCGACTAACGAGCGTGATAACGGCCAGTCAGACGGCTCCAGCCCCAGCTCCTGCCCATTAAGTCACTCCGGTGATGTTCTGATGCCGATGTTACATGGTGTCTATTATCCGTAAGTCGCACAAACCACAGCACACACGTTACCCGGTCAGCTACCCGAGCTGCTCCGCCATGAGTGAAAGGTCAGGCGGGGGGAGGAAAGCCGCGACCAGCCAGCAGCATTCACTAACCAGCCGCCGGCCTGGTGCGGTGTCGGCGGTAAGCGGCGTCCCTCCGGGCTCACCCTCACTCTCCCTCGCCGCCGCTCGGCGCTCGCTGCCGCCTTCCTGAAAGTACTACAGCGCGGCGTCCGCGCCACCTTCCGAGACCGCAGCTTCATCCCCTTCTTTCCTGCCCCCTCGCCTTCGAATTACCGATAAACCATAAACGCTGGCTAACGCCAAATGGTAAAATCAAAAAGATGGCTAGTATTTACTGGCACAGCCGGCTAAGCTCGCCATCTTCCCACCTCGACACACTGGCAGGCCGTTCAAATCGGCCGGGTTACGCCGCGGGGCGGGGCGGCGGCGTGCGGGTCACACCGCCATCGGGCCCCGTGCGCCCTAACGCCCGCCGCAGCTGCAGATAAGGGCTTCGCGTTTGTTTCTTCCTAGATTATATTTCACGTTAAGCACTTTTACGACGACTCATATTAGATATATCAACCAGACTAATTATGACTTGGATGAATGGGTATCAGTGATAAATACGAAATCTGCTAAAGTTAGCAAAAATTGAACAGGTTGTATTGCCAGTGGCTATACCTATAGACTGGAGTTCATTACATATTAAGCATTGCATTAAATGGTCTGGGTGTAAATAAAAGGGAGGCGCCATTCTTGCCTTCTGCGGCTGACACCCTGAACGGGACGCGAGTCGGTCTCAGGACGCTACCATTTAAATTCGCATAGTTAGTACAGTACAAAGATAAAAAGAGCAACCACTATTTGCCAGATATTCCTGCAGCTCATGCAGTGTTGCTGTAGACCTCTTGGTAGCCTCCCTGATAAGTCTTATCAGGGTTTATACAGGATTCTTACATTTCTTGTTATTTATTTTAATAATTTTGTTTCTGTTGTGTTTTTACTATTTTACTATTATCATTCATTTTATATTCTATGTGTTTTTACATTCTCTTGCATTGCACTTTGTATTGTGGCTTGAAAGGTGCTACTTAAAGTTTATCATTATTATTATATATGTGTGCGTATGTATATATGAAGACACACACACACAACCCTCAAAAGGTACAGAAATCAGCCACATGGTGACACTATTGCTTCGAAAAACTTGCTACTTCTAACTAGTGATGGCCAAATTAAGCCTCATGAACCATTCGCTGTTTTTTCTGACCCCACTAGATGGTACTCTCTGTTCAAAAAGGGCACAAAGCATTCCCCAAAGCAAAACAAGAGCTCCATTGAGTGGAGTTCAGAAAATATAGCAAATGATTCACGAGATGTCATTTGGCCATAGCTACCCTTTACCCATAAAAGTCTGCAAAAAACAAAGTTTGCAAAGATGGCCATAATACTCATGAATGATGCAAATATCAGAAAAAATGTATTGACAATCTTTAGAATTTATTTGGTTACAGATTAAATTCTCCATTTGTGTATATTAATCTGGGCTTGAATACATGTCTGAGTACAAAATGTGTAAACCTTCAATGTGTTTTGGTTACAAACCAATGACACATGGACCATTGTTTAAACCTGAGAACAATAATGCACTGTACAGTAATTTATAAAACAGTGCTAAAAGTGAAAAATGACCCGCTTTCTGAAGCTGTACATTTTTTACATTGCAAAACATTTGACTGCAAAAGTTTTCCTGGATTGCACAAAATAGCCTTTAAATTTCCATTTCATTAGGGAATGTAAAACAGTTCTATTCTCAGAAAGGACCATACACTTCCACATCAAATCCTAAGCATTCAGAACATGCCATACATTGTAGCTTTTTAATACTGCTTTCTACATCTCCAGCAAAAGATGGCTTCAAAATACCCATTTACTGTTGTTTTTTTCTTTTTGGAAAAAGGATTGCTATATGTCCAAGGTTATAAAAGCAGTTCACAAATAGTCAGCAAGCTGCACTATACACAATTACTTATTGAATAAGGTATCACCAGATAAGTTCTGGAAGTGGATCTCTAACATGTAGACTGTCCTACACATAGACCGTGATCTGCAGTGGATCCACACGTCTCTCAGCTGGAACTTTCCACAGCTCTGCACAGCTCCTGGCCTGATGATACAGGCCGCACTATTATGGAAACTATTCACAATCATCATGCAGGTGCACCACAAGCAAATGAAAAAGTCTTTTCCCAGATTTGGGTTTCTTAAAGAAACGTAAACCCTTGTAAACTTTGCTCTACCTCCAATCTGTGAAACTGAAGGTAGGAGTGGGTTTCCTGAATATAATGTCTCATTTAATTTCAGATTGTTTTTGCATATAATATTTTTTATGTCAGAAGATAGATTACTCTAGAAATGCATATTTTACAAAATACATGTGAAACCTTTGCTGGGTTTAATATAATGAAGTTCAAGGACAAAACGTTACAAAATAATGCTCATTTATTCCTTTTAAAAAGCCACAAAGCTTCACTCAGTTTTATATAAGGGGAAACAGCATTATGAATTGTCACAGCAAAAGGCATTGTATCATTTAATAAGCAAAATTTAAGGTATTTTTTCCCCAAAAAAACTCTTTGCAATAAACTACTGTTCCAATAACTAGTTTTAAACATGACAATGTAAAGTTTTTTCCCCAGCATTTGCAATTCTATTAGAGTACCTAGTAGTAAAGATATTCAGCACTTTCTCTTTATAATGGAAGGAAAATTAAGCTCTAAATCATATAACATTCACAGTGGTGGTTTCTTTCAGACAGCAAAGTCAAACCAAAACGTCATATTCTTTAAGGCTTCAGAGAGTGAGCTTGGTAGTAGCTTTGTTAGTCTCTGGTATAGTAAACATTTATTTTTAACATTGTGGTTAGTACATCTGCCAAGTGTGATCAAAAAAATGCCAGATACATTGTAGCAGCTGCAATAATTAAGTTAGACATGGATCAATAACCGAATAAAAGACCATAGAAATGCACAGAAATACATTTTACAGCCATTATTGCCATGTTTGAATTAAACGCTTTAAGACAATTATAGTTTCAGGATTGTCCTCCAAAATAATGTGAATGGAATCTGAAACACAAGACCTCCATATTCTCACAGCATGCAAACAAATTCTTCCTGAGCCAGTTTATGGTGTCACTTTCACTCGATTATGATAACATGCTGTTATCTCATAGCCTTGAGAGCAAAAAAAAAAACAAAAAAAAACAAAACAAAACTCACTGATAAACATAGCACAAATCCATTGTTTAACCTTATTCAAATTTTCCAGCAATTGGACAAAAGAAAAAGCTATAGCCTACAAGCAACACGATACATAAAAGCAGAACAGTAGAAGATAAGGTTTCATAATTTGCAGCAGCACGTCTAATTCATGCAAGCAATACAACAGATATGGTTGTGCCTCGATACCGTCATAATATCATTTGTTGATGCAATGCTGTTTTGAATCCACAGGGGTGCAGTATTGAGACCTCCAATTCCAACCCGGCAGGACTAACACCAGACATCTGTAAAGCGAGTGCACTTCGTTAATAAAACCCGGGCAAAAGGAATTCAGCCTAAAGGCCACTTTCCAGGGGTGTGGCAAAAGGCAAAGAGAGGAAACTAGTTAGTATAAAGAGACTGGCTGCGAGGATCTCAGCGCGATATATGTGTAAAGGGCCTCTGACTATCAAACACGGAGAGTTAAAACCTTCCTATCTATATTAGTAGGAAAGACCAAAATTAAATTTAGATTAAAAAAAAATCAATATTGACAAACAACACATCAATATAATATAAATGGAGCGAAATCCATTTCCAGAGTCTAAAAACACCCTGACAATATAATGGGTTTAAAATCGGAGAATTAAAACCCCTTCAAAGTAGCACCAAATGCTATAAAAGCCCCCACAATAGAACTGATGGGGGGGGGGGGGAGAATCCCTGAGGGGGAATCCCTGATCTCCGGCTCCCATTAATAATTTCAGGAATAAGAATAATAAAAAAGTACTTGTTTTTCACACATTTCATTCACCAAAAATAAAACTCGTTGCGACCATATTCAGTTTATTTATTATACAGCTCACTGTGCTTCAGAACCATCCTGCGGTGTGATTGGGACAGACAGTCACATGATGTTCCTGTCTGCTAAAGCCTGTCAATGTATTTCTATTTTGTGAGGTAGACAAAAGCTCATATATGAGAAATCGACTTCAGTAAATATGACCATGAGGTATTCAGTGTTGTAACATCCCCTGATAAACATTAAGGCATAAACAGCATTTTCCCTGAGAGCAATCAGTAAAGGTATATAGTTTTTGGATCTGGAGTAACAGCTTTGGCCGTCATAACAACAACAAAGACATTTCTGAATGTTCAGCCTTGGAGACACAAAGCTATCCACGTGCACCTGGACAAGACCTTGCAGAAAGCCAGGAGGTCAGAAGGTCACCCTGAACATCAGCACTGACCTGAGGGATAGGGTTAGTCACTCAGCTTACTATCATTTATTTATTTTTAATCCAGGACATTAAAACATAAACACGTATCTTACAGTAAGCAAGCGCCAGATATTTACCCCAAATGGAGCAAAATCACCAATGAGGGGAACTTAAAGAAATAAAAAAATGTTAGCAGTTTGTTATGTCTACAGAGAGATTTAAATTTACCAAGATTTTACAAAACCCCGTTTAGCTCATTGCTAATAATGCAGCCACCCAGAAAGGAAAAAAACAATGCAACAGAGAATAACAAAATCCCTCAAAAAATCTATTCATTTGATTGAATAAATGCTGCTTTCCATATTGGGCTCTACATAATTACTTTAGAATTTGCTATAGTATTTAATGACAACTTACCAGAAACCCCAAAATTCTGATCAGGAATAGACTAAGATGAATTGATATCCAAATATCACATTTTTAATTTAAAATAATAAAACAGTCTTCAGATTTTTGTTGCATTGCTCTTATTTTCTGTCCTTCAAATCTGAAACTTCAGGAATTTTCCTATTGGTTAAAAGTTATTATGAAAATCACCCAATAAAACTGCCACACACAACTGTACTGAACCAATCAGAAAGCACCTCAACCCAGTTGAATAACAGATCATTCAAGACAAAGTCTGCTGTAAAATGGGCAAGTGTTTACACTTTTCCGAAGTACATAATCTTACACATTTATGTGCTGAATGACTCCTTTTCACCAAAAAAAATTTCCAATACCGCAGAAGGAAACGCACCCCATGAGATTCTCTTTACTTTTGTGCAACACTCCAAATATCGGCAAAAAGAAATAAAGTATAAATTCTTTACTGAGATTGGATAATCAATTTGAACCTCACCATATGACACTTCTCCAACTTTAACATGTACACCACAATAATTTAAAAATGCAAATACACTTTAACCAGGAGTAACAACCGATTACCCTATTTCTGCCTCCAAAAATCATCCTAAGTGTCATCCTTGTCTACTTCAGCTGAATACTCCAAAGCAAATTCCTCCTATATTAAAGTACTTGGTGACAAAAAAAACAATTCTTATTCTGATTCTGATTCAGATTCAAAGAGGCGAAAGGAAACATTTTATTATGAGAATGTTGCACAGAATACCATACATTTACAGCAGCAACATTAATCAGGATTTAACTACAGAAATATGAACTCTAAAGATAATAGCCAAAAGCTTTTTTCCTGGAATAGTAAAACTGCGAAATAAATTCTAATAATATTTTCCATATAGAATAGTGAATCAGTAAAAAATTAAAAATATTTTTATTGCACCAACAGGATTGCCGTCCATAAATGTTGTCAGGTTGATAGTGTTGCAGAATTTGAAGTGACAGAGTGGATGAACAGTGAGGTATTTCAGATTTTTAACATAAAGCCTTTTTGTAACAGAATAACCATGAGGGTCCTTCGTGTAGCAATCTAGGAAACCAGCAGAAAGATTGATATTAGTGTGTCAGTGTATGAGCTTAGGGACTGAAAGCTGCTGGGAGCATCTGAGGCACACTGTCTGAATGGTTATTCTAAGCACACACTGTTAGAAGCTTCGAGCCTGAAAAACAACCATGAAGCCAACAACCAGCAACTGATACACAGCAAAGAGAAATATCATCAAAATTACTAGAAACAAACCTGTGTAGTTATCAGAAAGCAGTCAAATCAAGAAAGCCAGTCGAAAAACATTTCATAACCACACCGCTGCATGGCTTCATTTTCTGTCAAGCCAGGCAGGCATGCACGTCCATTGAGCCCATCTGATTTAATGCGAGGCGTCATGGTACCACGCAAGCCTGGGGATCAGAAGATATATTCTTTTTGAGGCAGAGCGAGAAAAACCTAAATCTTTTGCAGATAATCTTGCAGACATGCCATAAGACATGGACCATTGCATTAAAAGCAAAGTTCTGTATTACGCCACGTTAAACTGGTCCGTTTGCATACCAGAACAACACCGAAGTCTGTTCTCTTTCAGCACGCCTACTCACTGACATAACTGAAAAAAATGCCGTAATTACTTACTTTTAGGCTACATTTCCACGTTATTCTTTGGCTACTGCAGTAACGAAGAAAACTCACCAACCTACTGCTCAGCTTAAGCTCTCCCTCTCTCTCTGTCTCTCTCCCCTCACCCGGAATCCCCGCGAGAAGTGGACATATCATATGGTCTCACACATCGCCAGCAAAAGAAAAGGAAAAGAGAAAGTCCAACAGCCCTGCCTTGGGGCCCTGGGCACGGAGCCCCCCCAGGAATAACAGTACATGCAATATTCAGCCAGTTAAAGTGGTGAGAGCTCACCATTCTGGATTTGCAGAACTGAGGTATTGTGGTATACACCTGAACTCCAATTACGGCACTTCACCCACTACGGAATATTTTCAGATTAAATAAGCGATAAAAGGCCAGAGAGATGCCGGACTGTACTACAGCTGAGTAAGACTAGCAAAACCTACAGATTAATATATTCCTCACAAGCTGAGGTCCAACACCAGAGAATGGGCCAAAAGATCAAAACAAATCTGTAAGGCTTTTATATATATATATACATATATATAACTACACAATACATTGTATTGGCTTTCTGTATGCTTGTGGTGGGAAAGGAGGCTACAGCTATGTACCAACTGTTTATCCATCAAATATTGTGTCCTGTTTAACATCGTAAAATCTGAAAATGAGTCTTACGCTGAGGTCACGCCGGTGCTTTGTTACGCCCTGAAGAAAAACAAAGTATATATAAACTATCTGAAGAATAAAATAGAAGATATTTACAAATTCTTTTTAAAACCCTAAATATACTTTTCTTTGCAGTTACCATGGTTTATAATAATAATAATAATAGAAATAATAATAAATCACCATCATATCAACATTCATATAAAATAAAACATTGAATTTTTCCTCATTTGAAGAAAAGTGTATCAGTAGATGTGTGAAGAATGTATGAGCAGTGGAAAAGCGCTACATTGGAATTCCTTTCATTTCCTCGTAGTCTGTACATTTATGGTATAAGTGATTCACAGGTTGTGGATATACATCTCCATTACATTGGCTCTTCTGTGAAAACTGGCTGCTAATCAGGAACATGTTTGAGAAGTTAAAAAGGGTGGCAGAACACCTGAGATACCATGTTAGCTTCAACTTTAATTCATATTTTTCCATCCTTTTTTGGTGTAGGCTATATAAAAAAAATGAGGTTGGTTTTTGGCTTTAGTTAGCTTTACAAAAGGGTGGGGCGAGATCGCTATGGCGATGGGTTGGTGGAGGAGGATGAGGTAGGTGTGTGAGGCACCGGCTGAGAGCTGCTCCGGCTGCTGGGCGCTTTGCTGCTATTGGAGTTTGAGGTTCCAGAGGGGCCTGACGGGGCTGACCCAGGTGCCTGAGCAAAAAGCACACCTAAAAAAAAAACAATTAGAGGATATTATGATAGTGATCAAAGCTTGAAAAGCACACCATAAAAGGCGTGCAAGTTTAATCATCTGGAATACCTGCTTAACATTAAACAAATGAAAAAATATTTGTAACATTTTAGTTAGCTCAAACGTTTGTAGTTTTTGTCACAGTAGTACCAAACTAATCTTAAATTATCAGTGTACACATCTTGTGTTGTTGAAATGAAATGAAAATGAAATGATGATTCTTTATTGATCCCTGTGGGGAAATTCTCCCCATCTGCCCCATCTCGCTCTCCGTGATAACAAAGAGGTGAGAGCGAGCTTGGCAGCGATGGGCGGCCGTCTGCAGCGGCTCCCAGGGACCCGGGGGTTAAGGGCCTCGGCCCAGGGCCCACAGACGTGACTAATCTGCCGAGGGCGGGGCTCAGACCAGCTACCTCCCAATCAGCGGCACAGAGAGGCGCATACGGCCACTGAGCCACTGAGCCCCGCTGTGTTTTTTGGAGAGTCAGAATAATGAGAATAGGAAGTGTAGTAGCAATAGTAGTAGTAACATCATGTCGGTGCATCGCTGAAACGTCACAGCAATGTGGGCAGATGTGGGCGGGCAGATGTGGGCGGGCAGATGTGGATGGGCAGATGTGGACGGGCAGATGTGGACGGGCAGATACTCACCAGTGTAGACGACCCCATTGAGCTCCACAGACATGCTGATGCTGCTCATGCCATTAGTGCTGAGATTCAGGGCAGAGTCCTGCCTGCCGTCTGCAGAAGGGTTCGGAGAAACACGTCAGCGTCACGTGTCTCTGTGCCCCCGCCACGCACGTAGGATGAACTCAGCTCTGTTTACAGAAGCTGCTTTTGTACTCCTTGTTGAGCAAACACTGACACACCCATCGGCCAAATGTCTGGTCATGACAGGATGTGGCAGAAACGAACTAACTCGTACTATTCACTGAGAATCAGAGAGTAGAGAAGACAGTGTCAGACCCGCATTGTGCCCAGAGAAGGAGGACCTTGCTGCGGTCTGGAAGTTTACCTGCCTTCCGGAGATCTCCTATCAGCACTGCCCATTTGTGGAGACGCACTCATAATTATTCTGTTCTCTGAAGTGCTTTGTGCAATGAAGGCTTTTGAAATGCATCATTTGACCTAGGACCCTCCACCCCCACTCCTAAACTCCCCCAAAACAAAAAACAGGCGTCTGCATTTCCACGTGCTGATAACCTTCACAAAGCTGAACTGCGCCTCACCATTACGAGGTGTTTCCACACAGAAGTTAAAAAAAAACATGACGATCCTTACACAAGCAGAACGGATACTGATCATGAGCCTTCAGATTACAGTGCCCGTCTTGTTTAAATGAACCGATTCTCCTACTGCATAAAGACGTCCCCGCACTGTCCCTTACGGATCCAACCGTGAGAAATGCTGATGACATAAGCTACGCATCAGCTACAGCAAAAGCAAGCAGAGAAACTCATCGTCAGACGGGCCCCACTATTCTGGAACCATCATATTTCCAGTGAGCATTTTTAAATAGCACTGAATACGGTGTGATACCTGCTCCAGCCAGCAGGGCAACACGAGGTGGGGTGGGGGGGGGGGAGGGGGACTTATCTAGGGTACTGCAGATCTGCGATGGGGAACAACAGTGCAGCGTCAGTATGCTGGGAAATGCACCAGAAAACGGTGAGACTCTACGGAATAGCTGGTCTCATGTAACAATTAGCGATTAGTGATAAGGCACAGGCAAAGTTAATGAGTGTAGCCATGAACTAAGCAGGCAGCTCCCTGGGAAATCAACACCCATTTAGGTAGTGGATACAGACTGACAGACACAGTCACACACAGACTGACAGACACAGACAGACACAGTCAGACACAGACAGAGTCAGTCAGACAGACGGATGATTATTGATTTGGGGTTTAGGGTTTTGTTGTAGCTTTATGTCATATTTCCTGTTTCATCTTCCCCTTTATTTGCTCATGGCTGAAAAGCAAAACAGTTTTACTAATACAGAGGGTGTTTAAGGACTCATTCACAGATCTTCTGCATTGGATTCCTTTAATAATCTAGATATTTACCTTTCGCATGTGGCATGGCTTTAGGGACGGTATTTGACCACTCAATGCACTTTCTGGAGTTCCTGCGGAATCTTCCGGACCCGACGGGGTACATACCCTGGTTACTGATGCGTATGTTCATGGGCATCTGAGCCGTCATGGCGAGCAGGTTGTGCTGCAGCGCCCTCTGCAGGAGCCGCTGGTGCTCCTCAGCCGGCACAGCCATCTTCTTCTCTGGCGGCTCTCCGGCCTCCAGCTTGTCCCTGAGCTGCTCCAGCGCGGCCATCTGGGCTGCCATGGCGACCTGGGCCGCGGCCACCGAGTGGCTGGGCAGAGAGCCCCCCCCCCGGCACCCCACTGTGGGGGCCTGGCCGCCGTCGTCTTCTATGGGGGCACAGGGCAAAGGCGTCAGCGCAGGATCCTGCCCAAACTTGTGGGCTCGCAAACAGCTTATTAGACCGTCACAGACATGCCTCGTGCCCTTTGCATCCTGGGTAGCCCGTGTGGGCGGAGCTTATGGAACATCAATGGATGGTCGGCAGCCCCACGATTTTCGTATTAGATTTAGTTACAGATTGTGGTATTAGATTAAAGCCAGTCACCAAACTCCCAAAGGTTTTAGCAGCACAGTCACAAAGCAACCCCCCCCCCCTCCCCTCCGTGACAGTCACCTTTCTTAATCTTCTGGATGGGGGTGAGCGCAGCACCGTTGGTGCCCACAGCCATGCCCATGCTGGGGATGGCCAGTTTGGGTGAGGAGAGCATGGTGGGGGTGCCGTTGGGCGAATAGGTGAAGAGCGACCCCCCGAAGCTCTGCCGCCGGCCCTCCCGCCGGTTACTGTCAATCGCTGCCTGCAGCTCGTCCGGGTTGCTGAGGCCACGCTTGTCGCATTCGTAAGGGTAGAGGTACTTCATGTATCTGTTCAGGAGGGGGCGGGGCGGGCGG
>JAODJW010000033.1:784050-804114 GCA_026777045.1 Hyperopisus bebe | reverse complement strand
ACCGAAAGGGCATATAGCTGGAACCTGAACTGCATATACGGCACCGAAAGGGCATACAGCTGGAACCTGAACTGCATCAGGGTGAAGCTTGTCACAGGGCCTCTGTACTCACATGTGCTCCTCTTCATCAGAGCCCATCATGTCCTTGTAATGGCCCTCTCTCTCCTCCTCCTCCTCCTCCTCCTCCTCCTCCTCCTCGTCTTCCTCGTCGTCCCCCACGCTGCTGTGTTCCGACGTGGGGCTCTCCGGCGCCCTCTGCAGGCCGGCGGCAGCTGCCCTCATGGCCGCTAGCGCCACCGTCTCGGCCGGCTCTGGCTCGGGGGCGGGGCTCCCTGTGCCATCCCCGTCCAGCGAGGGGCCCTGGGGGGGGCGTCGCGCTTGGCCAGCCTGCTGCTGCTGCTGCTGCTGCTGCTGCTGCTGTTCCAGGAGCAGCTTGGCCCTCTGCTGCCTGTGCAGGTTCTCCATCACAGCCTGCAGCTTCATCTCGGGAGGATGCTGCCCAGCACGGCCCTGGCCGCCTGCGTCAGAGCTGAGGGGCACAGGTACACACGAAGGAGAGCCCCCACCTGTGAGTTACACCGGGGAGACAGGCTGAAATTCTCCAGGGGGAGAAAAATTAGATCCTCACAGTATTTTTTCCACCCGAGAAAAAAAAGTCTCAACCTGGAATGTGAAGAGCTGGACACTGTAATTCCGTGGGAGGGAAAAGTGGCTAAAAAGACGTCCCAGTTTTGAACTCCGGGAATCTATCCCAGTCCGGAGCAGCGGCAGTGAAAGCACCCAGAGCGACGAAGAAAGATGGAGTTTTCAGGAAAGTCGCAGGTTCTCAGGCACTCAAGCTCAGTCCAAAAGCAAAGCCCAGTGAGATGCCGTCTACAGCGATGAGGTCACCATGCAGCCGGTGAGCTTTGGACCCCTCAGGGCCTGCTGGAGACAAAGGCAGGGGGAGCAGGTCAGGAAATGAATCGGGCAAATGGGGTTTTAAAGAAATTATTTTTAAAACACCACCATGTTGATATTTAAATGGAAAATTCATTTGCCACAGCAAGCCGGTCATTGTGAGCTCACCATTGTTGTGACATTAGTGCGTACGGCATTTTCTCTGGTTTGACACGGCACAGCCGTCTTGCGGCGTAACAGAAGACTATGGGATAACGAGGAGTGGGACGCGCTGCACAGATAATGCTTTGTTCACTTGCAGAGTGCGGTGAGCAAATCGTTTGGTCTTGCATTTTTTGCGTAACTCATAAGACGTCGGGCTACGCTGATATGCTCATTTTCTTCGGTGTGTTTAAAGGCAGGGTTTTTTTGGAAGGAAGTCTGGCATCGGGGCAAAAATACTCAAAGCCAGGCTTAAAATACCTGAGTGATCAGACCTAAGGACAGCAGTGTTTAAAGGTATGATAAATTGTTAGTATTTAAAATACAAATAAATGACTCTTGTTTTAGTAACACAGTAGCAGGATGAGATGATCCGGACTTCACTGAATATTGAGCAGATAATATAAAAAGCACTGAGCTGGCTTCATGGAGTGTGACTTTAAATATCACTGGATGGTAAAAGATTTAGATGACATAAGAAAATGAGGGAAACTCTGCAGAGTGTAAAGCTCACTCTCTGCACGTAAAAAGCTGGGTCCTCCTCCTTGCAGAATACTAAAGTGGCAAATATCGATGCTGAGGGTTTTCAAGCAATCAAGACTTTGACAATTATAACCAAAGATCCACGGCCAATTACAAGAACATACATACAAAAAGAAAAAAAACTTACACTGATCATGGAATTAGAAAACAGCCATATAGAAGAAAAATGCAAGCATTCAAGGTGTCTCTTCATTCAACAGATTAACTGAGTTTGGAACTGAAATTGCTAGTTCTCCTTTCAAAGTTCTCAAGGTAGAATGGATGGATGAAGGGAAGAACGAACAACGAGGAAACAGCGAGAGCAGCAACAAACGAGAAGGATAATGGGAGATCTAATGGTTAATGCTTCATTGCCATGGGGGGGAGGGGCACAGCACACATTTCAAGGTCTTAACAAACAGGTCATGGTGATAAGGAAAACACGGAGGGTCTAATTCCATAGAGATAAGCAGAGACACGCGGCTCCCTGCAGACTCAGAGCGGGCCCCTGCTTTCTTGTCCCATCTTGCATAGTCTCTGGCCCCACAAGCCAAGTCAGGATGTGCGCAACCATTTTGGAAAATAACACACATCTTGTTGTGCGTTAAGATCCCTGGCCTGGGCAGGCTGATGTTCAAAGTAGATGCAGCTAGTGTGAACTAAAGTGAAGAAATCACAACATAAAATAGATAAAAAAACAAATGTTTCCGAAGTTAATCTGGGTAACAATATAACATTGAATTTTTACATCTTTTTGGTGACGGGAACTTAAATGGCATCAGAGATAAACTTCTCATTCCACTATGGGGGATTATAAATCACTTCCTTGTTACTGAATTATGATTCCCTAGTCTTTGGTGCCGCTGCTGGTTCTGTAAACTCGGATCAGTGTTTTTCAGCCTGGTTGCAGGTTCTTCTGTTTAATTAAGTAACAGTTCTGAATTTCCATATGACACATGCTATTTTTATAAGCTACTCATTTAGCTTTTGGTGGTTTCTGTTGGCTGTTCTGCAATCGCTATCACAAAGCCAAGATAACAGGCTGCCAAGGGAGATCCTTAATCAGTAAGGAATGCATCACCCCGGCACGCAGGAACCTCGCAGGAACACTGCTAGTCACTCAGTGTTCTCCATCATAACACTACTTGTATGCAAACAGCGGTGGAGATCTGTAAATTCAGAAGCTGTGTTTTCATGTGCAGGAAACACTGCAGAGTTTACTCATGTTCCTCAAAATATCACTAGACAAGACAGCTCACCGCCGTAATGCATAAGACCTACCCAAGGACCAATGAGCCTCGCAAAGGCCTTGTATAAATATTTTACCAACCCCTTAATACTGAGCACAAATCAGTGTTTGACTACAACAACCCTTAGAAGGTAGAAGTAGTGGTACAAGTGAGGTAGTGAGCATTTCCCCTTAGGATCCCCAATGGATCTCGCAGAACAATTCTGGGTTCTGAAGGAAATGCTACCATGCAAAGAGACATACAACATAATCCAAATCCACTCATGTCTGAACTTGATCGAAATCCCTTAATCTTCAGAACCACTCACCTCTTCACAACCACCAGTCAAATTCTCCAAACTGCTTGAAGATTTTTCTGTAAACCCCTTACACAGACCACTGATCTAGGTGACAATTCAGAAGAGCCCCTCGTCATCTTCTGTGTTTTAAAATTGAGTTCTGACCATGTTGTTCTATTGATTTGTCAACATTTACTTCCATCTCGAGACTCTTGCTGTCATCCATTTTCTCAGATCGTCCCACTCATGCAGGACTTGAACCCTCTGAGATCCAGAATCTGCTCTGGTTTGTACAAGTCAATTAAAGACGGCATGTGTAGACAATGTGTTTCTAGAAAAAAATCCCCCTTTTTCTGGCTGCAAGCTTTGAAAATGGAGTGGAAAATAAAAAGAGCCCACAGAGACTGCAAGATCTGACTTGGTGATGGAATCTTTTTACAACCACAGCTAAAAACGACAGACAGCCATGTGCCATCATATGCATACATATATTACACATGTAGGGACACTAATATGTTTTACAAAACAGCATAAAGTCCTCATATGCGGGATTGACGGACACAGCAGGGTGACCCTGCAAGTTTATCATGGAATGTAGCTGGGTCTCTCAGTCAGGCCACATCTAGCCAAGGGCAATAAAGAAAGACATACAAACAGAACAGGCCTCAAACGACACATACACACGCACGCACGCACGCACACACACGCAGTGGAGCCTTTAAACTTGCAGCAGTCTGGTATGTTTGGCACGAGTATGATGTAATGCCAGAAGCTGGCCAGGATTTCACCATGGCTGGGACCCAAAAAATGAAATCACCTCCTTTTCCTTCCTTTTTTTTCTTGGCAGAGTCACTGCAGAGTCTGCATGCCAGAGGCACACTTTGGCGTGCAGGGTTTGGCAGACACACAGCTGAAAGTCTGCCAAACCACTTGACTTTCCCATAACCTCAGGAAACACCAGACATCAAAAAGAGTCTTACTCATACACCATATTCTTTTTTCCTTTCTAAGATGACAATAGTGCAAACATACTCTCTTAGTACATGTACAATTACATATACAAGTGTTTTTGTGCTTGACAGCTAGGTCTATGCGGCTAAAATCTAACCACTACATGCTGCACACCATGTGCAACATTTGAATCAATATCATTTGGGAAAAAGATTATAAAACTCGTACAAAAAAGACAAATATTATTGTTACACATAAAGGAAACAAATTTGCAAAACTACTGTTCACCTCCAATCCTGCAAAAATCCCTGCAAAAATATGTTCATATCCATATGTACAAATAAACCCCATGTCTCCTGTACGTACATTAAAATATTTTAGGAGAGGAAAACCCAACCCGATCCAACATAAAACTCATAATATCATTTTTAAAGTAGAGTAAAGGCAGCCGGAGTCGTTTGACAGCGAACGGGCCTCCATGACAGCAAATACCTCAAAGACAATTACCGAGGGATTTAACATGAACAAAAGCGTGATTTTGAAACATAAAAAAACTGAATTTTGTTTACATAACTATTTAGGTAAAACAGTTCATTGTTAGACGAAAAAACTGATACTGGGTTGACGGAGTACAAGGGTCCTTGTGAAATGGCTGAATAGACGTGTTCCTCCCTCCTCCTTCGGGCAGTTTAAAATCAAAATTGCAACACTTTTCATGTAATGCAATGCAAAAAAGAGGAACAGTCACATTATGAAACTCTTCTTGCTAATAATAAAAAATACGCATCAAGATGGAGACTCTAGTATAATCGTGAACGCAGCCATTCAGATAAAATTAGACAGATACCTTCAATGGAATGCCTTCGGTTTTTGCAACAGACGTTACCTTTAATTTCGACTTGTCTGTTGAAACATTCTGGAAGTTCAGACTAGTTTTCACTGTCTTTGGGTGTGTTCGCCCGCCCCCACCCCACCCCCAGAGAGGGCTATCGAAACACTAAATGTTGATCGTCAGAATACATTCCTCAGCAGCGCGCTGCTGGTCACCTTCTGAAAACGGCGCGGGCTGACGCGTCTGACACCCTCCTTTAACAAGACGCGTTACTCACTATACAAGCTTCATTATGCAAAGACGCTGGGTCTTTAAGAGGGGGAACCGCACCACATACCCACGTTTCCACTCCACATAAGTCCGACATAGAGAAAAACTTAATTTCCTCAAAATATACATCGGGACAGCAGATGCGTCATAACTACGGATGTGTTGTTTTCTGAATCGCCACCCCTATCAATCAACATAATGAAACATAATAAAATATTTCATAATTGACGTAACTTACAAAACGCAATTGTAGACTTAATAATACAGCATCAATTTGAGAAATTGTTGCAGTTGCTGCTGCACGTTCTCTTGTCATCGCTCCTTCTCTGGCTGTGTGTTCAAGATGTTGGATAAAACACTCTTTAGGGGCTCAGATTAGGTTGTAGTCTCTGTATTTCATAGGGCTTGCATGTGGATATTTTCTTTTACAAACAACAAAATGAAGAAATAAACCTAGTATATATTTTTTTTAAGTTTTTTTTTTTTTATAATTCCATGCATTCCATCTTTAATAATAGGGCTGAACGCTTGAATTACCGTTTAGAAAACCTGGGAACACCACGTTTTCGGTGACCTGTATATTAAGAGATTCCTACAATGCTCTTCTTACGAAGGCAGACTCTCCAAGCCCTTAGGTAAATTCTAATACAAGATATTTCATGAACTTGATAAACAAGTTTGACTGGACTTGCTGTAATCTTTTGTGTTGGCCAACTGAAATTTGTAAAGGTGGTTGTGGGTTACATTAATATTAAACGGACACAATTCTAAAGTGAATGCAAATTTAGTGATTATTGTAAAAGAACACGTTTAAAAAAATCATCTTTTTTCCCTTGAATAACATTTTTGTATAAAGACGATAAGACTTAATAAATCCTTATAATTTAGTGTTATGTTAAAAACAGGCAAGTGTTTTTTAGAATCTATTTTATTCCAGCCTGTTATGTACCCACACTGAATACAAAAATACATCTAATTGAATATTTTAGACCCAAAATACACCTAGGCACCCACACAAAAAATTTAAAACTGAACAAAGTTTTGAAGACTAAAATATTATAATACCATTCTTATGATTACAACAGGAAACACAAACATTGCATATATGAATAACGTTTCTTGTTGAATTTGTATTTTGTGCAGTATACACTGACAGATTTTATTTTCACCAATTGGGTGAGGTTGGGGGTTCAAATCCCACCTCTGCCCTAGGTGAAGACCACATGTTCTCCACATGCTAGATACCGCAGCTTCCAGCAGCCCAAAGCATGCAGTCGGACTAAGAAAACCTAAGAAACTGCCGTTGGCATGTGCATCTATCTGTACTTGGGGGGGGGGGGGGTATCCCATGCAGGCCCCCCAAGCTTCTGCCATATGTTGCCTCAGATAAGCTCCTGGTGATCCTGGTGAGATTTCTCCTACATTTTTCTCACTTTTCAATTTTTCACTCCCACACTGAACATAACAAATAAAGGCGAAGACGGACCATGGTGCCAGTGGTACGAGTGACACATTCCTTTCATTTATTAAACAGTCATTTAAAGGTAAAAAAGCCTCCTTCTTTGCCTGAGAGAGCCACTACTCAAATGACTACACCTGCAACAGTCCAGCCCTTTCGCTATTCTGTATCACATAACGCCGAGCGACTGACACCGACCAGCACTGACATCCTGGACCATCCTCAGAATGACCAACTTCAGCCACGCATGCTTGTTTCTCATGTGTAGTATCTGAGTTGAATTTTTAAATCATTTGCTCAATGAGAGATCCTAACATTTTCTGACGGTGCACTATCATTGGCACTGGGTAGAAATGGCTTGATTGTTATAACGTCACACTTGATGATCGAACGTGATCTTACATACATTTTCCCTTCGGAATGTACGATGAAGTGTTAGTGGTTATATGTCGACCCTCCACACACCGGTCGCAGATGGAAAATCAAGAGAAGCAAAGACGGTGCTCATTGACAGGTGATGTCTCCTATTGAACATGTGCAGGCTGCCACGGCAGAGCGCTACACTATTTTCTGAAGATTCCCCTCCCCCCACCCTATTGAAAGGTTTCCTGATCGCTCAGAACATCTCATAAAAGGCACGTTTCCCCTAAATAAATATACGTTGTAAATTCATCAAATTACTTAGAAATATGACTATTCGTTTCCTTTGGTTCTTAAATACTAATATCAAATATTGACTCAAATAAAGATTATATGGCTGGCGAAGACCTGTCTTGCCTTTGATGAGCTGGATTGTAAACTGGTGAACTCCGTATTTGTAATATTAAAAACCTCATGCGCATTTGCATAGCTTTTTCCTATTATTGAATCATATTAACTAAATACATTTTAGTTTATTGGAGTGCAAAGGTGTCGCACGTAAGCTAAAACTTGCTTTTAAGATATTATTAAACAAAATCATGGTGTAATTTTATCCATTCTACAATGGTAGTTCATTAACAAAGTGAAAAAAGTCTCATAATGGACAAGACAATGAAATATTTGGTTTTCTTGAGTAAAAATGGGAAAAACCAACTAAAGAACAAGAAGCAGCAGCACGAAGTAACCGTCGATGCTTCGTGTCACCGGATGTAATGGAAAAGCTAAATGTAGGTTACGTGGTTGACTTTCTAATAAGCTAATATTCTTTTTTAAATATAACGAATATTTCCCATAACACTGTGTCATATAGGCATTAACCGGGTTAAAATTAGGCGGGATGCATTTTCGGCAAGTTATATTTTGATGACATTTATCCATTCTAGTCGTAGTACAGTCAATCGGACACATTTTCTATACCGTTTAAAATATCTAAATCTTGATTCATACTTTACGATTAACAGTAAATGATACATAAATGTGAAATTGGAGCACAATTTCTGAGCAATCTGTGCCCTGTAACGTGTGTACCTTAAGTATATATCAGATCTAGCACTTTACAAATTGTAAAACGAAAACAAAACGAAATCTTACAAAACCTACAGAAGTTCACAATATGAAACCAGACGAAATCCAGTCGTGAATGATTTTGGTGCATATTTCAAGTTATAACAAAACAGACGGGAGAAAATAACAGATCAATTTTAAAGTGAAATGCAATAATAAACATCGAAAGACAAACATCCAAACAATGTGTATTATGAGAAATTAACTTGTACTGAATGAAGCGCTGGTGAAAGCTAAACGTGAATCAGTGCTACAAAATTCCATTTCGGCCACTTTCAACGTGTACGTTTACGAATTGTAACAGGAATGTGTCAACATTTTGAACATTTTAAAAAAGAAGGACAAAACAAGCACGGAAAGGCAAGGATCGAAAAGAGTATTAACCGTGTCTCGTTTTTTAAACATGCCGAACGTAAGAGGCAAGAGAGAGAGGGGAAAAAACTCACCACATCAGCTTCCGTTTTGTTTTTGTACTCTTGGGAACCGGAAGAAACATTCCTGATTTGTGCGTCAATGTAATACGATTATTAAATGAATATTTATTGTGAGTCAACGAAGTATAATTCTGTCCTGATAGTATTATTTATATTCGATTGCAATCATCTAATTCGATTTCAAAGTATGGCTCTATTTAGACGTAACATTGTATCCTTGCCTAATCTAAGGCGTGCTCACGATCCTCGAGTCAAATCATTGGTTGACAAACAGCGATCAGATGCAAATTCCTAACCTCTGAATCAGAGGGGCCAGCCTACCCCAATAAAAGGGATTATCAGCAAACAACACAGTTTTTCAGTTCAGGCAAACGGTCAAAATGTTATTTAAAGATGTCGGCGGCTTTCATTAAACGATGTTTTGTTAAAAAAAGATTTTCTTAAACTCTAATTTGATAACATAAACATAATGCTTGCTGTAGCTGCTTCGGAGTCGACCCTAGCCATAGTTCACAATTTCACATGCACGTTACTTGACAGATTCTCCCTTGTTTGTAAGGCGTACGTATCCGGTACGTACCCCATGTTGAGCATTTGGCGACGTTCCCTGAGATATGAGCCCTTTTAACCTGACAGTGGGTGAGTGTCGCCAGCGATATGTGCAGTAGTGTAAAGTACACAGAGTAACTGATGAATGAATGATTAAAGAGCTTACGTGCGCACGCGGTTGCGTTTTGCCTATCAAATTTCTCTGGTTATTTTGAGAGAGTGTCTAATTTACAAAGTTGTCGAAATGAATAGTCAGTGTGTAAATTTTGAATTTAAAAACTGCTAAATCAGTTATTTCTGTCTACACGCATTACCATATAGTGTGCTATTGTCATTCATTATGTAGGCCTACTGGTCTTTCATGCGTGCTTATTCTTTATATCCAAGATCTACATTTTTTTTTACATACAATTTGATTATTGAGGAATATACGGATCACGCCGTATAAACCTATATTCAACAAATTTGTCACGGGAACATGCAAATGCTTATGAAAAACCGAACTAGGCTTATATCCATAACCTGGCAATGGTAAATTAACGAACGTTAAGTAGAAAAATGAAGTAGAATGTTTTAAAAGAAACTTGATCAAACATTCATGAAGTGGCTAGAAATATAACTACTAAATATAAAATATATCACATTAGAGTTCTGTTAAATGTAAAAATATATTTAGAACAATTAATAATTTAACTACTCAACGGCTGAAAGAATCTGCCCTATACACACCTATACTGTAGTAAACACCTAAAGCGAAGCCTACTACTGCCATAATCTGCCTTTTATAGGCTACCGTTATTCCTAAATAATATATTGATCATTGCCGTTAATTCACACGATATTTTGGTAAAATTATTTAACTTGTCTATAGATATGAACTTAAAGACAGCGTGCAGTCGCTTGAGTGTGTTTTTCTTTTGCCACGTCAGTTATTTACTATAGCAACTAGAGCATATGTGTATTACACAATACGTCAGTGACGAAGACGTTTTATATGCAATGAAATGTCGATGACCAATAGTATTTTAAAACATTTTAAGTATTTGAGAAATAATTACAGGTTAAAGAAGAAATATCATTTCAGTACATCATATAGAACCACCTGGGATGAAAAATATATATTGATATTCGGAAAACGGAAAAAACAGAAATGAAATACAATAAATGTTCCAATTGAAACTTTGACGATTGCTTCAAAGTAAAACAAACGCTTCTTAATAGTACAGCGCCATCTAGCTTGAACATCGGGTATTAGGACCCGGATTCCGCATTACCCGTGATTATCGTATTAGCCACTTATGCCTCAGGTATTGCACTTTCAAATTGTTCCTCCGATGTCCTCATTAACCTGGACTGATATTTATATACATTCTTCTTTATATTGTGCGTTTGTTTAGCTAGTGGGACCTGTGCACCAAATGTTTTGCTTGACTTCCACAGACAAAAGTTCCAGAGAAAATTGCACATCCACCGTAGATGTGCATGTGTAGAAAGGTTCTGGTTATTTTGGTTTGAAACTTCTATATGTGTGAGATTGCTGTACCAGAGTGGGAACACTTAGAGGACATCACTAATCTGGTCTAGTGGGAAATGTTGTGATTATTGAAACTGACCTGAGCCTTAACTGGGTGGAAGGGGTCATATTAGTATTCAGGTTCATTTACACTGCCTCTCCAAAAAAAGGTCGCCATTTAAATTTATATCAGTAAATACTTAAGAGCCAATGACTGGATCATTATTGCAGCTCAGCAACATTATGCAGCAATAAAGTGAAGTCAGCCGAGTACCTGAATCTACTGAATGGCCAGGTTACACCTCCATCCATCATCAGTGGGTTTTTCTCTTACCTGTTGGCATGGGCATATTCCAGGACGAGAATGCCAAGATTCATTGGGTTTGAATTGTCAAAGAGTGGTTCAGGGAGCATGAGGAATCATTTTCACGCATGACTTGGTCACCACAGAGTTGTGACCTTGACCTCATTGAAGGTCTTTGGGATGTGCTGAAGGAGGCTTTATGGAGGTTCAACTCACTTGTCAATACAGGATCTTGGTGAGAAATGAATGCAGATCTGGATGAAAATAAAAGGGTGAGATGTTGCATAAGCCTGTGGAAACAATTCCATGACAAATGTGCGCCATAATCAAAGCTAAAGGCGGCCCAATGAAAAATTCAAATGGCGACCTTTTTTTTGGACAGGTAGTGTATATTGCACTTACCTACCCATATTCCAAAGGTAACTGCCATGGCAACAGTGCAGTGAGCACAGAGGCTATGCGGTGATGAGGGTTCCGACAGTGCAGTGAGCACAGAGGCTATGTGGTGATGAGGGTTCCGACAGTGCAGTGAGCACAGGGGCTATGCTGTGATGAGGGTTCTGACAGTACAGTGAGCACAGGGGCTATGCTGTGATGAGGGTTCCGACAGTACAGTGAGCACAGGGGCTATGCTGTGATGAGGGTTCCGACAGTACAGTCAGCACAGGGGCTATGCGGTGATGAGGGTTCTGACAGTGCAGTGAGCACAGGGGCTATGCGGTGATGAGGGTTCTGACAGTGCAGTGAGCACAGGGGCTATGCGGTGATGAGGGTTCCGACAGTGCAGTGAGTACAGGGGCTATGCTGTGAGTCAGCACTCATTATGGTCAGATTTGTGGTGAATAAGCACCAGCCAGCCATTTCATCCATCCATCCGTCCTCTAACCGCTTATTCTGAGGTGCTTTTCTCAAAAGTATAGTTGGAATTTTGTGACTGAATAGGTCCAACTATGCAAGTTGCTAATGGGCCTTTTTGGGAGAGGCACCCTAGTCTGGGTTGTGTGTGTGTGTGTGGGGGGGGGGGGGGTCGGACCTGGAATCAAAAGTAACTGCCCATCTCCTGGAATCTGTATGCTCTGAATCAGATTATCTGATATTGTCAGGTTCTGTTCTACTTTTCATTTTCTTTAATTTTAAAATTATAATTAATATAACATGAAGTGTTCAAATATATTCTGAATATGTATTTTTGTGACAAGTTTAATTTTATGTTTTTCTTGTGGAGTTTATGTTCAGTGGTAGCGTGTTGCGTGACCGTACTGGGTGCGGACTTGTCCGCCTGCTTGGCTACCCTCATTTCAGGAAACTGTGTTACTTATGAAATACGTCATTTTAAAAACAGAAGTCACTCATAGGTCGTTTCAGGCTCCATATCAGCTTGTGGTGATATTCTAGCAGTGTTTCTCATTTTTGATGTCTTTTTCAAATATGACTCTCTCAAAGTTCTCTGGTGAGAGAGAGGAGTCAAGTTAAGAAATGGTGTGAATGAATGAATCACTTCTTGAGTGTGCTGAAACACATCTGCTCTCCAATTTCTCCTGATACTTCAACCGTCCCCCTCAGGTACCTTGAATACTTACAGTAGCTGCAATAATCACACAGCAGAATGTTCCCAACCAAAAAGAAACATTGAAATGTTGACAAAAGCCAATCATGATGAAATTAACTTTTTTAATCCAGGGAATATCACGACACAATTTATCCTTTCTAGCCTAACCATCAATAAATCCTGATTGCGTCACTTTGACAGAAATCCTTTGTAATCTTGGCTGAAAGAGATTGTCAAACTTACACACACGAACCATGATGAGAGGTTAGTGGGGTCCGCTGGTGTTACTTGCATTTGTCAATAGCTTCTTTAGCGTTATAACCACTGAGAAATTTTCTGAAATATTTTATTTAATGATAAATTACTCAGGACAGATAAACATTGGTCTACAAAAGGAAAAAAAAAACACCAAACATCTGACATTAACTACAATGTTCTCATTTATCGCTGACGTGAAATCGTTTTAAGATCACTTCAGTTACGTACATGAACACCCCACAATAAATTAAAATTCAAAGCTTATTTCATACACAAGAGATCCTTTCTATGATGTTACCAATGGTGCCGATACTATGTGGATTGATGATGCATCAATGTTTGGCAAAAAAGTGCAAATTAGAATATAGTTACATGCTTAAAGCTCATAACTGGCTGAAACAACTACCTGCCAGAACCACTATTAAAAGACACAAGTATGGCTGAAAAAGGAAACTAAAAACTAAAACCTCAGGAAACCATGAAGTACATTTTGTATTTTTAAACCCAACAGCATGAAGGTAAAGTTGACAGACCTTTAACTTTGGTTTAGACCACAGGGTGCCAACAGGTCACAAATCTTTCTGAATATTAAACAATCAATACTTTCAAAATCAGCTCCATTAAACACATTCACATTTAATAACATCCAATTAAAAGTCATGGGACACGCCTCTGAAGGAAGACGAATGGGGCAACTGTCAATTTTTGTTTGCAGCGAATAAGCGCAGTAGAATGAGAATGCGAGCAGGGGAGCGATCTTACCAAAGATCTCAAGGTGAACACAATGATTAGAGGTTTATAGCCAGCTGATACCACACGCCTCTGAACTACAGTGAAGCAGTCGTTAAGGCCACAAGGTGATCTAAACATTTTATGTACGATAATTGCATGTCCAACTGCTTCTGGAAGGACAGTGTGTGTGTGTGTGTGTGTGTGCACACGATATTTATAAACCATACACATGTGCAGCCATCTTTTTACAGGTAGAATGTAAACAATACATTCACGCGTGTCTGCATGTATGTAAAACTGCCAGTGCAGTACCTGGATCTCAATTTCATTATTAACTCTCTGGGACAAGTGCCTATTTCCAGTATTAGATACCAAAGACTGCATTAGAAACCCGATGATGTAACACACTGAGCTCAGTCAGCTGTGATTAAAAAACAAAAAAAACAAGCTGATCACACAGAAATAACACAGCACCACATGGGATATCTGGGTAAACAGCTGTACAAGTTACATTCACTTCTATTAAACCTATAACTGGCAGATAGAGGCAAAGTCTGTTCACTGCTGCTTTCACTGCAACACATTATTTTCCAAACATCCGGGTAAGATGCGAGTGTAAAAACAGCACCATATGTTAATGTCACAAGATCTTTCAAATTTGTGCCTGAGAAGATACAGCTGTTTGTCAATTTCACCACAATTCCAGTCAAAAAGGCAAACCAGGTTAGTCCTACAAAGGTATTCATGTTTTAGGTCATGTGATACTTCAAAATTACCATTATGCAGCATAAAATCAATTACAATTCAAGATTGAACTGCTTTACAAATCACAATCATACTTGGTATTACCATCTACAGTTAAATCAAATTTAACCTTATTAAAAGAAGCACTTTAAATCAGATTTTGGAAATCACTGCCATTATGTTTTCCAAACATATCTGTATATTCCTTGCAGACAGGAACAATAATTGTGTAAAGATATACTGACCAGATGACAAGGGAAAACTCAAACAAAATACCTCCCACCCACTGAAAAACAAGACTGAAGAACCTGGAGGTTTTCTATGACTTGTAATAATGTAAATTACTTTTCACAAAAAACATACATTAAGTCTGCTTTTGACAATCACATTTGTGCAACTTACGTATGGCTCTGACCTGGTGACAAATTCAATCAAAACATGTTAATGTCCCACAGAATTAATAATTGGATGGATTGTGTACAAGGTGACCAGCTTTGGCTCATCCACGGCTGAGAGCTGTTCCTGGTCAAACCAAGAAGCCAAGATCCCAGGGAACAAGCACCATCTCTTAGCTCCAAACACAAGTGACAAGCGATTATTGGCTTAATCTGTGAAGTTGGTGGTCACTGTCAGGCTGTGATCCGCTCTCAGATCATCTGCTCCAGGTAGGCGGACAACAGGGGTTTCGGGGGTGAAAACTCCTCCTGTTTGTTCACAACCTTGGTTTGACGATCACCGTTGTGGTTGATACCTAAATTATGCAAGAAATATTGGGGAAACGGTGTTTTACATAAAGGTACAGAGTGTTAGAGAGCTTTTCCAGCTCATAAAATCAGGCATTAGAGCACTACAAACGTCTGTAGTGGTGTGACCACTGGTAGCTATGACATTAGCAAGACCAAGGCTTTCTGCAATCGAGTCGGAGTCAAATCGATACACAGTGTGTGTGTGTGTGTGCATGTGTGTCTGCGCGGCTCTCCTGGTCCTGCTGCATTGGAAAGATCTAGCCTGATCTAAAGGTCACCTGATACCTAACTGGTCCCAGTTTGGGTGAAATGGGAGGAAAATTCATTACTCCCTAGAAAACCTATGGTTGATCTATTACTTAAAACAACGAAGTGATACCAAATTAAGCCACGTGCCTTTGCCTGAAAACCAGTCAATTCTTTCAGGAGGAAAATTCTGAAACACCAGACGGTACAGTCAGGTTACAGAACTTACTTGCGGACACAAGGTCCATGTACTGGCAGACAGCGTGAAGCAGCAGTCTCTCATAACTAGTCAAAAAAAAGCAAAATAGTACCGTTATAAATAAATGGAAATGATTTCCATTTACAGGCTATTGCTGACACACAACTAGGTTACATTCTGACAGACAGGCTGTATGTCGGAATAGGATAATCACACCGACGTTTAGGTGTGAAAATGAGGGAGGAATCAATGTCGGAGACTGAGATGGTCACACTGCCATTCAGGACAGCGGTCTCCCTCAGCAACCTTCAGACGGCACCGAGAGCGCGCTAGGGCGACAGCCGCCCAAAATTAATCTGTACAATTTACTTATGTTTGAGTTGTCGTTAGTCACATGGTTGTAAGTCTGTACAGTCTGTTGTGACAGTCTGTATCTCTGTGATCCAACATTACAGCACTTATCTTTACGTACAGAACTGAGTATTGACACACTGAAGGCGGCATTCAAACAAACCTGCTGGCCAGTTTTGTGGTGTAAACAGAGCGAGGATGAGCCACAAAAAACCGCAGCAGATCTTCTTCCAGCACCTCCAGCATCCCCTTTGCAGACCGAGGAAACGGTATCATTTAGAAGGAAGCATCATTTCTGCAGAGCGACCGCACTGCCGGAAACACTGTGTCTGCTCAGCTCAGAGCAGCACTAACCATGGGGACGTGTCGTCTCCTGAGTGCAGTGCGAAGCCGCCGGTCAATCCGCTGGAAGCAGTCCTGAGCAGTGTAGGCTGGATCCACTGAGATTTAGCCAATAACCCGGGATTACTTCATGGAAGACACAGTCACTCGTTCTCTGTGATGCCTGCCGACTCCCGGCAAACCATCAGAAACTGGTTTCATGTACCTGACAAGGCCGCTAATGAGGACAGCAGGTCCTACTTATGCAAACCATCCGAAAGTGAGTGAGAACAGGACTTACATTCTCTCTGATCCTTAGGCACCCTTTCGGAGCAGCTCTTTCCTGCCTTCTTCTCCAACAGAGCCAGCAGCTTGTCCTGTTCATCTCCGGAACGATTCATAAAATCATTCCATGACTGAGATGAGGGGGAAATAACATCAGGTTAGGGCTGGGCTGTATAAACAATATATCGAATTATCATGATACAAAAACAGTAAGAAAATGAGCAACTTCAATAAACTGTCAACAAGGATACTGCTTGATACTTCAGCCTATCACATCACAGAAAGAAACAATTTCAACCAATCATATGGTAGTCTTAAGGACGGACGACCAACTCCCCAAAAACTGCACAGTGAAGTTGAAGGAGCATGACGTATGCTAATGTTTTGGTAATAGCATGAAAGAGATAAAGCTCTTCAGAGGAAGCTTCAAGTGTCGGTGAAGACGGCGACAGCTCAGCAGCTGTAATAATAAGATAAAGTAACAAGACTCTGCAGTGTTGGTGCTGCAGTCCATTCTGCAGTTTAAAGTCTGACACACAACAGACTTCTGGTGCACGGTAAAAAGAGAAAGAAAAACATTGGGTGTCCACACAGGGAACAGAGGTACCTACCTGGATGTAACTGCTATTGGTACAGGCCTCTGTGAATATGGAGGGGGCTGCAGGCTCTCTGCTTGGGTCCGCTTCATCTTTGGAGCACTCATCCCTCTCTAGCAAATTAGCCAGATATCGGGCTGTTTTTGTTGCAGAAGAGACAAAAAATACAGCCACCTTAATTATGCACAAGACCCAGGTCACTAATGTGGACACATACATAATAAAGCCATTAAAAAATCCATCCATCCATCCTTCACAGGGCTGCAGGGGTCTGGAACTCCTCCCAGACAACACAGGGCATGCACACTCACACACTGACCATTCAGAGATGCCAATTAACCTAACTGCATGTTTTTGGACTACAGGAGGAAACCAGGGCAGCCAGAGAAAATCTACACAACACAGGAAACAGAGTCAGGGTACAGTAGAGCAGTGTTTCACAACCCAGTCCACGTTTTTGCTTCCTCTCAGCTCCAAGCAGCTGTACCAGGTATACATGGTGTTCCTGATTGGCTGGGAGGGAGCAAAAACACGGACTGTCTGGGATTCCCGGAGGACTGGGTTGGGAAACACTGCAGTAGAGGACGGAAAAAGATGGAGGCCAGCACCATGCCACAGGGCAACTATGACGGCCATTTCCAAAGGTGCTCAACCTAAACATGTAAAACAGCACCGTAAGACAGCATTTACAGCAAGACAGGCAGATAGGCAGGCACAGCTTACAGTTCTCCTGGCGCTGCAAGCTCTTCCTGCCTTTGGCCCGTGGGATGAGGTCCGAGTTGCGGATGGCCTGATTGATGAAGAACTGCTTCTTCTTGGCCGGCGACACTCGCTTGGACGGGGAGCTCGGCGCGGAGGCGCTGCGCTCGGCTACCAGGCTGGAGGGCATCAAAAACACAGCGGGGCGTCACACTGCATCCGAAAGCGCCTGTGCTCCACACTCCAGCCTACTTTGGTTTCATAAATAAATAAACTGCTTTGGTTTACATTTAAAGAGTTATCACATAACTGAAAGCTGTCACTTAAAAACGTGTTCGACAGAGTGTGTAAAGTGTCAAAGCGACGGCAGCTCGGGGTCTGTGTTACAGCGCATCAAGGGCCGCTTTATAACGTACAGGAGATGCATCCTGACCCTCAACGCCAAGCAGGCAGTTTACAGGATCGTACCGACTCCTGGTTCCCCACTGAGCACCGTCCCTCCATCACCCTTATTTTATCGGACCTTTGTGTTTTAAGGTAAAGCCACAAGGCTCGCAGCATCAGCTCGCTGCCGCGGCTGACGGACTGGGGACAAAATGTCGGACAGGCGAGGCGGGCGGCGTTACCGTCTCCAGAGCAAACGCCACGGTCCCCCCGGAGTGCCTCAGCAAACACCACAAAAAATAAATAAGAGGCCGGACGCCGAGATAGCTGGCTAATGTCAGCCAAGTAAAAAGTCTACGGGGGTGTAAAACTGCAGCTGATTAGCCAGACGAACCGTCACGATAATAAACACACCAACACGGACCTGCGAGCTGAAACAGCGACAGGACGAACTACCCAGTTTCTTTCTATTTTCGGCGAGTTACTTTTATTACTCGGACTGCACACATCCACCTGTCTTTAAAGAGCAGCGAGCGGCTAATGCCCGCACTGACTAGTCGGCCAGCGAACTCGCCTAAAATGGCGCCCGGGAGACCGTTTTATATCCATCTCTAGCTTTAAGTAACCATGTAACCTTCAAGCGTCAAAGGACAGCTGGTTAAGTCGGTCACCGAGAACTAAGCGGTTTAGGCGGCAGTAAGCAGAGACTCCGAAAGGCATTTAGCTCCTCATTAGGATCGTGATGTTGACAACAATCTGGTTCACAGGTTTCGCTTCTTTATACTAGCAGGTTAAAAACAGAGTTGGCAGCCTAGTTATGTTAACTTAAACTGCTTAGAAGATACGTCCCATTAATTTACATTAATTCAGGATATTAATTCACATTAATATTACTTACATGTAATCCAGCGCTTCATTGCTGTTACTGGTAGTAGTAGCGTTGGTCAACACAACCATATTATTACAGATAGCTTGATAACAGACTGCAAAAAGGACGCCTAAAATAATAATGCTGATAAAATATATGTCAAGAAGGAAAGCATGCAAGCGATCCTACAGTCTTGATTGCAATCCCAAGCCCACCGACAGAGCTCGCCCACAGGCAGAAGGTTAAGTGCGGAAGTCGGTAGGGAGACCACGCCTGCCCACCGGCTCAGAAGGCAGACAGCCGGGCGACGAGGCGGGATGCTGCCGCTTTCTTATTGTTGTGATTGCTTTCGTGGGCCATCCCTGGACTACTTCACCACTTTCACTGTAACAATGCGATATTACAGTGTGTGTGTGTGTGTGTGTGTATATATATATATATATATATATATATATATATATATATATGCTCACAAGTGTGTGTGTGTGTGTGTGATTGGTTAGGAACTGACATGCTACTTTTCAAGGTTTATTGAGTATATTGTTCATTTGAATTTAGGCATCACAAAACAAAGTAGCAGTAATGAAAATACTCATCCATCCATTTTCTAACCCGCTTATCCTACTGGGTCGGGGGTCCGGAGCCTATCCCGTCAGCAATGGGCACGAGGCAGGGAACAACCCTGGACAGGGGGCCAGCCCATTGCAGGGCACAGTCACACACCATTCACTCACACATGCACACCTATGGACAATTCAGGAACTCCAATCAGCTTCAGCACGTCTTTGGACTGTGGGGGGAAACCGGAGTACCCGGAGGAAACCCCACGATGACACGGGGAGAACATGCAAACTCCACACACATGTGACCCAGGCAGAGACTCAAATAATGAAAATACTAATTGCAGCAAAACAATACTAACCACTATGATATCCAAAGCATGACCGCTTCAGGCTGGGCATGCAGAATATTTAAATCTAAAACAAACATACATGTAGATTGCTACATTAGAAGCTGCAGTAAGTGAATGCACATATTCCTGACATAAAATCACCTCTTCCCATTGACAGGCCTACCTAAAAGATATGATCCCACTGACAGGCCTCCCTAAAAGATATGATCCCACTGACAGGCCTCCC
>JAODJW010000033.1:741381-780873 GCA_026777045.1 Hyperopisus bebe | reverse complement strand
CCACCCCACATAACTCTGTGTTAGACAAGCCGCTATAGAAAATGGATGGAGTTTATGGTTATGCTCATGATTCCTTTGAAAGTGCAATATCCTACATCAGGCAAGTTAGGAGTAACCTGAAAATCTTAAAATCCTTTTCAAGTTTTAATCTTAAGTATGAGCCGCGTACATTCTAATAAGGACACCCTGAACAATATAGCTTCCTGCCACAAGGGGGAGCTCCAAGAAAGTATGTGCTCCATTTGAATGACATAAGTAAATTAATAAACAAAAACAGGAATGCATGAACACTATTACATTAACGTGAATAGAAAAAAAGTAAGTACTGCAAGATTCATAGTGATACAGCGGTGTGGGGATTGAACAAGGCACCAGACTCCACCTCTGGGGTTACTGACTCTGTGTCCCTGAGGAACAGCAGACGCTGGGCATGGACTGACGACTTCTGGCTGAGGGACCCAGTGCTGCACCCATGGCTTCTCGTCTGCCCCATGCAGCTCACATCTTGCTTTCCTGTGTGTCCACCAAGTACAGGTCTACGGAGTCCACATGGTTGGACGTTACTCTGTTCATCAAAGACTCTCTGCTGGGCTGAGTCCTCCCACCATCCTGGGACCTGATGTCAGGTGACTCGCTTGGGTCAGCTGGTTGGCCAGGGCGAGCAGTCTCAGTTTCCCTAATCACCTTCACTTCCCTGAGCTGGTCATCGTCAGTTTGGTCCTTCGCAAAACTGACAAACACCTTGGGAAAAGAGAACACACGTGCTTTTTCTCATTTGAACCACAACAGCTGAGGAAAAACCCTCAAACGCCAAGGCAACATGGGAAGTCCCCTACCTGATCTAAAGTTGTCTGAGACACAGAGTAGTCTTCAACTGACAGCTCTTTGCTATTACTGGAGAGAATGCTGAAGATGTTCGCCAGGGAGCCACCTTGTGACTGTAGGTGGTACTGCAGCACATTCTGGTGTCGCTCCTTCAGTTCAATACCAGGGAAGGAGGACTTGATAAAGGCGTGGACAGGGCAGGGATCTTTGGAAGGCTCCGCAAGCCGCAGGATGATGGTGTAGCCGTCCCCAAACCTAAGAGGTCATAGTGCCTTTAGTCCTGTACAGTAATGACGCTTTTTACCTGCCCCACCTTCCTGTCCATGGCCCGCATGGAGGCGAGAGCGAGCTTGGCAGTGAAGGGCAGCCACCTGCAGGAGGCCCAGGGAGCTGGGGGTTAAGGGCCTCGCTCAAAGGCCCACAGACATGACTATCCTGCTGAGGTCGGGGCTAAAACCAGCAGCCTTCTGGTCACAGGCAGAGAGGCTTACCCCCCCTTAGTCCCCCCCTTAGATTCACCACAGCTGAATACCAGTGATGCGGAAACACCTTTACATCCTCACACAGGACAGAATCACCTGCAGTTGCTGAACTACATTCAAGTGGCTCTAAGGAATAGTAATGTGTCACCATTTACTCCTGCAAAGTGCATTAAGTTTCATGTTCCGCTCATCTGCCCCACTAGCACCCTGAGGATGGGTTCTCCCATTTCCCAGCCCGACGGCTTCGGCCCATTTCCGCAGTACCTATTCTTCAGGTGCTGCACGGAGCCCAGACAACAGAACCTGCCATTCACCATGATGGCCATTCGGTTACAGAGGGCTTCGCATTCCTCCATGCTGCGGCAGAGCACAGACAACAGAGAACCACAATGCGATCACAATGCGAAAGTAAGATTCACGTATAAATGACAGTGTGCACACAGCACCCCCTACCTGTGTGAGGTGAGAATGACAGATCGGCCCTCCTTGATCACGCTGAGAATGCAGTTCCACAGAAAACGCTTGGCCTTTGGGTCCATGCCTGTTGTAGGTTCATCCTGTTAGAGCAGAGGGATACAAAAGGGTGGCAGGAGTTGGGCTGCACTTGTGCGAAGCCCATAATGACACCGACATGCACTCACCAGGAATATGACGGGGGGGGCACCGATGAGAGCAATGGCAGTAGAGAGTTTGCGCTTGTTGCCCCCACTGTACCCTCCCGCTTTCCGGTCAGAATAGAGGGTCAGCCCAAGCTTCTCTACTCCCCACTGGGCTACCTAGGATGGAGACCATGCTTTCACTGGACAACTAGATCTGGTAAACATTTTCATATACAGCACTGGTCTTTTCACCAGTCATAGCTACTTTTAGAAATAAGTACCGTGAAGTAAACAATATGTATTAAAATGAAAATGGGGACAGCAAGAGTAGATGCAGCACTGGAGTGGGTACCTTAGTCACACTGTCCTCTGGGACACCGCGAAGGCGGGCATAGAACTCCAAGTGCTCCCGACCTGTCAGAAGGTCACTGATGGCGTCAAACTGTGGGCAGTAGCCCATGAGCTGGTGAACCTGCTGCAGCTGAGTTAGCACGCTGTCCCAAAGTGAAAAGAAATAAATCACCAGCCTTGTGCATCAATAATGACAGACTAAAGCCCACTGTCACAAGTCACGTCAAGACGAGTCACATCACGTCAAGAGGAGTCACGTGAAGTTAAGTAACGTCAGGTCATTAGAAGTCCTGTCAAGTCACATCACGTCAAGAGGAGTCACGTGAAGTTAAGTAACGTCAAGTCATTAGAAGTCCTGTCAAGTCACATCAAGTCAAGTAGCGTCATCTCAAGTCACGCCAAGACAAGTCATGCTAAGTTAAGTGGGGCTTTACTGTCATGCCAACCAGATTCAGTATATCGCATATTAAAATAAGTCTATTGTCATACAACCCAATTCCCAAAAATGTCGATTTAACAGTCTCCGTTTTGGTTTGACACGATTCGAGACTGACGGCAAACTTAGATGATCGTCGCAGATGACGTTCTGGTCTCAGTAGGCTCTACCAGGCAACTACGTCTTCCTTATACATTACAAGAGAATTTATTTACAAACGTGTTACTTTTCAATGAATGAAATGGTAGAACATAACGAGGAAGATGCTTTACGTTGGCCAGAGACTGAGGGTGTTTTTCCACTACACCAGGTACCAAACTTTTGGTGCTTCAAGGTGTTGGTTTTCCACTGTGGTAAATGACATCACAATATTCTGTACTGAATTTGAATTCCCTAAAACGCGTCCTGAATGCACTTACCTGTGACCACTGAGGAAAGCCTCTCCGTAAGAGACGCAGGTGTCACCTGTCAGCATGCGGAACGTCGATGTCTTCCCAGCACCGTTAACCCCCAGCAGCCCGAAACACTGGCCAGAACAAAGTAAACCATTTGATGGTGCCACTTTCTGAAAGCCCTTTGCTCCTAAGGCCTCACAGGTATCACAAATGCCCAGCAAAGAGTAACACTCATTTCCTCTGAATACACGCCGGCAGCCATACTGCATGCGAGGAACGTTAGCGGTTAGCAACTCATCCATGCCCACACATCCAAGCTGGGGCCCAGTCACTAACACACCCCCACAGCTTCTGATTTGTGTACTACGGGGGGGAGGATTTGGGCGCAATTTCCCTGTGCCTAATTTAACAGCCTGTACATTTCACTCAAGTCATTTCCTAGGCGCGTTAAAAATGGGGACGATGTGACTCACCTCCCCAGGAGGAATCCCCAGGCAAAGCCGATCCACTGCAGGCTGCCTTCCCACCCTGTACACCTGCACCCAGGAGACCACAGTCACTGTTTTTAAATCTTACACATTAAAATCAATTCTGTGTTTACGGTAACAAAACATTTAGCCTCCTGCCATACCTTCCATGTTCTTCCTCTTACCTTACTCAGATCATTCATGACCAATAAATCATTCCTTGCATTCCCAGACTTTACTCTCTCCCTCTCCTTTGCTACATCCTGGTCCTCTGGACCCAAAGGAGGCAACGCAGACTCAGACAGAGACCTAGGAAGAAGGTGAATGGGAAGAAGCGGCTGCAGATGCGAAGGACTTTGTTTTGGCATTGTTCAGAATATTGTTTTTGCATGCTGAATGTGTTACCGGTGCTTCCAGGTCATGAAGAACTTGTATTGCAGCAGTAGAGTAAAAAGGAAGAAGACCAAGCCCTCCACCGCCATGGCAAACAAGTTCTTTCCCACAAAATCCCAGGAAAGGGGATCCAGGGTTTGCTTGGCGCCTGTGAACATCGAGAGGCAAAAATATCACAGCATTTTTACTCCAGACCAAAGGAATCGATGTTACTTATTGAGAAGATTGGAATAGATTTGTGTTACACCAGGTAACCAGTTACACCAGGATTGCAAGAAACGATTATTTTGATAGCCAATTAATCATGTGATCTTGCAATCCATTAGTTGGGACAAAACACGGGATTTACAGAAAAGTGCAAACGTCTTATTTAAAAAGCAATAAGAGACATTGTTTTAAGTCACGGTTGAAATAAAACCTTTACACAGGTGTAGAGAATCTCTATTCAAAGTGACAAAGTGGCACAGAGAAAAATATCCACTATCTCCGCCATGTTAAGCTTGCTAATGATTGTACTTTATACCATGGAATACAGAATTTTGACAGCATTTTTAAAGGCAACGCTAGCATTTAGAAAATCCCGGCGATAAAATTCACCAAGCAGGAGTGGGGATGGCTTGCTTTGTCGTCGAGATTTTACCTCCCAAGCCTAGTAACAGCTTTAAAACTGCTCATTAAAGTCTGTCCACTTCATTACCCTGCTTGCACACTGCCCAGTTCCTGGCAATGGCCTGCAGTGGCCCAATAGGTGGCACTGTGGCCTCAAAATTCCAGAGCTGTGAATTCACTTCCTACCCTTAGTTCTATGTGTGTAGTTGGTGTTTTCGCAGCGTCCAAATGGTTAGTTGAAAGATGAAATCAGGTGATTTTCTGACTGTAATCTGCATGCCATAAATGTATTCTTTTGTTTTTTCTAATGAGCACAAATTTCACCACTTCTTTAGAAAGTTGAAGTGCATCATTTCCTGAAGACGACGTATTCCACGTATTTTTCCCTTCTCCCTACTTTTCTTTCACAGTGCGACGTATCATTCACATGGAAAACTCCAGCGACCACGCCGGTTTAGCTTAGAGTTGTGTCCAGCTTCTGCACATCTTGCATTTTAGCCAAGTTAAATTGAATTATTTTTTTTAGCAGATGCTGTTGTCCAAAGCAATGTACAAGTTGCATAATATTGCTTAAGTTGAAGTGTAATTTAATCAAGGATAAAAAGTGCTGGCACCCTTATTACCAGATCATGGAAATTACATATAACAGTAATATGCTAAATGATTTTTTTTTGCTATTTTAGCACACCTGTACTGGATAAATGGTTATAATAATGTTTGGAGTGATATTAGCATTTTATATTTGGATACTATTCTTTTGATTCCTCCCACAGCATGATCAGTACTCTTCCTCTGTCCATATTTCTGATATTCCCGAATAGTTCATTATTTCAGCTGACACCTGACAGCAAGCCTGTGATGCACATAAAGAGGGGCTTTTAGTGACATACCCAGACGCTGGAAGGCATCAACCAAGGCCTGGTTCTTTGCCATGTCGATGAGCCCTCGGCCCAGACAGAAGTGCGGGAAGATTAGAAATACCTTCTTCAGGATCTTATTTATGTCATTCAGGTACTACAAAGGACAAAGACCATAATATGTCCAAGGTTAAGTTCCTAAACACTCATTGCTGAAGTACTTCAATTTAATCGAGATTCTCATAAACAAATGAAAGTATTTACACATGAACAATATAACCAAACGTAGAATGATCATATATATTAATGAACACTGGCAGATTAGCAGAGTAAGTTTGGACTTCAGACAAATAGTAAGTAGTGTAATAGTGAGTAGTGTAGTAGTAAGTAGTGTAATAAGACACTAAACACAGGATGCCCTGTGGCCTGGCATATCCACAGTGCGGACGCCAGGATCTGCAGCTCTAACGGTCAAACCTCGTTTCAATACCTGATCCGTGAAAAGCTCCAGGACAAAAGTGGCCACGCTGCCGTTGATGCCAACGAAGAGGTTGACAGATGTGAGGAGCACGTAGGCAGTGCTGGGGACGCTGAAGATGAAGGAGGCAGGATACATGAGGGGCGTGATGGACCATCTGGGGCAGAAATGCAGAGGAAACATCACTGCAGACTGATCAGAGGGGTAAGCAGTGTGTGTACAGCCTACCGGGAAATGTATACAGCACCAGTCAAAAGTCTGGACACTCCAAGCCGTCTACAAAGGAGAGTGATACAGTGTCGCGTCACATGACCTGGCCGCCTGACCTATACACAGCAGAAATGGTTTTGGAGGAGTTTGACCAGAGAGTGAAGGAAAAGCAGCCAATGAGTGCTCAGCTTATATGGGACCTCCTTCAGGACAGCTGGAAATCATCCCAGGAGGCCACCTCATGACACTGGCGTAGAGGAGACAGTAGCCTGCACTGGGTCAGCACTGGGTCAGCCAGTCCGTGGAGCAATAGGGGTTAAGGGCCTTGCTCAAGGGCCCAATGAACACTCTGCTGACCCAGGGATTTGAACCAGCAACCTTCTGAGTCCCAACCCACAGAGCTGCCCCCCACCCCCAACAAATTAATTTTTTAGTCAGTGCATAATTCCATATATGTTATTTTATAGTTTTGGTGTATTTAAAATGATTGTAAAAAGGTGTGTCCAAGCTTTTGACTGGTACTGTATAACACAGTAAAAATGAACCTGAGCCAAAGACAGCAGAACTAGGGATTTGACCTTTACATGGTTTCCATTTCTCCAGTGAAGGGACCCCATGAGGCACAAGGTAGAGGGATTCCCTGGGCAGCATGGCAGTGCACCAGGGTAGGGGGATTCCCTGAGCAGCATGGCAGTGCAGCCCCGGGTAGAGGGATTCCCTGGGCAGCATGGCAGTGCACCCGGGTAGGGGGATTCCCTGGGCAGCATGGCAGTGCACCAGGGTACACACATGAAACACTCAGAATTCAGAGGCGACAACTGCATGTCTTGGGGCTGAGGGAGTAAACCTGCTGAACTTTGAGAAAAACATGGAATGGAATGGAATGGAAGGTCCAACTCTGGAGATGTGAAGCCTGTGAGGTGGCCATTGTTCTGCCAGATTTGTACTTTACTAAATAATAGCGAGTGTAAGTGTTACACATGTGACGGATGCGCTGTGGCCGGCCGCTCTTACCCATATAGCAGGAGCAGCAAGACCAGTGCAGGCAGATTCGTTTCAGATACATATGCCTGCTGCTGGAAGCAAATAAAGATGATGACCACCATGGCAGCCGGCACTGCATAGTTCATCTACAGCCAAGTCAAAAGGAGAACAGAGCACTGGTTACTCACCATTACCAAATACGGCAACACGGCAAGCAATACAGCAGGTACTAAAGTTAAGACAGCTGGAATGCTCGTTTCCCACAGACAGCTGAAATGCTCGTTTCCCTACAGACAGCTGGAATGCTCGTTTCCCACAGACAGCTGGAATGCTCGTTTCCCACAGACAGCTGAAACGCTCGTTTCCCACAGACAGCTGGAATGCTCGTTTCCCACAGACAGCTGGAATGCTCGTTTCCCACAAACAGCTGAAATGCTCGTTTCCCACAGACAGCTGAAATGCTCGTTTCCCCACAGACAGCTGAAATACTCAGAAATACCCATTTATATGAATATGAGACAAGCAGCCCCCCCAACATTACCTGTATAACCTTAAAAGACCATCTACAGAATCAAGATGAGTGACGGGGTAACTAACCATATCCCAGGTGAAGTTGGCCAGCCAGTACAGCACAGGTTTGACCCCACAGACAAACTGAAGGTGCTTGGCCTTGCTGACTCTCTCCTCAATGAGGAACAGGACGAAGCTGGCCGGCACAAAGGACATGGCAAACATCACGCAGATAGACACCAGCACGTCCACCGATGTGCTCATCCTGATTGGTGAGGCAAAGAGGTCATGACACGGGCATTCCCCCGCATTCAGAACATGGAGCAGTCTTCCGAGTAGCTTTGAAGGGTCTTACTCACATTGCTACCTGAGCCAGTTGCTCTTTGGTGAGGTTGAGTGGGTGGTTGTAGGCCGTTATGCCGTAGCTGCTTCTCTCAGCTCCAGCTGGAAGGCTGGCACGGAGAAGCCCATTGTTCACAATGTTCACAAAGGTCACCATGGCATGCCAGCCCTTGTTGTTGAACCACACCTGGACGAGGGAAACAATATGTTTACAGTCAGTGCAAAAAATAGACAGGGCAGTTTATGAAAGCAAACTTATGTTCACCTCTTACTCACTTTCACGTGGTTTTCACTGTTCAGTCCATCGAGAAATCCAGGCAGTCTATCTAGCAGTCGATCCACTGAGCTGTTCTGTGAGTGAGGCAGGATAGGAATAGCAATCTAGCACAGAATTCAAGATGAACATGATACAAAACTACGTAATTCCCTGGATAGTTAAATAGGGTAGTCTTGCTTGAACCTCTTCTATTCTGTAGCGGCTCCTTATTGCCAAGAGAGATTCCTCCAACTGTTGGACTTGTGACATAGGCTGGAATCTGCTGTCTCCTAGGGAGAACCCTCCATATCTGCAACATAAACAATGCAACGCACCTTTTAACATTCTTAATCTTCCGGCAGAGATTAATATAGCTTTTTAATAGAGATTTAATCGGTATTTGACACAAATCCAGAGAAATAATCCCTTCTAGTCCACCTCTTTAGTTTACCTGAACTCATTGACCCATTTTTTGGTCTTCAAGCTGAATTGAGAGGAGAAAAAGATGCAGGTGGATGAGTGTTATACACAGCAAATCTTTCAGAAAAAAGTTCCTACGACGAGCTCAGACCTCTTACGCAGAATCTGCGGGTACGTCTTGACAAGGTAGTCAGAGATATTACGCCCGGTCATGTTCTGCAGGATATCTCCAGTGGGTCTCTTGACCTGTGGGAGACAAAAGGCCATTGATGTCAGCAATGGTCTGTAAGTCTTTTGGCTGAAAGCCTAATTGACTAGAAATTATTGCAATTATTGGGAACAACTCAGAGTATCGAGCTACATAAAGGGCTCCTGAAAGTCAAACCCCAAGCAGACTACACACAGAAAGGCACCATATCACCAAACGGCAGTGAAAGACAGGAGAGGTGTGAAGCTGCCGTGTCACCTGGGGAGGGGGCAGCCCCCCAGCGCCGTCGGGGCACTCTGCCAGCATCCTGCGGATCTCGCTGGTGCTGCACTGGCAATCCAGTGAGGGCTGCTCTCTGCTCCAGTTCCCAGACTCAAAGAGCTTCCATGTTGTGTAGGGTACCTGAGGCGTCCTGAACACAGCGCCCCAATCCTCTGGGCAGGGACTCTCCCTGCATTCAGCACAGCAGACAGAGCGGCACTGATCACACTGATCACACTGATCCCAGAGAGGAGCAGCATTTACATGAGTGCTTATAAACAAGATATTTTAGCTCCACTCCCTGTTTATGAATGGATCCAAAACATAATGAAACTGAAGAGCAACAGCTTACCCATTAATTTCCATGCACTTGGTCCCAAATCCAGGCCGATCCAACAATGCCTCAAGTAAATTTTCAACGGCGAGTTCCCCAGGAGCATCATTGCTGAATAGGTACATCAAAGGGCCCCCCCCCAGTGACAGAGTCGAAACCATCAGCGAGTTTAAGTTTAACGTTAAAAAGTTGTCAGTTTTGTTATATACTGATGACTATATCCAAGGTTATTGTTAATTCCTTAAAGTTCATGAAATTCTGTTTTATTACTGAAACTGGTTCCCGACATCTGACTTGGAAAAAAATTCTGATGCAGACCTTTGACCTAAAAGTTTGGGAACCCCTGCTATAGGCAAACACAAAGAATAACCCTAAATTAATGTGAGGATTCAAGTTATTGAGAGGGAGTCCATACCTAAAAAAGGTGTACTGCTCTCCATACATCCATGGCTCAAGCTCGAGAGATGGATATTTCCCAAATGGAGGCACAATCAGGCTGAAGAAGAGGGCGACCAGCACAAACACAGCAGGCAGGATGATCTGGCAAAGGAGTAACAGTGAGGACCTCAAGGGGCCCCGGGGCCCCGGCTCCCTGGGCCGGAGATACACAGTGCTGGTTCTGTGAAGCGCTTTGGGTGGCTTCAAAAGCACTACATAAACATAACATTCATCCATTCATTCATCCATTCATTCATCCATTCATTCATCCATTCAGTCTTTGTTTCCCATGTTCCCTCTCCATGCTGGTGGTTCTGTGGGCGATGAAGGTGGCAGTGTACCTGTGCGAACACGCCCCGGCGACTGCGGCGGGCATACAGCCACCTCTTGAGGAAGAGCGCGCGCAGCTGCTGCAGCGTCAGAGCCCGCCCAGACGGGGGCGCGCTGCCTCTCCCGCCGCCGCTCAGAGGGTCCGTCTCCACATGATCTGCGTGGCAGAGGAGTGAACCAGTGTGACAGAAGATCTCTGCAGCTCTACAGGGTGATCAGTATCAGTATAAGCAAAGAGAGCAGACATCCGGAAACAGGCGTGCAGTGCAGAACATTACGGTACCTTGACTGTGCGATTGCTCCCTCTCTAGCAGCAGTGCGGACAGACAAAACAGCAAGTCAGAAAATGCAAATGCACATAGACGGAGGACAATCCATGTTCTCGGACTGACCCTGTAACACACCAGTCTGACCGAAGGGCAGGAGGAATGGGAGGAGCTACGCTGCCCCACAAAGGCAAAACACAGTAACTGCATATTTCATCAAAAGGAGCTTTAACACCGCTGAAACTTTTTTCTGGAACCAGAACCTTTTTCCAGACCGAAGGACTTTTCTCATGTTCACATCACAGGAACTGGGCCCGACTGTAGTTCCTTCGAGACAGTTCCAGAACCCTTTTTTGGTGCTAACTTGAGAGATAGAAGTAGGGGAGCAAAAACTCAGCAAAAATTATTTTTATACCCCAATTACATTTATTCCATCAATTAACACATTTTTTGCTTGCGTCTCCGTTTGTCTGCATCAGACAATTCGATCACCAACAGATATACTTTTGTCTAATATCGCCGGTGGTGAAAGTCGCCAGCGCTTATCAGGATAACGTTGCATTGTTCTTTATTCTGTGGAAAACAAAAGATCGATCTGCTGGCCAGATTTATTAAGAATCTTGAACATGTGCGTCATATAAGTAACATGAAAATAACAAGCTGTGTTCAACAACTAACAAAATGACTTATTACCCTGCATTGTTTTGGAGTGGCGGTGTAGTTTCGTGTGAAATTATGTGTGAAGTTTAACCTACGAGCTTTTTGTGTCTCCCATACTTATTTAGTATAAAGGTCCCAATTTCTGTTCTGTGGTGTGAAAGCGACACATGAAAGTGACCAGGAGCTTCAGAAGTGCGTACAGCTGAGTTGCTCAGGCTTGGTTTTCTCTTAAGACAAAATATCTCAGGTTATCAGAATCAGAATCAGAAAACTTTATTAATCCCGCAGGAAATTGCTTATGTGATGACTGCCACAACACACACAGACACAGAGACACAAAACAATATAAAATAAAATAAAATAAGTCTAGATAAAATCTGAATAAAAATCTGAATAAAAATCTGTAGAAAGTTTGGAGGAAAACTTTGTGCAAAGTTACCTGTGCAGTTTGGAGGAAAACAAAGTGTGAAAATTACAATAGCTACAACATCCCCAGTAAAACCACAGCAAAACATCCTTTTTCTCAGTTTTGCTGTCAGTGCAGTTACAGTGTTTTGCCTTTGAGGGGCAGTACAGCAGAGGGACAGTAACGGGAGTACCAGTCTCTGTCTCCTCAGCCGGCTCCCGCTGCTCAGGGCCGGCATCAGTGTCAGGGTCAGTGTCCCCTCCGGTCTCCTCGGCCACTTTCAGGAACACCTGGAAACGGAGGCAGGAGTCAAGGAGCGTCAAAGGTTCCTGCAGGCCCAGCATAGGCCAAGAACCAGAAATGCAGCAGCTCCAGAAAACGCCGGCCCGTTATCTGTGCCCCGAATCATCACAGTGCCTTTACACCCCCAGGTCGGATAAAGCTTGAGCTAACCAGTGCGACATGGACTCTGTCTTGAGATTTCGAGTGGGGAGGGGCGCAGGAAGGGCACTCGCCTCCTCCAGGGTGGTGTCCGCCAGGCCGTAGCCGGTGCAGCCCAACTCGCTCAGCCTCCCGTCCAGCTCAGCCAGAAAGGTAGCTAGGCTGCCGTCCTCAGCAGCCGCGTGGGGGAAGCTGATTACCGCCTCCCTTCCCACGTCCTCCACCAGCCGCACCGCCGACATGTACCGCCGTGCCAGAATCAGCAGAGCCGCCACGCCTGGAGAGCCGCGGGCCAGAAGCACGCACGCCACGTCAGACGGGGCAAGGCAGAACCTCGCTGATACCGGGGGCACATTCTTGTTGACAGGCACCATTGTAAAATAACAGCCTGCATAACACTCGGCATCAAAGAAGTACAAGTAAGTATAATACAGTGCTAGTGGTACAAGTAAGATGGAAACATGTTGGTAAACATGGAAGGTGAGTAATTTAATGCAGTTGAACGAATGCAGTGCACTGCATTGTGAAGAACAGGGCCTGTGTCATGGAGGCTGGCAGAACTTAGAACGGTAGGAGCATCAATGAAGCAGGTGAAGCACCGTGACAAGCATCTCGGGCAGAAAGGGCTGCAGGTCAGGGTGTCCTCCATTATTCCAGCTCTCTACTGAAAGGATGAGCTACATTATCCAGGATGCAGCAGAGACACATCATCCTAAGGCTAGGAGTCACTCCCCGGAGACAAAGGCACTCACCGGAGGCGCTCTCCTCTCCTACTCCTGTGTCATCGCTCAGGGAGGAGTCATTATCCTGACGCAGAGAGGAGGAGTGAATCACTAAGCCAGGTTACGTCAGAGATGGATGAGCTTCCCATAGGAAGACAATCTGTCCATATAAGAGCATCAAAAAGCCAAAAAACCAAAGCCTTCATCTACCTTGTTGGAGGGGGGGGCCGCCGGCTTGCCAGCGCCACTGGTCCCGTCCCCCACTGGTTCGCCGTCACCTTTGACGACAGTGAGGTAATAGCCGGTGCCCAGACGGGCCTTGAGGAAGATGGAGGATCCACAGCAGCACAACTGTCCCTTAGAGATGATGGCGATCCTGTCACCTAGAAGGTCGGCCTCATCCATGTAATGGGTGGACAGGATGACGGTGCGGTCTGAGAGCAGAGAAAGAAGGAAAAAACATCAGAGCGGCCATTCTCCTCGGACGGGTGACAAACTCCACGGAGACAGTCGGGACCTGAAGGCACCTCTCAGCTACTTCATGTCGGAGTCCATGAGTCTACGCTAAGAAAGATGGTGCCCAGGAAAGGCAGCCATTGGTCTGTGGGCGATCTGCCACCCATGTCTGCTCTGCTAAGCACCACCCAGAATGTTCGGCGGCGCTAAGAAAACCACGGTTTTTGGACAGATGAGTCAAAAGCTGAACTTTCTAGTCAATGTGTACAGTGTCATAACTGGGGAAAACAAACACTGCAGTCGATCTTCTGGACATGTGGTTCCCTGACCTTTTCGGTACTTGAGCAGGAGGTCCCAGATGCCCCGACGGGAGTAGGGGTCCACGCCTGCCGTGGGCTCGTCCAGGATCACCACCTTGGAGCCCCCCACGAAAGCGATGGCCACAGACAGCTTCCTCTGCATCCCACCTACATGGTCCGTCATGAAAGATGCAAATAATTAGAAAAGTATTTATATTTAAAAATGACAATAAATATAAACAATCTATCCATCTGCTGTCTAAGAAAACTATTATGAAGGGACCGAAGTCAGCACAGGAGAGCTTTGAGTTGTTTACCCAAACTGCAGGTCCCACAGCAATTAAATATCACACCTGAACCCACAAGCTACTGTGTCTTCAGGGTGTCAGAACCCAGTGTGTATTCTGAACGTCAGAAGTACCAGAGAGGTTCTTGGCCGGCTCGTGCCGCTTGCGCTCCAGACCCACGTCCTGCAGGAGTCTGTCCATCTCATTGGCCACTTCTGCTCCCGTCCGGCCTTTAAGGCATCCGTAGAACCACACGTGTTCCTCCACAGTCAGGCTGCATGTGAGCATGGCGTCAGCGCAGTCACATGATCATAAGGTAGCACCATCCATTCGCCAATCAGCTTAGATCACAGACCATCAGTAGCAAAGGCTTCCCAAGTCAGGGAGGCAGGGTGCTGACTTAATGTCATAGAGGAAATAGTGCTAGGGTTGAAGGTTCAAATCCCACCAATAGTGCAAGGGTTGCGGGTTTGAATCCCACCAGTGGGGGCGTGCATGTTTGTATTAGTTCCCTCCTACTGTCCAGAAAGATGCAGTGATAAATGTGGCAGTCATAGGAAGTGTTAAGAATCTATGAATGCAATATAAATATTTACAAAAGACATAACACAATACAGCCATGTTTATCATGCATTATGCTATATGACGCTCTTATCTATAATGCACTATAGATACCTTCATAATGCAGAACAAAGCATCCTTAATGCTTATACCAACCATTATAATGCATTTTGAAGGTATCGATACTGCATTATGGATGAGAGCTTTAACTAATGTGTTACCCATTCATTTAGACAAATACTGCACATACTGCATGCGAGTGTGTGACCAAAAAAGGACTGAAATTGTGTCCTGGGTGTGTCCCTGCGCTGCGGTTCCTCCTTTCGGGCTCCAGACTTATGCAGCTCGCAGGAGATGCAGCGCTTACAGGGATATATGTGATGCCGCTCATAGGTCATTGAAAAATGGAGGGATATTTAAGAATAACGGGTCACTTAATTCTTACGTGAAATATGGCTGTATGGTGAAGCTCGCTGGGCACTTTTATCGCTTACATGTCAAAAAGGACGTTATGCTGCGGACAGACGCCGAGGGTCTTGCGGATGGTATTCATGTCCGTGCGAATGTCCATTCCTTGGATGTAGACAGTACCAGCTGTGGGGGGGAACAGGCCAGTAAGGATGGACCTGGACGTGACGAGGAAAAGAATTTCATTAGGTGGAGGTTTATAAGCCGAGGCTGCGCGTGAGGACGTGCGACGCCGTTCCGTCTCAGACCCTCACATGGTGGTGGTCTTGCCCGCGCCATTGTGACCCAGGAAGGAGGTAATCTGTCCTTCATAGAAGTTGAGGTTGAGGTGGTTGACGGCCAGCTTGGCACCTTGCTTGTAAATTTTGACCAGGTTGTGGACAGCCACCCCCAGGGGGAGGTCGGGGGGGTCGTCCTCCAGACAAACTGCAACAGCATGAAAAGAGGGGATGGCAGATCAGTGGCGAGCAAATGGCACCGATAGCGGCGAGCAAAGCACCCTGACAGATAGAGAATGAAGAATGAAAGGTCACTCAGCAGGGCGCCGAGTCAAGGCCAAAATCGTCCGGACGGCATGAGCCCTGACATTACCCACAAGCCCAAACACCGAACTTTGCCAAACCGACCACTCATCACGTTGGTTTTTTATAACCCAATAGTGGAAAAAAGGAACTACCCAGCAGAAACGCTTAGTCACCGGAGTGCTTTCACAAACTCTGACAAACACTCACTTTTCCCCCAATGTCGACACTCCTATGCGTCTAAGGTGAACACATACCAGCCGTGCCAGTAAACATATCAACGTAGAACAGAAGATGAACCACAATTCACACTCAGTGAATAATCTTCAACTTAGTTCCCATCAAATGAACAATTCGGGCACATAATGCCACAAAAATGCCAAGAAGAGTCATACACATTGGGCAGCAAGCGTACATGTTTAATTGGCACATAGTTTTGCTGCATATGACTATGTGTCTATTCAGTAAAACCCAATACGGCTCACTCACTCTGGGACTGGTCTCTGGGAGGAGGGGGAATGGACATCCACGTTTCTAGGGGTCTTCCAGCCCAGTAATTTAGCTGAAACATGAAATTCCAAGGCCTAGGGATCCCAAACTCCCCTGTGGAGGGAAACGCTTTGCTGTAAAGCTACATTTTTCTTTTGTAGTTCGGTTTTCACACCATACATGAGATTCGCTTTGCTTACCTGGAAAAACCGCATCAATGTACCATGCAGCAAATCCATATATCAGCGCGTCGATAAACAGGAGAGTGATGGCCGAGCCGAAGTTGTAGGAATCTCCCTCCATCGGGCTGGACGCCCAGTTGTACCACTGGATGCCCACGCCTTGCTCCTCATACAAGGAAAAATACTCACAACCAAAACCAAAGGCTACTGGAGAAAGCAGGCTCTGCAGCGGAGGAGAGAAGTGAGCGAAAACAAGGAAATATCAAACATCAGCTAGGGATTCCAGTAGCTGCTCTCTTTTCAGGCAAAAATACAGAGTCAGTACATGCAGAAAAGCAGACGTTTTATTTCAGCTTTCTTCTGCACGTCTCTCCTACAGAGCTGTCAGACGCATGCTGGTAATGCAAGGTGCTCCACAAGGGAAACCTGGCAACTCTGGTGTGTAGAAGAGCAATTTGCTTGGCATGGATCACACTGCAGAAGCACAAACTTGCAGCAGTTGGGGCACCTAAGCCTTGACCAAGGGCAGAAGGACAGACAGAACCCCTCCATAACTACTAAAGGAGCTTGATTCTTCTACTCTGTTGTTTTCTGGCTTTCTACACTCAAACCTCAACAATCTGTTGCCTGTCAGTCTATGACGCAGGTGCGTAAATCACATTTGGAGAGGAGACTATCAAAATGAACCATCCAAAGTGAATAAACCTCTAGGTGAATTCACATGAAAAAGACCAACTTACAGCCAGGATCTTCAGCTCAATGGTGAGGAGATCCCTCCAGGCAACGCAAAGTACGTAAGGCAGGTAGAGGGAGAAGTAGATGAGGCCTCCACAGGCAGCCGCCAGGTTGGCGCGGGAGAAGAAGGTGCTGATCAGGAAGCAGAGCATTATGGTGGCCGTGGCAAAGGCGGTGAGGAAGAAGAGTACCACTGCTGGGTCACTGTAGGGCAGGATGTCCCCCCACTGAGGGTGTGATACAAGATTTTATTCTGTCTATCTACATAAATATTTAAACCACAAGGTAACACAACACTGGAATCATGCTGCAGTAGCTTAGCAACCAGAATAAACGGCAAATAGCAGTTAGTCCAAGGTTGTTTCCACTTTGCTCCCTATCATATCTCTGATAGGCTCAGGCCAGGCGCTACAGTTCAAGTGGGACTAGCTCATCCAATCATGAGTGTGGCCCACCCCAGTGCTGGGCTAATGCTAAGCATTAAGCAGGACGCAACGCAGGACTTAAAATTTTACACCCACACACCCCCTGACCCCATGAGAGAATCCCGAGTCCCCACATTGTCGAGGCTCAGCCAGGCTGCTTCTGTAAAGCAGTTATGGAAGATGAACGATGACTTGCCTTCAGTAGAGAAACGAGGAGAGCCGCGCTGATGACGAAAGGGACAAAGCTACTGATGAACCAGCTGGCCCAGAGAGTGCCGGTGCCCAGACCCATGATTCGCATGGTCTCCTTCAGGCGCGCCTCCTTTTCGTACACCACGCCCTTGATGATCATGGCCACGGAGTAGATCCACGCCAGCGTCATGAAGAGAGGTAGGGAGCGATTCAGCACCCGGAGGAAGCTGCAGGCCAAAGCATAGTCAGTCCGTGTTATAGCGGCACATTGTTTAGGGTCAGGATCGTAATGAGGGCCGATACGCTGGGGTCAGTGAGGCACTTTGGAATTGTGGACGTACACGTCGTCCACGTAGCAGGGGTAGGGCATCTGCTGCACGTAGATGCCGAAGTCCTGCTTTGTGCCACTGAGCAGGCGAGAGAGGCTCCGTTCCACCAGATCCTGCACATACACGAAACCCCCCCAGACGTAGCGCATGTCATCCAGGGGGTCTGCTGCTGGTCCAGGGTCCCAGAGTCTAAGGGGACAAACGACAATGTCAAATACTCAAGCATTCTTATCTGAATCTATAGCAAAAAAGCTTCAATAACTGCAGAGGCACAATATGATACAAGTTATACTATAAGATACCAGAACATACGTAATTTCCAGCATTAAATATCTCCAGCGCAACCAAAGACAGCACATGCAACTTCCAAATGAAAACTAAGGCATCAGCAAATTATTTAAATCGTCCCTAATGTGTGACTGTGTTTGCCCAGTGATGGGCTGGCATCCCAGCCACGGTGCACCAGGTGCATTCTAGGATGGGCTGCACGCTGCCTGCCACCCTGATCAGGATAAATGTGAGAAAACCAGTTACTGTAAGCCCACATATTGCTGGTAGCCCCTTGCAGATGCTTGGGGATCCTCTGTTGGATTGGAGGGGGGGCAGAGGGACACCCCCTGGTGTGGCCTACAGATAACACATGTAGAACAGACCATCCACATTGAGACCATCTCATGGTGCTGCTCTGTGGAGCCAAAGCTTCGTAGAAATAGGAAGTAGTAGGGTACTATGGGGTTAGCACCTCTGGGCATGGTCAAACACAAGAAAGCTGCGATGAGATCACCACCAAGGTTACGAACAGTCCATTTAAGGCATGAGGTCTTCACTTATGTAGACGGCCTCCAGGCCTTCATGCTTACAGGATGTGCCACGGTCGTAACAGACCAGCTTGCCAGAATGGTGGCCGGGCTGCCAAACCTACTCCATGACAGTGATGGGCACCTGCCATGTGGTCAGGAATCTGCATGCGATGCAAGGGATGTGGACCTCCTCACAAGGGATGTGGACCTCCTCACAAGGGATGTGGACCTCCTCACAAGGGATGTGGACCTCCTCACCAGGGTGGAACTCGGAGGGTTGAGAAGAGCGGCTGTAGGCCTGGTGTGGCACTTGTTGTATGGGCTCTCCGATTTGCGTAACCTACTCGATCCTCTCCTGCATGTCCCAGATTTGCTTTACTACGGTGCAGTATGGGGAAGGCTGTCGCTCCCAAGCTTCCTTTGTGATGTCAAACGGCCCCAGAGGGGTATGAAGGGTATGAATCTGGTGGAGGCTCATTAGACCTCCTCTGGTGGAGGCATCAGGTCCCAATTGCAGCTGTCCTCAACAATAAGACAATCTGTTTGGATGTGATACAGGTGCCAAGCCAAGAGATGAATACCATTCCGTAGACAGTGAAGATGGCCTATGGGAAACCCCTACTGTTTGTTTTTCGAAGTGACCCTCTGGAGGAACATCACCTTTGGCTACCTGGTGGCATAGTCCACAACAATTAGGATATATTCATGCCCCCACAGACAGCATGGAAAGGAGCCTTTGAAGTCAATCCTGACCAACTCCAAGGGCACCCCGAGGACGGACAGAGGGCACCCAGAGAGCTATTTGTTAGCACATAGGGCACCTTTGGAAGAAGATCGATAGCAGCACTCCTGCCCAGCCAATGGAAGATGCCCAATGTCACAGACGCCCTTCGAGATTCCGGGCTCTTGAATGTCCAGCCGGGTCATGCATGTGCCTCAGCCCCATGACCGCATCCACTCTGTTTCTGTCGCCTGAAGATCTGAGTAGTAGAGCAGCCCTCCGTGGATTAGGAAGCCCGTATTGAGGGGCCAGATCCCTCTTCAGGGGGGCAGCGGTCACAGAGGTACAACAACCAGACCTCCCTCAGCAGCCTGGTCAAGGCAGAGGTCCTACGTGTCAGCGTCCACATCTACTGCTGTTACATCCTCCACCAGTGGAGGCACAAGAGACAGAGGCTGCAGACAGACACCCCATGAGGGACGGGTTTTATTGAGAGAAAAGGAAAGACACAAGCTAGCAGCCGTCCTCCAGCATTCACAAGGGCAAACACAGCATGTACTACTGCCTTACCCTTTTCCCAGCGCAGACTTTAACCACTGGACTGTAGCATCACAATGTGTGTTATTAATTTAGCTTACCTGTCCTTGATCTTATTGGAGCGGGTAACATCATCTATGTCCATTCGGATTTTGTAGGAGATGTGTGAAGGCAGGGTGGAGGGATCGGGCAGCAGGAACACTATACCAGCCCAAAACTGTCGGCTCTCCAGGAGCTCCAGGGCCTTTTCCACCAGGTCACCCTCAGAGGCTAGGCCCTCCAGCTTGTTCACGGAGAAGCACTGAGGAGCAATCAGAAGGTACATGCATCAAAAAGAAAACTAAGCCTTAAGTTGACATAAATACAAACACCACAGTATAAGATGAAGGGCAGCAGAGTGACTCAGGTCCCTGAATCCTGATCTGATCTCTGAGCAGTGAGTATGGAGTCTGCATGGGCTTCCTATACTGCACATTCCCTCTGTACGGTGTGTGTGTGTGTGCTTCCAGAACTCATAGAAGTCGCTAGATACATAGATACATACAAGAAACAAATATAAAATGAATATGCCTACTGCCTAAGCAAATGTCTCCAGTGTCTTGAGTGGCCCATCACGTATCAGACACCAGAGAACGGGTACCTTGGTGACCTGTGAGATGATGCCAATGGTGTTGTTTATGTCCTGGTACACGTCTTTCCATGTGGGCGTCGCCCCAGAACTCATAGAAGTGTTCAAAGGCCTTGTGGACAAGAACTCAGCAATTCGTGCAGCTGTCCAGGAGCTGTTCTCCAAGCGAAGGTCTACAAGTGTTGCCAAGTCGGGGCGTCCCAAAAGATCCTGCAACCCAGAGGATGGATGGTGAAAATCACTTGTAAGAGGATTATGGCATCTTATTTAATCGGCCATTTTTAACTTTAGTGCAGGTCAGAAAATGCATGGTATAAAGTAATCTAATCACTACTGACAATGATGGGAAGTGATCGTCCTCCAGTCCTACCTGTAGGAGCTGAACCTCGGGGCTACTTTCCATAAAAGTCCTGATCTGCGGTCCGAGCTCCTCCCAAGCATCTGCAACATCCTCCAGAATCGTCAGGTCCTGGAAGGTTTTATTCACCTACAAGCCATCATAAGAGTGGATGCTCATGCACACTAATTTATTTAGGTAGACTGGCCAATGGAAGCCTTTTACAGCAATCAGAAAAATACAAGAGACTCATAAACCTATTTAAGAAAAAAAATCAAAATGAAGTATCATAACATGAAATGTCAACAGCAAAATGAAGGAAAGCAGAAAATGAAGTGAGAGAGAAATGAGAAGAGTTGCGTACGCGGTGCACTGTACCTCTGCCATGACGCGGCGAGTGATGGGCGTGTCTGGTGCAAAGAGCAGCTTGCCAATCAGCAGGGGTTTGACTCCTCGCCACACAATACGTGACAGCATATTGGACTCCAGGTTCCCAATCAGACTCTCGCAGTACGGAGCTGTAGCACAGGGACAATACACACATTCACTAAGCAATTCCGTCATTATGTATGTGACATTCAGACTCATGTTGGCAAACAAAATGCCACAGCGCATTGACAAGCTTGGTGCCAATGATTCAACTGGCATATCTTTTCACGTCACCTCTGGGCTTGAATGTAGACAAATTCTCAAAATGTATATATTAATTAATGTGTTAATAATACACAGCATTTTTAAGCGTTATTGATGTGTCATCAAAGTGACCCACTCTCAATTCACAATAAACTTTACAGTTTCTCTAAATATATTTTTCTCATCCACATACATCTACAAGTGTTCTAGTCCACCTCTAACCCGCCTCTCTCCCCCATCTAAAAATATTTTTGGAAATAGGACATACCTAAAATAAAATGCTTGCTATTCTTGAATCACTTATAATACATTCACAAACATGGTCTGGTTCAAATCCTGGCAGTCAAGAAATGTCACAAAACAATCTCTAAAAGTGTTACTTATACAGATAAAAAATATTTTTATTTTATATTTTAATAAAGTTTTTGCAATACCACACATAATATCATGGTTTTTGTTATTAAATTTTAATAGTTGTCTCTGATTTATTACTTGACGGCTAGATGCCACTGTTGTCTTTTGTAATGTCCAAATGTTTTTGATAATAGAGGCAATGTTGAAATACATAGTATTTATTGTTTTGTTTTTGTGTTTTACCGAGTATCAAACTGGGTATTGAGAATTACGAAATTTCACTTGTATTGGTAACAACTACTAAACTTATGGTATTTTGGCATCCCTATTCGGGTTATCAAAATGTTCGGATTAATAATAGTCTTCCTATAAAGTTATTAAAAATCCTGTTAAATACACCATTATTTTATATTTAATATTATATTGTAAGAAGGCTGGGAGGAACCTTTTCTCTATAAAAAGGCCAGTCCTGCTTACTGGTGTTCTGCTTTTCTGTGGCTGCTTGCTCGCTGCTCGTCTTGCTCAGGAAGGACTTGATGTCATTGTCCTCATACCAGTTGAGTGACGGGATTTGCTCCCCGCCTCCCTCTGGATGGCCACACATGATCCGAGAGACGGCCCTGAAGCTCTCCTGGGTGGAGGCCGAGCCGTTCTCCGGGGACAAAGTGTGCAGCTCTGTCATCAGCTCTGAGAAGCTGGACATGGAGGTCAACTGGGGCGGGGTCACCAAGGACAGACAAGCCTTAGTTAAATGGCAAAATCTGAATTTTAATCCCATGGACGCACCACGGAAGATATGCAGATTGGTTCAGATAAAAACACTTTTCCTCAAGGTCCCACGAGGCGTATTCCTTACATTGTTTAAGAGGAACGCCATCTCTCCGGAAACGGAAGCGACCGCATCGCTAAGGATCCGCAGTTCGTCAAAATTCGACATCGGCCGGTTCCTCTACAAGCAGGAAAGAGGGAGCCGTGAGGCTGTGCGGTCAGGAGCACGCTGAACCGGTGTCCAGTCCACTTTAGGGACATTCTGTTCAGCAACATTCATTTGAACTCCTGCATGCATGCGGCAGACTGTACTCGCGTGAACTGTGCAATCACCACGGACCAATTTCTCTTTCAGATGCAATAAGCATCACAACAGAAGCTTTTTATGACTGTGTGGTATAACTGAATGGTGCATATTCATCCCCTGACACATCAGGGCTGGACTGGCATATGCTCAAGTCCATATTAAGCACTCTGAATCCTACTCAGTATTCTGAAGTGTCTGTATAAAAGGAGGGTGGTAAACCTGTTTGCGTAAGTATGACAGAAAAGCTTAGACAGCATATGAGGGTATGAGGATTCAGGGATGACAACAATAATATTGTGTGACTGGGCGAATCTGCATTTCGCAACAACTCGCTTGACTAGTTGGCTTTAGTCAGCTCTGCCATCAGCTGCGACTTTGCGGTTAGGTAATATCAGAGCTGAAAGCGTCTCTGGGATCTCACACTGACCATGAAGATCTTACTGTAGTCCAGCTGGGAGATGAACATCCGCTGGGCTGCCTGCAGCATGTCGGAGGGCATTGCACACAGAGACTCCTGCAGCTCCCCCAAAGAACCACCTCCACCTACGGTCATGTATTGATGCAGCAGGGTGGCATTGCACGCAACCTGCTTCAGATCAAAGCCCGCTCCAGCCAGTGACACCTACAGGCAGACAGAGAGAACTGCAAACACTTCCGCTATCCTGTCGAATCATGTTCTCCGTTGTCTTTGTTTCATTTATGGAAACATCTTATGATAAATATTATTATAATGATGTCTTCATTATAAAACGAGGAACGTGACCTACGGCCTGGAAGTTAAGCCGTGCTGTCATAAGCTGGTCCAGGGCAGCTGGAGGTAAGGTTCCATTAACCAGGAGGAAGGTGGAGAAGGTCTCATTGGGACGCAGGTACTCCTCCACAGACATGTCTTCCAACCACAAAAACAACCATTAAAAAAATTATAATTCCTCAGCAGTTCCTTGGCCAAACACATGGGCACACACAGTTACAGGTGTTCCAGGGACATAACTGCATTTTGTACCAGTCCACAGCAGAGTATAAAGTCTAGAGTCTATCCCAAGCAGCGCAGGGGACAAGGCAGGGGACACCTTGGACAAAATGTCAGTCCATCACAGAAAATGGATAAACTCCTTAAATTGAGCCAATCGATTCTCTTGCCACCCCCCTACATCAGCAAACTTCAGCAACAGCATTCACCCCTCCATCCTGATCGGTAAGTTTTGCTACTATCATCCCGTGCTTTGATTAAAGTATTATTGACATTCAATCGTTTTTAATTTCCTCTCATTTCTCCTTCGGCTCGAAAAAACAGCTCAAATGGCCAACTTCCGGGCCCCGACCAATGTCAGCCTAGGGGCCTCGGAGAAGTTAATCCACTCCTGAATGTCAATACGGGTTCAGAAGGACTAGTCGCTTATCCTTAATGTACATGGGAAGTGTGTACCTGGCCAGATGCTTGGTCTTTCTCTAATTTTCTGGAGTGCCAATCGTATGTCTTGGAACCCTGAAAAGGCTGAATGATTGCCACCATAGGCCAAGATGGTTCTGATATCAACAAAAAGTCGAGAGATTCTGCAAGAAAGGGAATGTGCAATGAGACGTGAATGTAAACTGACTGCACACTAGACATGTCAAGATTCCAGACAAACTGCGCTTCTGTCAGCTCCTGATGACAGTACTATATACGCACATGGATTTGTCAAAGTTGTCCACCCAGCCTGGGGTTTCGCCCTTAGTGGCCTGCTGAAAGCACGGGTTGTTGATGTTGCAGATGATGCCTTGTACCCAGGCTAGTGAGCCTGCTGAAGGAAGGGCCTTGTTGGGAAAATGACCTGAAGCACAGAACAAATAGAAAAGCTGGTAAACTAGTGTCAAGGTCAGGAGCTTTAACCTGTGCATGACACCTAGAAGCACCTTCACTTAGTGAATCAACCCATACAGACAAGCAGACCTTGCAGTCAGCCAGGGAGAGGAAATACTGTCGTGAATGAAGGGCGCGTTCAGCGTCCTAGAGGAAGGTTCAGCAGACACTCACATTGCCTCTGCTTGTACGGAGGATGAGAGAAGCGGACAGAAATGAGGATGACAAACAGGAAGAGGGGCCAAAGCAGCTCGATAATGAGCTGCACCTGCAGAGACAGAAAGCCAGGTAACAAATGGTGCTATACAGCAGTTATTAATGAGCCTTAACTTCATCCATCAGAAATCAACAAATACTAGATTTATCCTGAATGAAATAGCGGCATAATATAAGAAGATCTTTAGTCCAGCTCCTCATGGTTACTTGAAGGAAAGCTGGAGCCCAAAGCCTACCTTGTTCCTCCGGCGATAGGTGATGTTCTTCCAGAGCAGGAGCTTGAGATTCGTCCAGACTGCCATGTCCTGTGTTGTGCTAGCATGCTAATCAGCTGTGGCCCAGCACTGAGCCTGTGACAAGACAGGGGAGCCAGCACTGCTAAAGGCAGAGGCTACGAGCAAACGAAGACTGTCACAGGTACCTAATACAAACAGGACCCGTCCCGACAGCATGAGGCTAGGTACTGGCAATTGATTTATAAATATCTGAAACTGTGACTTCTCTTGTGTGGTTGTTCCTGTAAACCTATTCCCCACACAAAAATTTTAAATCCATTTGTAAGATTCACTAGAAATAACCAAAAACTGATTTATATTAACTGACATTTGCAATGTTTTTTTCCTTAGTGAAAAATGATATATGATATTAGTAACTGAAAATATCCTTCAAAATGACAGTCAGTAGTAAAACATGCAGTCATTTAGAAATGTGGTCCTTGTAATTCAAATATTCCCTGGCAAAATTAAAGGATTTAATCTACACAGGCCTTCCCATCACGTGCTGATTCCTCAGTCCCTTTCAAGCTAATTAGGTTACAGGACATTTTACATATCACAAACAATCTTTGCTGTAGATGACGGGTTAAACAGCATAATGCTGTATTTTACTTTTCAAACTCACCACCATGAATATCACTAGACGCATTTGCCTGTGCACATGCACATTCATTTCACAATTACTGCCAGAATTAAAGGAAACATCTCTTCAAAAAGACATTCCAACAACTTACCGGCAAAAGACACAAAAAAACCCCGAAATGTCTGCAAACTGCAGCAGCCCTTACTTATAATGACATGTATAATGTTAAAGCCGCCCATGGTTCATGGTCATTTTCGTTGAAAAACATTAATAATGTACGTTACGTAAGTTAAACAAAACAAATATCGTAACGTACAAATAACAATATGACCTGACGACTCATACTGCAAATTAAATTACCATTGCCATTTGATTTACATATGACGCATCTCCACATAGGCGCAGCCCAAGCGCTGTCACTTGCCTATTTCACGCTCCCTCCTCTGCTTGCTTTTAGCAGACATCCCGTAACAAGATGTGCGGTCTCTTCCTGGTGTCAGGCTACGATACTGCGGAAAGCCAGCTCTTATGAAATATTCATGCATTCAGAATTACACAGCGGACGTAAACTCAGTTCAAAAACCAGAACACATGCTGCTGTATCACCCGTATTCGCATTGCTGTTCGTGGCTTACACCCGTGGTAACGTTCCCTGCCGGGAATCCCCAAGGGTCCAGATAATTAGCCGGCGCACCGTCTTCGCTGTTCCTCTCTCCGTAACGGACCTGTTTGGTCGGGAGAAGCAGACACACACCGGCGTCTGCGTTAATTGGTCGGCGCGCTTCATGTCCGAATATCGGCGAACGTGATTGGTCGAGGGCCTGGAAGGGGGCTGGCAGATACACGAGGGACGCCGAGGTGCCCACGTTTTAAATGCTGTTCAGAAATTTGGACGAGCGCTAGAGTTTTTATACCTTAAATGTATACAGGATCGTCAACTTTGGTCAGCCGGCTGGCATGAGATTTTCAATTCTAGACAAGTCTGCACACACATGTATGTAACAGTTCTATTACCCTATTAACAGTCCGTGGGGTTTGCAAACTACCCCAACGCTTTTGTTGTAGCTAATTTTAAGTTTATAATGAAATTATAGATTTCCCGTAAGATTCCTTGCATGAACGTCAGAGTCTGAAAGCGTGAGTTGGCAACCCTGCGTGTAGTACAGGGAACTTTGTGTATACTGCCCCAACACAGAAATGGACTTTGAAATTATCAAGTAAATCAAAAGATTTAACAAAAGTTGTTGAATGTTCAGAGACACATTTTCACAAAACAGCTTGAGTAAATACTTGTACAATAAGAACGAAACCTTAAACTACATTTTTGAAAATATGGATGTCCTTTACATAACTTAATTTGTTTCGGTAAATGTATATATTCTTACACAAATCAATTTAAGTTTTCGACGCTGCCACGTGCAATAGAAAATGTCATTGAACGGCTCATTTACGATGAAAGTGTATTAAAAATGTAACTCGGCATCTAGTAACTAACACACCATATTTGATGCATTGGATGAATGCTGCTCTTCCAATCAGTAATACAGGCTCATTTTATCGCAAGGAAATGACCTTATGGAGCAAATACAACCTCAAAGATGAATTCATTTACTGCCATTAACCCCCAAATCAAAAAGGTTAAAGGACATTTATCCATTTCCCCCCCAAAGCACAAGTTCTCCAAATATGTTTGCAAAGTATGGTCACCTACTCAAAACCTCATATCTTGGCAGACAGAATCTCATTCAAAAATTCAGATGAACCACAGACATTGTATAAACTTAATTTATTGCAGTTCTGCCATATTAGCAAATCAGTTGAAAGCTTTATACATGAAATGGTACACAATTCATAGAAAGAATGGCATGGAACAAATACTGAAATATTAGATAATACAGCTTCATATTTCCTAGAGTCTGACAGCTAATATTTAGAAATGGACATTATGTCATTATTCATTTCAGGGAGAAATTGGTCCAGAATTGAGATGGCAAATTGGTCCCTTTATATTAAAAAGTCTGCAATCATACAACAAATTTTTTTAAAAAAAGCTCAAATTTTAATAGATGAAGTCTCTTATAAAAACCTTCTGTCAAAACATAACTACACCAATCATCCTTACACTGACGTCTAAAACAGCTTCCTGAGCCCCTTAATATTCATTATTCGCTACAGTAACCGACATCACGGGCAGAGTCACAGCACAACTCAGCAGAATGAGTACTAAGGCAGAGCGCTATCAACAGTACTTTCATGTACAATGGTTTAGATTCTCAAAGCCTTTCTGCATTTGTAGCGACCGGATAAAAAGGGGAGACGCTCTGTTAGAGTGAAACATATGATACAAAGAAAAAACTAAAAATTGACCATGTTTTCAGCTCCGCGTCTAAAACTAATATATTCAATCCTGTGCATGATGTGTCCAGAAATGCAGGTGACGGAATAATGCATTTCATCGAGAGATGCTCACATTAAAAATTGGTCCAAAATAAGGAGCAGGTATTTTTTTAAAAGCAGAAACATCATTTAAGTACACAGTCACCCTAAATCTAAGCAGCTTCTTCCTTCACCCTGATGATCGCTCTAGTAGTCCTGCCCCTCCTCTTGGTACCCCTGGTAGCCCTCGTCCTGGTACTCCTGGGCATAGCCGCCCGCCATCACTCCATTCTGGTCATCCCCCATTTCACCCTTGGGGCAGTACTTGGCATCGTAGATTTGGCGGCCAAGACCAAAGTTCAGCCCGCTCTGGTTGGCACCCTGAGTATACCCCATCTGGAGGGACATAGTGCTGTTGTCGCATTTGTCAGTGCCCAGCTTTTGGTCGTAAATGGCACGTCTGGTTCCAGGAGCCGTCATGCCAGCCTGTAGGAAACAATTAAGTCAATACCATTGTGTGTGCATCACCTTTATAAAGCATGCATTACTGCTTGACATTTTGTAAGTGTTGCTCTGTGAAGGACATTCTGCTCAGTACATGACAGACGAGAAAGAAGCAGACGGAGAACACTTACCTGGCTGGCCCCTTTGTTGGTTCCCATCTGGAGACCGATGGTGGAGTTGTCCATAGGGGCCCGGATATGCGCCTTGGGGTCATACAGGTGCCTCCTTGTGCCATAGGCGTTCATGCCCGCCTGACTGGCGCACTTGTTAGTGCCCATCTTTTGCAAGACACAACAGGAATTTAAGTCAGAAAAAAAAAAGTCACTGCTGATCAATGAACGGCCACTTCTAGTAACACCAAGTGTGATCATTCTTCATGCTCCTGCTCGTACCTGAAGCCCAATCACACACTGTCCAGCTTTCATCTTCTCCTCTCCAAAGGTCCTCTCCTGCTTGTCTGCATACTTGACCCCGATGTCCACAGAGGTCTGAAGGCCTTTAGTCTTGGCCTGCAAGAAACACCAACAAGTAGACACTGGAGCTCACTGGACAGGGCCAGTAGTTGAGGTTTGCTCTTCATTAACTACCATGCAGTTTGTGCAGCTTTCTTGAAGTTCTTATTTGGTTTAAATCAATTGCTGATGAAACTGTGCTTGGTATGTAGAAGCGCCCTGTAATGAGCTGGCATCATGTCAAGGATCAGACTATTTATGCAATATGCTTCCAAGAAACTTCCTGGTTCGCCATGGCTTTCCAGGATATGTGATCATGGAAAACGGGTTAGTAATGAGCAGGAGCATTTTGAGATGCAGTGGTATTACACCAAGGAAGCAGTACGGGCCTTTTTCAACTGAACAGGGCAACAGGACCATGGAGACGAAGAGCTTACCATGCCGGCCAGGGCCAGAAGCGTGGTCTGCACCTGAGTCATGTTGCCATTCTCAAACAGGTCATTGGCTTCAAAGATGTCATGTGGCTTCAACCCATATGTCGTGATGGCTTTGATGAAGTTTGACAGGTTCTCCAGCTTTAAAGAAATTAGAAAATGCAAAATTAAAAACCAAATGGGGATGCAGCCGTCCCATTATTGGGGGGGGGATAATTCATTAATATTACGTGTTGAGTCTTAGTGACCATAAAGATTAGTCTGCATTGGCCTTCAGTATGAACCATTTCCAAAATCAACCCAGCGAAAAATGCAAGCTTTCTGAAGCTCACAGCAGATTGCAAAAGCTGAATTCACACGTTTTCTGTGGTAGGTTATTTTTTTGGCTTTGGTGGTGTATAGAGAACCGATCCTGTTAATCTATTCCTGTCAGCAGGCTTCAGCTTGCAATCACTATTCCCCTTAAGAAATTTGTGCAGCAGTTTGTCCATGTTTGGCATAAATTGCCATGACTGGAAACTATTGCCAAAGGTTTACAGATTTTGTTACCAATGCACCTACAATTCAGGCACTCAGTAATTCAGTGTTGAATTGCTTTAAAAACACCCCAAAAGGTGCCATTCCATTCATCCTTGACGTTCTACTAATCGGCATTCAAACATACGACTGACCTTCACAGCTGCATTTATTTCATTACTTCAGCCTACAGTACTGTACTTTTCCACAGTGTGTGTGTGTGTGTGTGTGTCTCACACATGGTTTATTTTGTCCAGCCGCAGTATCATCCCAAATTAATCCCATTCAAGGCCATTTCTGTCCCCCTTTGACATAAAATGACCATACTGCACCATCTATAAAGTCTAACGCAAGTTGGAATCGAACCCCTCTAATTACATGGGGCAGTAAAAACTAGAATAACTTCCATGTGCTTTTCCGCGACCAAAATGGCCGCCACCCATTCAAATTACAAGCAGCCCTTACAATAAAACCTCGGACCGTGCGGCAGATTCTTCAGCTCCATGAGCTTTAGTTGGAGATGGTGAAACTTAAAACCACATAAAAAAAAAAAAAAGTTTCCACTGTGAACAGTCTGTTCTAAATCCACCACAAGAGGAGAGATTAAGGTCACACTATATAACCAAACGAACTTTCTGCAATTCAGCAGCAACTCCGATTTCAGGGCACAGCTGGAGAGCCTCAGCGCTGGGCGAGAGACATTCCAGGGGAAAGCTTTACTGGGTTCCTCCTTAGGCATGTATTCCAGTTATGCAATTCAGGAAGCAGGGCCATTGTTCTTCAGGCCTGGCCCCACCCCTGTGTTTGAGATCCTGCAAGCCAGTTCATGCCAGCAAACACACGCTTCGTTAAGCCAGAGAGCTCACAGGGGGACTTACCTGGTGCCAGTTTTGAGAGGATTGGTTTATCTTCCTCACAGAGCCAGGCTGCAGCTTATTGATCAGTCTGCAAAGAAAATCAATTTGTCTAAATATACGAGTCATGAAACACAGGTGACACAGCCATGCGGAGTCTCATGTTATATATCGATTAGTGTCGGACCAAAGGTCTGAGGGACTCACTCGCACAGGATGACCCCGTTCTTCAGACCTTTCTGAAAGTCATCCCCGATGGCACGACCGGTCACATCTTCGATCCAAACCCGCAATTCCTCCTCTTTCTGAGGATCATACTTCTGGGCAATCTGAGTGACAGTGGGTGTAAATGAGTAAACAAAGAAAGTTAGGAGTCAAGATATACATTACAGCCCTAAAACCTTTTACCTATTCATTCTGTCCCAAGAAAGAGGAAGAATTGTCATTGTACAGATAGCAAGTGCAATGAAATTCAATCTTCACATATACCATCCTTCTAGCCTGACACACACACACACACACACACACACACACACACACACACACACACACACACACACACACGAGAGCGAAGCTTTGGGTCAGAGCATAAGGTCAGCCATTTCCTGCCCCCGGTGCAGTCTTTGGCATTACATGGCTGCCCAAGGGCCCAACAATTATATGACTACTCTGCTAGCCTTAGGATTCAAACCCGTGACCCGACTCAGTCCTCAGATCCTCTTAATGAGAACCGCTTGAGATGGATTAAACAATTGACATCGTGTTACGTTGAAATGGATAGCAGCGGAAATAGCAATATACAAGTCAGTCTACAAACGAAATCAAAAGCGGCACTTTAAAGCCGATAGCCAGGTCAGGTCCCTGGAGTTCAGCATGCAGAGAACAGGGAACCTTGCGAGAAACCACTGTAATACTGGTCGGGTGGCTTACAGCGGGTTCCTCTCAGTCATCTCTACACAGTGGACGGCAACGTGTGCCAATCTCCCAACAGCTCCAACCAGACGAGGAGGAGGAGATTCCAGAAGGTGTGTGCAAGTCACAAGACCACCGAAGGGGAGACATGACAGCAGCAACCTGGTCTTTCTACAGAGCTTTAGACTGACTCCTTACACAGCAGCATTGTCATCTTAACCAATGCAATGTACGCATTTAGGGGAGGCAAATATTAAATCTACCTGGCCAATGATTAACTTAAGATCAATCAAAAAGGGCCAAACAGCAACTCACTATTATTCCTTTTAAAGGAGACTGAACCATTTTACAACTTGCATTCCTCACCATAATTATTCATGACGAATTTAGCAGAACCGTAAAATGAAGTCAGGGTCTTCTGTCCTTCCATTCAAACAAACTGTGCAATTCAATTAAATCAACGGCTCAAACGTGTTGGATAATGAATCATCTCGCTCGCTAGTCCCGTCTTCCCTGATGTAGTTACCCAGAAACTACTCAGTCAATGGAACAAACAGCAGCACACAGTGTTATCTGAAGACCTGTAGACTATCGATCCTCAATCCCAATGCCGTCTCAGAATTTCAACCCTGACATATTACACACAGCCTGTAACCTTCCTGCTACAGAACACACGGGTGTTGGTTATAATTTTAAAATAAGCTAAACTGATCAAATTATTTTAACAGGACAATGTTTGTCAGTATTTTTGAATGGTCTGTGATATACATAAAGCGATTATTTTGTCTGGGATGGGCCCTGTCCCCCCCCAAGCATAACAACCAATTAAAAGATGGACGGATAGGAGTGTTAAACGGGAAGATTTGTTTATAGCAAACATGTCATGGGTGTTATTTAAATTTCTTTCAGTAAATTAAAGTGTAGAAAACAGTCTGCTCACCCTCACGCCATCAACAAAAAGGTAACAGGACCACGTTTTGACATCCAACATGCGCCAGCGGTTTGTGCACCATCAGTGATGAACACACATCCTGCCACAGCAATAGGTGTATGAAGAATCCCCCCCCGGCCACAGGAAAGGGGAGGGAGGTTCAGCACAGAATTCTCGATTACAGTCACAAGACATCTTCAGCACTCATACGGACAAGGTTTGAAGACTCTAAATATCTGCCTGTACAGCGTACGACCTGAGATAGTCAGCAGTTAGTGCTGTAAACATCTTGACGTCACGATTCAGCCTCGATGGTATAAATTAAATATTAAAATGTATAGTACATAAAATGTACCATAACACCACCAGCCAATGAAGCTTGACTCAAAAATGTAGCATGCAAGATAAAATAAAATCTTCATTTTCTCCGTAGTTTGGTTCAAAGCACCAGTCAAGAAGGACAAGTTGGTTTCAGTTTAAAACACAAGAAACTCAAGACTTCTGCTTATTTTAAAACAGCGACAAAAATCCCCCCGCCCCCCCCCCCCCCGATTAAGGGCCAGCAAGGTTCCTTAAAAGCAAACATTTATTGCAATACTGGGGCGTCAGAAATGCAATCAATCAGCTGCGTGTGGAATAGCTATCAACCATATCAGAGCAAGTGATTTAAGGTGCCTGGAAAATAGTTTATTCAACAAGTTGTCCAGTATGAGAAGTTGAAGTCCTTTGACCAAGAAGAGACTGGAATGTCTAGGCTATATTGTGTTTAGACTCTGGGGACAGATAAATACGTTGTAACAAACAATTCCTGTTTATTTAAGAAGTAGAGGGTGTGGACTCAGTTCAGAGCATGAGCAAAACCGACTTTCGCGTGATCACATTAATGTGACGACACTTCTTAACAGCCACATCCTTCAGAAACAACAGGGATACGTAAACAATCTGTTTGCGAGGTGCATGAATAAGCATACGGACGAACGCACCGATGGTTCTCTAGATAGGCCTAAGCTTCCTTAAAGCAACCCACATTCTTAAAAAAATCCTCAGTATCGCAGAAACTCACTTCCCCTCCTAGACAACGAAATAGGCCTGCATAATATCATTCAGTACAAGCAGGGAAAGGGAAAAAAAATCATTTCGTTTTATAATACTATAAGAGACATAGAACCGTAAGTTGCCATTTTAAAATCTTGTTAGTAGTTATATCAGCTTTGCCGTCTGATGTAACAGAAACTACAGAGGTAAAACTAGCGGCGATATCGCACATACAAAGTTAAATGCAAATGTATCAGTTTCATCACTGAAAGACAGAAAATCACGCTTAACCTCCCGGTCCTAAACACCAACTTCATAAAACATTTAGAAAATCCCCGTCGTAAGGTAGAGGGGGTCTGTTTGTGCCGACCACGGGTGGGGGGGGGGGGACTGGATTTCTTAAAAACCCGATGCAAGTTGCACTTCTTGGGACACTGCATGTAAAACGTAAAAAAGTGTTTAATATATTTTAAGATTTGACAACTGCACAGTTAAAAACTGCTCGTCTCATTTCACACGTGTAGCGAGCGCAGGCTGCTTTTCGCAAACCAAGGAAGTCAGATCGCATCCAGCCGCGCGATCATTACCTTAAAAACACCCTAAAGTTTACTTGCGAAAGCAGGTCCCCTCCTGTTGCACACAGGCATGCAATCCGTCTGAACGGCTACAAAACAAAGGAATAACTTTATCATCAGTATTAAAAAGTCTTCTGTGGGTGACGCCCAATTGTCACTTGTCAGTCGTCTTTGAAGTTAAGACTTATTTTGGATGTAGTCAAATCACTATATATATCGTAGACGGCAAAAGTAATTAAAAGTGGGCTAACCTTTGAATCGATAGTCACCAAAAAGGTTTTTAAAAATGACCGCGGCTTTGGGTTAAAATTTCCAGACGACCAGCAACAAAGTGAAAAGGAAAACTCAGAGAATGCGAGGTATTTACTGCCTTCACGTGTTTAACAGATTTGCGCCACTCGCAAACTAAACATGGAGGACACGCATTCAGAATGAAATACATTTAATAAACTTACTTTGCTTTTGACTTCTGCAGAAAATCCATACGCGGGTCCTTTGTTAAACTGTGAGCTGGACATTCTGTCTGTGTGGTCCGGTTTCTTCCTTAAACTTCGGAACTGAGGCAGGCGCAGCTTTCTCCAGCATGGGATACCCGCACTTCTGGGCGAGAATGCCGACTTCCTCCGGTGTCTTTCATAATGGGCGCTGCACGCTTAGTTACGCACAGGCTCCTCCTTTCCCATTTTCAGTCGTGATTGATATCAAAAAGTCCTTATATGGATAGAAAGAGGCAAATTCCTCCTGGATGGGAGTTTCCGCCGTCGAGTCACCAGCGAACCGGGATACACACCGGGTTATGAGGCTGAACTGAGGAATTTAGGAACTTTAGCTGAAGCGTTTCGCGCAGTTGACAAAACGCCATTCTCCCTCTGCCAAATATGCGTAATTTGGAATTATGAAATTCCTCGGTATTCAAATAAAACCGGAAACGTGAGATTCCAAAAGTCCCAGCGCAACACAGGCGCCTCATTCTCACATTATGCAACCGCAACCCTGGAGGTGACGGAAGTGGGAAGATCATTTTCTAATAATACGAATGAGCTATGCGTTAACTGCATTAATTGGGGCGCTATGTTGTGGCTCTAGCACACAGCATGAGATAATCTGTATTAAAACATTTAGCCAGTTTGTGCCAAGTATGAAGACATATTTTAGTTGTTCGGCACATTCCTACTGAATAGAGCCTTATCTAAAAGGAATTTACGGCGAATTTAGATCTGATATGTAAACAATCCCAATCTAAAGCCAAAAACCCATAGTTAGGAGTTTTTAAATGCAGGACAGTCCGTAAGCTTCGAGGCTCCAAAAATCACGGGTGACATACAGTAAAGCACAAACAGCTCATCGGTTGTTTTTTTTTTTTAATTCTTATACTTTAAAAAAGGTGTGTTAAACACAAAACTTTCTTTCAGTTTAAAACAATGCCCCCCGCAATATATATTATAATTACGGCTTTGGTCCCTGCGTGTGTTGACTCCATGGCTACGGTACAGGATCACGGCGAACTAAGTGTTGATCCAAGGCAACGGTCAGACAGTCACAAACCATGCAGTTTCTTTGGGAGCCCAGAGGTCTGTTACCATGTGAATGTACAAATCTGGAATAGCCCCTTCGTACTATATGTTGATTGCTGTTAGATAAACAGGCATCTGCTTTGCAGAGAAGTACGAAACTCACGCTTGTTAAAAAGAGTTGCTTGGACGTACACCAAAACAGGCCCTGCGAAAAAAAAAGCAGCATAGACCGGCATAGCTGGTTACCAGCACAACCAGTATAATGCATGCTGGTTATACATTATATGTTGTGTTTTGGCGCTGGTACAGCAGCAACGTTAATGACATATTGGACCAGTTTTATCTGCAGGTAGAGCAGCACAGTTATGCTAGTCTACCAGCTATACCAATACCAAACCAGCACTAACCAGCACCTAACCAGCAATGTGGTGTTTTTTTCATCAGGGGGGTCTATGCAAGAAAGAAGCTAGGTAAGAGCAGGACGCCCATAGTACAAACCAAAGGAAGTTGCGATTCATCAAACTGAAACATGCAATGTACAAACCACTTGGGCAGAGTGCAGGAGGATGCAGTTTTGCACACAGAAAATGCTGTGCAGTTCATGGTAATCTGGCCAGGAAGACCAGTGCCTGCTAGAGGTAACATTTCCTTAAATTCCCTGGTAATGAAATCCTGCTGTTTCTTATGCACTTCAAGAATAAAGCTGCACGTCAAATGCTTCTGAAAAAGGAAGCCGAATAATCTTTGATTGGGTCATTCTTATCTATTTCTGCTTCTTGACTGATAAAGATAGAAACTACTGGAGCTGACTTCACACTGTAATTGCACTTATGTTGAATATATGTAATCAGAACTGTTTCGTTGTTATAGTTTTGCTTATTTTGCATTTGATTGCATTTCTTTGCAGTAGTATATATAAATGGAGTCAGAAATCTGATAAGGATACTTTGCATTCTTAAACCAGAATAAAGGGGCAGTTATGGTCAGTGGAAGATTCATTTTGGCAAGGAGCCCTGCCTGATGTCACTGATGTGGTGCCATAGCATTAAAGTGACATTACCAGCATGCCTGTTCACCTAGTGCTACGATCACATGACAATCCTGAAACCACTGGAATGCTGTAGTTAACACCTGCCAGTATGGAGTTACGAAGGCATTCATAGGCCACTGGACCTCCATTGGACCTCCACTGGACCGCAGTGGCGATTTCCAGAAGTTCAGCGCAGTAGCATGACTTTGCATGAGTGGCCATTTTTGCTTCGAAGAGCCTCGAGGGAGTTTGCAGGTCTCTGTCTCTCTCACTTCTCCTAAGAACCACACTCATGCTGTGCAGCTGTGTTGGGCCTGTATTTGGTGTCAGCGTTCAGACTAACGCTGCACAGACATGGCGTGAAGGAGCATGCGGGGTGCAAATAAAATGACTCGGTGTGCTTTGCATTTGGCCCCAGGAAAGGATGACGGGACAGAGCAGCTTCTTGTACTTACTTACCCAATTCATTCCACCTAATGCTCTCATAGTCTGCAAGACACATTATTTCAACAGGGAATCATTTTTATAGTAAAAACATGTTTTGAAGAGAACTTATGGGAAAAGCAAGCCAGCAGCGGGTACCGCGTTGTGTATGCTGTCTTTCCCCATGTCAACTTCTCAGAATTAGTAACCTTTAATATTTTTGTGTTGTAAAATAAAATTTTAAATAAATTTTTAATCAAAAATAAAAAATATGAGCAGGCTCCCGTAGGAATTAGCAAAGCGACATCACACGGCGCCCAGTGTCACAGCCCGCGGACAGAGTCGCCAGCGCCGCAGCCCGCGGACAGAGTCGCCAGCGCCGCAGCCCATGGCTGCCACATCTGCCAGCGAGACTGCAGAGGCAGCATACTGAGCAGCTCATTCCAGACCTTTCCATCCAAGGCCACACTCTCCAGTTCACTCTGGGGGACCTCCTTATGCTCCCGATCCAGTTAGATGGGACCCCCCCCCAAGGGCAAAACGTGAGTGGATACCATTGATCCTCTTCAACATAGTGGTTGGTGAAAAATGGTTACGAATTGCTCATAGTGGCTGAGAGACGACACTGACCTCTATTATTTTACTGGATTTGAGGATTTTCAGATCACAGAAGACTTAACAGGAAAGAAAAGTGTTTATTGCATAAAACATAAGTGATGCTCATGCATGACATCGTGTCTCCCTTAAGGTATAAGAAACTCTCTGCAACTTAGCTCTTCTCATTAAATCACAGGCTAAAATCAGAACGGACCTGGAACTGAAAGTACAGGTGTTTTCTAAGCAGCGCTAACTGAGGCACACTGGGTATCACTTACCGTAGCATTATCAGCTCAGATGACAAAAATAAGACCCAATTTATCATTTACACCTAATTGTAAAATAACCGTTACAACTAGCTGCAGCTGTGATACCTCAAATTGTGATTTTGAGTTAGAGCATAAATAATTCACTAGTATTCTGCTGACACAACATTCAGCCTCTGCTCTCAGAGATAAAGAGGCTGCTCCTGACCAGTCAACAGTCGATATGTAGAAGCAGGCATAGTCTTCAAATGGATCTGCAAAAAAACGTTAGGCGTTAACAGGTACAGGGGACCAAAACGACGACACCTCCAGCCGCAAGATAACGCTGTTCAAAACCACTCGGTGGTATACACACATGCGGAGAGGGGCAGAATATTTTTTTTACTTTCTATTGATATATGCAACATTTGTAACATTTTTTCCTTTATAGGTAAACATACACATACAAACTCAGAAGCACATGGCTGCAATATCATAGCCTCAGCTGAAGGTGTATTATAGAAGCATAATGTACCTCGCCAACAGCTTGTGAGAGAATGTCAATGATTTTCTCATGGGGAGTGGCTACCACACTCTGCCCATTGATCTCGATGATTCGGTGTCCAACGCGGATGCCCCCCCTCTCCGCGATCCCTCCCCTCATTAAACTGCATATCTGCTCCAAAAGAAAGTTGTGAACCGATCAACAGAAACATTAATAGCGTTTTAAATTAAAGTATTTTAACATGCTGCATACATCTTAAGGGGAAACAAAGCTGCACATTTTCAGGTAGAGCGTAAGCAGAAAGGCGTGCATGTCCAGTCACTCACAATGCCATCTTCTACACTGAAACCCAGCTGGTATTTGGGATCGGGTCGTCGGATTATTGCCATGGTGACAGGGGGACAGCGCACAATGCTGAGGTTTACATCTGATGTGTTTTTAAGATCCTGAGGAAAAAAAAAACAAACAAGACCTGGCATGAGTCTGGAATATGTTAATTACATCAAACGTGGACATCATAAATGACCAGGTGTGCGCGGAAGAGTGCTGTGCAGACTACAGTGAATCCATCCGTCCTAAAGGTTCTTCAAATGAAACCGACGGAATCAACGTCGCTTCAGCAGTAAAACCCTGTGGGCCCTCGAGGGATGTGGCACAACACAGAGCCAAGAGGGTGGCACCATTTTAAGTATGTGGGAGATTGTTCTTGTCGATTTTGATTTGTCTGGATGCAATTTGGAGTGTGCAGCCACCTTTAGAGTTCATCTCTACCATAAAACATGGTCCGGCCCACTCCCCAGCTCACCCTGATGATGCTGTGGCATGTGCTGATGGGCAGTCCCACCCTGCTGGCCCCGTCCCCCCACCGGCTGAGCCCGCCCCCTCCCTGCTGGCCACGCCCCCTCCTTGCCAGCTCACCCTGATGATGCTGTGGCATGTGCTGATGGGCAGTCCCACCCTGCT
>JAODJW010000033.1:729970-741281 GCA_026777045.1 Hyperopisus bebe | reverse complement strand
CTGATGGGCAGTCCCACCCTGCTGGCCCCGTCCCCCCACTGGCTGAGCCCGCCCCCTCCCAGCTGGCCACGCCCCCAGCTCACCCTGATGATGCTGTGGCATGTGCTGATGGGCAGTCCCACCAGGCTGGTGCCGTTGACGGACATGACGCGGTCCCCGATGTTCAGCTCGCCGCTGCGCTCCGCCGGGGCCCCGTGCAGCAAGTTGGCCACCACCACCGTAGGCAGGATGGATCCCCACCCCGACTCCACGACTGCCAGCCCCAGGATCTCGCCGGGGGCCTTGCTAATGCACACCTGGGCAGGAGGACACAGAGACGCAGTCTGTACATAAGCTTTTGTGACATCACGCCGTGTGGGCCGAAGCTGCTAGAGGGGCGGGGACCAAAAAAAGGCCACCGATTATTCAACCAGAGCCTAGTCATCGCATTTTCTTACACATAGGAGCACCAAGAGGGCACATCATTCCATCTGCTTTTCTCACATGTATGGGAAACTGCATCTTACAGCGGGGGACCACATGTCATTTCCTTCACTGGAAGGACAGCCATCAGAGATATTTTTCTCTAAGACAATCGCTATTTACAGCTGTGTTATCAGTTTTGAATTTTGTATTATGCTATTTACTAACCAAGCTAGCTGCAGTTTGTACAATCAGATAAGATCATCTTTATAAAAACTCAATAACGAGATGAGTGAATCCCTTTTACTGATTCACTGTTGGTTATGATAGGAGGTCATCAATGAGTTAAGTTTACGTACAAAGCCGGGCCGTTGCTTTTCCACTCGCCTGTTATCTCTGTGCTTGCCCCCCCGTCCCCTCCTAAATCTATGCCTCTGCTCTGATGAGTTTGTCAAGGCGGGAGGGAGAGCTGCCTTCGACGCCTTCATTGACGTGCCAACATTTCAGCTATCGCTGTGCCAGTGTTGTGCGTGCTGTATACCTGCAGGTCAGTTCTGATAGACGTTAGATATTATCACAGGGGCCGGATACAACTGTACCACGAGCCAGATGCTGCCTGTGGGCCTTGATTTTGACACCCTTGACTTAGACCATTGTAAGGCCATCTTATAGGGCACTGCGTCACTTTCTCTCAATTAGAAGGGCACTTCATCCCGGCACCCTTTTCCACTGGAAGGGTACCCATAGGGGCCGTTTAGACCACTGTAAGGGCACTGTTTCACACTGTATTCCAAGAGAAGGGCCATCCTAAGTGACACTAAATCATGTGAAGGGCAGACAGTAGCAGTGCGTTCACCACTCCAAAGGGCACTTTACTGATCACTGACCATCATACGATCCTGTATTGCTGAAACAACATTGATTCTGTCAATTTTATTCGAAGCACCTTTAGGATGAATAGCCCCCCCTCAGCTCCATCAGAGCTGCTGGGCTCGGGAAGGCATGAGCTTTTTATGAACTCACCTCTCTCATGTTCTCAGAGCGGGAGAAGTGTACCAGGTCGCCGTTGTACAGCTCATGGGTGCCCAGGTAGTCGCTGTACTCGCTGGGCCGCAGCTCGCCGGCTTTGATGCCGTTGGCCTGCAGAAACTGCTGATAGGCCACTGCGAAAGCCTGGCCCATGGCCTGGGCGATGACCTGTGCCTGTGGAGGGATCAGGGACACCAGGACAAGGGGTCACCGGAGGGGGTGAGGAGGGGGTCTCTACCGGCCACCGGGCCGCCAGGCTTTTCTTTCTTCCAAAATAAGCTAAAAGGCCCAAATCACTGGTTAACCGTTAAAGAACAGGCTTGGTAAGAATGGTGACAGAGATGGCAGAGCGGCTGTCACTCGTCGATCTCTAAGTGCGGCTCATATTGTGAGCCTCGGAGACAGGAAGTCATGCATTTACATATCATACGTTTTCTCATTATGGATACTTTGATATAACTCCTGGCCCACAGAATGCAGGGGTGTGTTTGTGCCACAGACTGATAGCAATTCACTCAATATGTCGCATGATAGCACCAATGTTCTATTGGTCGTGACCAAACAGAGCCACCTGTCCATTCGGAGGAGGCTGACCCCCCGGTCACCTGCAGCAGCCCTGACACTTAAGCTCTTACAGACAGCATGGCTGGTGTCAGTTAGTGTTGCAAAACGGCAGTATGATCCCTATTGACTAAGTGTGGGATTTACTTACATTGGAACAGAGGAAGACCCAAGAGCGGAATGTGTCGCGTGCCGTCAGATTATCAGCAGTGAGTGCATGAGACCGGCACGAGGCGGTATTTCATCCTGAAACACGCCTTTTTGAAAGACAAGCCAGTGGATGTTCTTCAAAAGAAACTTAAAGGCGTGGAGCAGCAGAAGCGGTTAGAAACAGTGCTACTGCAGGAGCCGGCTTGCTCTCTGAAATGAAGTGCTGTTCATGTATTTGTTTTTAAACATAATTACTGACACAGATATGATGAAAATGACTCACATCTTCAGAGGAGAACACGTGACAAATCATGCAGCAATTCTTGCGAGGCCCTGGGGCGTTTGATTCTGGCCCGTCGCTGGCCCCCTTCCTGCCTGGTGGCTTCCTGCGTGCCATCAGAACCAAGATGGAACCGATGTCCGCGATGTATGAGATCATCTGGAGTGAATGGTCCATCATGGCTTCCTGTGGAGTAACAGAGGAAGCTCAATTTAGCTACGAGACGGATAAGAACAACTAAACACTGCCTTTGCTCAAGCGTGTCCTTCATTTGCTAAAATAAGGTCTTTATCAAGGCTCCTTAGACATCTGCTGTTAGAGTTTCCAAGTGCTGGTCTACTGTGGGCGTACTGAGGCATCTATAACCAGACATTACTGAAATGCGATACGTCTATCACTCCTGGTCAGGGTCAAAGGCGGAATGGAGCTTCTCCACAAACACAGCGCACTGGGGGGGGGGGGGGGCACCGCTAGTCTGACACACACAGTCACACCCTGTCTGCAATTCAGAGATACCAAATCATGTAGCCGGCCGTCTTCAGACTGTGCCGGGAAACCATGGACTCATGTTCATGTTCGTACAAACTCCACACACACACAAAAGAGAGGCAGGATTCAAACCCCACCCCAAATGGAATGACAACTACTCTGCACCTGTGTGTCTGTGCTTAGCACTTTAATGCGCTGGGTGGAGATGAAGAGGTCCACTTCTGTCATAGGCTGAGACTCCCCTTCTGGAGCCTATGAAGGAGACAAGCACAGAAATACGCTCAACTTCGAAGAAGAAAAAAAAACAACAACCAGAGCTAATTTAAGGACGGACGGATGACCTTGATCCTGTCCACAGCCTCTTGTGCCTGGGCCATACGGACGTTAGTGGAAGGGTTCTTCTCAGACATGAGCTGGGTGGAGCCCAGGTATTTGGCTCCAAAAATAACTCCGTCTAGAAGGTCCTCTGGGTCACAGGGACCAGGAACTGGGTCACCAGAACCGGACAAGAAATGAAACATGAGCGTCTTTCTGGCGACTAAAACCAGTACATATCGGCTGAGAGAAATGTCCATTTATTATGCTACATATAACAAGCAAATGGATTTCTGTAATGAAAATAACTGACAACCGCTGCTTACACAAGGTTGTGCAATATGCTATACTGTTGATCACAAGGACATTAAAATGCATTTTAAAATGAGGCGGCAAGTGATTTTAACATTAAACCTCAGCTTCTTTTAAGGCTCTGTGCTATGACAGTACACGCACCCCCACCATGAACTAAGGCAATAGATGGGACATACACAATTTTTTTCCCCCAATGTTAATCTTTTATTGGATCATCTTAATATTGCAGTAAAACTTCCATTAAATGCCTTGCCAGATAGCCAGGTCAGTAAAAATCACGATCCAAAGGTTAACAACTGTCACTAGGTGGATGATACCCTCTCGCAGACTCCCTTACCATCTTTGTAGGCTGGGTGACACTCTGAATTCTGAAATCAAATAAAATACCAGAAAATCAATTTAGGAAACTGGCATAATAAAGCTGAAAAAATCTCCTGCAGATACAAGATTCGACAAATGAAACATCGATCTTTCATCATTTTGGTTGTTATGAGAAACTGACCGCACTGCTGATGGGGGCTGCAGCTTGATCTTCTTCTAAAGAGGCACTCTCTCCTGTCAGGGGCTCCAGATGACCTGGGACACTATTTCCACTATTGTCCATGTCCTGGGTATCTGCAAAACAATCCCAAAACCTCTGTCCTTCCTCCTCGCTGTAGGACACGGACAAAACTGCATCAACCTGGTTCCTGTGTGATGAGTACTCTAGACTGGCCGGCCTTTGCAATGGCGAGCCCTTCTCCTCAAATTCCAGGAGTCCCAAAAGATCTTTTTGATGGCTTTCAGAGAAAAGAAGTCCAGAACATTGGTGCTCCTCATTTTCAGGAAGCGCGTTAACTTCTGAGTGGGCAAGAGTTTGCTCTACAGGCATGTGAGAAACAGAACCTGAAACGTCACTGGTGCACGTGCTGTAATGTGGTGTTGGCGTGACGACCTGTAGTTGGCCCAGAAGTTCATCAACCTGAAAGTGATTATTGCCACCATCTGGTTTGTATTCCTCATTCTGCTCCTTTTCATCCTCAATCTTCTCAGCATTTCTCCTTGCTGTACTATCCTGGTGGCCATCTTGCTCAAGCCCTGGCTCCTGTACAGAGGCTGTGGTCTCTGAGAAAAGCCATGAGTCGTGTAAACTGTTCTCAGGAACGTCAAGCATGGTGTCTGATGGCAGGAACCTGCTGTCATCCATGCCAGCTACCGAAGCGTCTTCACTGGATGTGTCAGACCTCCAGTCCAGGGGTGGGGGCTCTATCAGGTTAAAGGAGTCCAGATCCTCCACATCTGGGTTTCTGGAGTCTTCCTTACTGGCAGCCTCGATGGTCTGGCCACACTCTTCCTCGGCCGTGGCAGCCTCAGGCAGAACCTCGTCCTGCTGCACTGCCTCAGCTAAAGCCAGTTGTTCAGGTTCATCGGTTCCAGGTAAAGCGGAACGGTCCCCCAGAGACACCGTGGCGGTTCTTGTCAGAGACTGAGGCCTACTCCTCAACCCCACCCGCAGCTGTGACTGCACATCACCCTTCAAAGTGGCATCTTCCTGTCTATCCATCCAGCTTCAGAGACAGAGAAAACGCTCTGAGTGGAAGTCGGCCCCCGTCAGTAGAGAGCATCAGGCCATCCACACCAGTGAACGTCCACCTGTATGTGACCTGAAGAAAAAAAAGAGTTTTACCCATTTTGTCAGAGGTTTCCTAATTTCAGATTAGGACTTATTGTAAAGGTCATCGTTAATCATCCTAAATGATTACATTTACACAAACACAAATATATTAATGTGACTCCACATCTAAGGCATATTCCAAAAAAAGCACAATGTAAATGAAAAATGAAAAACAATATCCTGATTCTGAGGATTCCAAAGAACAATGTAATAATCCAGGAATATTACATGCAGACACCTTAACTGAAGTTTGTCCTTGACTGAGACATCGTGCCCTTAGAATCAACGCTTAGTAAACAAATTCAGGTGATGATTAATTACTCCATTTTAACTATGGCTTGCTAGTTGACCTGTGATTGTTATAGAACTTAACAGTTACTTTTTTCCAAAGACAAGAAGTATTTTGTTAAATAAATAAAAAAATATACAGAATGCAGGCTTTCCCCAGCAGATTTTTTTGTTCTTGAGAAGGATGTAAATGACTGATTCGAATGGCACTAGCAAAGGCTATACGCAATGATACTGTACATCTTAAAATACTGTCCAGTACTTTGCCTCACCTGAAGGCTAATGACAGTCCTGTGAGCCGCAAGTGTAAAAACACAGGGTAAGAATGAATTCTCATTATAAAGAATTAACGATAAAAAGAATTTCCCCAATAGTCAATAAATCGACATAGCTACACAATTGAAAACGTGGTCCGTTTCAAAATATTTATACAGAATACGAGGCACGGTGCGCAGTCACTTAAAAGCATCAGTTCGGCAAAATCATAAAAAAAAAAACATATTTGAAATGTGTTGGCATGGCGATTCCACTGCATAAAATATGGAAGCACTGCATAAAGTTTAGAAGAAAATCTTTAGACATAAAACAAAAACAAGTACTAATACGACGATAAATACAAGGGAGCAAAGTAACCGACAGCAAATGTCAATAAAGATAAAGCAAATAATCCGCATGTATTCCCGATAGACCTAACTAATGACAAATTGAAATGTGCAAAGTGGACGTCTCTGAACTTTAAACTGCACTAATAAAAGTTGGCGTATTTGGGAATGATCCAGCGAAGTAGCTCGTTAGTCAAATAAACAGCACACCAGTTACTGGACTGTTTGCAATACAGTTTGAAAACATCCACCATGCTTCTAGAGAGGAAACAAAGTTTCCCCATGATATGAAAAAACATTTTGTCATGTACACTTACCGGTCAAAACATTACTCCGGCTGCTCGCTCCATTGTGCTATCACCAGGCTTGGTGGACGGTGTGCGCATGCGCACCACGACTTCCAGTCCTGTCCAATCCATTGCCAAATCGTCAAACACAAGAATTACGATCCACTGTATAGAAATTTATTCAATTTTCAAGTCACTAATGAGCAAGTATAATTTAACACATTTACAGAAACAGCAGGGAAAACTGTCAGATTATTAACAGCTATACGGCAACTACACAAATAATAACGAGTGAAAAAAGTGTCTATTGTCAGATAAATCTGAATCCTGCTAAACACACAATGTGTCATAAAATACGATTAAACATCGAGGCATAATCATTTAAACAGTCAAAAGAAAACATTTATGTAACTACTCAGTAATTGAAAATCACATATGAATCCATCCATCCATCATCCAACTACTTTTGGTATGGAATCTATAACATTATTAAAATTATTGCAGATGTTATAATTACAACTGAAGTACAATCAGTACATCAGTTTTATCACTTACAGCAATTAAGAGCAAATAAAATCAGAGACGCTTATTCAGAGACATTCATATAAATCAACTCATATGCACATACATTTTATGATCATTCTGTAATGTTATTTAACAATGTGTCATAAAAAGACTGCAATCTCGAAAAAGAGGCACAGAACAGTAATTTGAAAAAACAACATATTTACACTGCTTACAGTGTTTTACAAAGTTTATGATGAAAGGCTGTAACACAAGAATCCAAGAGAACTGTAAAACATTCCATTAGAGGCTAGGCAATTATTCTTCATAAAATGCAAATACTAGCCATTAGCCCCTCCACCAGAATATGTCTGGTATAAGCCAATCAGAGAGGATACTGTGCCCAGAAGTCCCACTAGCCAATGAGGGAAGCGGCTGGACCAGAGGAAACCCGGAGGCAGCCAATGGATCGCATTGCTCAGGTCGGCCATACTGGAGAGGATAGAGAGGACTTCACTGTGAACCTGCTGCTGGACCTCAGTGCCCCTGCTCACCCCGGCCTCACTGAGACTGAAACAAAGAGTCCATTAAGGGTTTCAATGTACAAAAGGCCCACATTTCAAATAAGTTTTACCATAGGCCGATTTTGCGGGCTAAATATCAGACTTTTTAAATTCATATAAATCATAGGATGAATGATATAGCAGTAGCATAGAATTGCTCTGATGATTGAAGGAATTATCGGTTACAAATAGGATTAAACTAAAAATTGTTCTTGTATACGTTCTGCACCTTATTTGTTTTTTATAAACAATAAAAATATATTGATAAAAGATAAATGTTCCTAGACCGGCTGGTATCCCACCCAGGCTGTGCACCTGTGGTGCAGGTGCCAACTACTGAGTTTATAAAAGTGTTGGTAATAGTTTCTACATGGGTACAGAAAAGTGTATCAGGGTGAAAAACATATAAAGTTTAATTAAACTGGTCCTGCCAGATTCTGTTCAAGACTGGTCATATTTGATGTTTAGTTTTTTTTTATTTTTAGATAAATTTCTCAAAGATTTAGGCTCACCTCCCCTTTCTCTGACTGGTTCTCCCATTTTTCCTCAGCTTCTTCCTCAGCAGCAGAATGACTCTGATTGACCTAAAGAGAGCAGGATGTGGGCAGAAGTTCTGTTTTCGGGCGTTCTGCCAGATGGAAGCTAGCGAAGGCTGGAAGCATCACCTGAGAATGTTCATCAGCAGCGATACGGCCCACATCAGCGTGCTCAGCGTCCACCACCTCGCGGACTTAACACCGATGAGCCGAGCATCAGCAGCCCATGCGATGTGCTCCAATGGGTAGTACAACTGATCGGCCAGATTATTAATCACGCATATCCAGCGCACGCCCGCATCTTCCTCCTAAGTAGGTACGCCAAGGATCATTCACAGCAAAAACCAAGAGCAATCAGTTATATCACATGTCGCTGTTATATTAACATTTTAAAGGCCAGTTTAGTTTTTCAAATATAAAGAATGTCAGCACTGCACTGATTTTTCCTTACGGAGACGCCTAAGCCGTAACTCCAAGTGTAAGCGAACATGGAAAGGTCATCGAAGAGACGCAGGACGGTGCGACAGTCGCTGAGCTGGGATGAAAACAGCAGCAGTCTGTTTCCCAGCTGTGACGATCCTGATCCTCTCCGGGAAACGATCCCACCAGCTAGCAAGGACCCGTAGCATAGAATTCTAATCTAACAATGAAACAGAAATAATACGTCAATAAATGCAGCCTCTGGGAAGTTTTTTTTTTTTTTTTTTAGCATATTCTAAATTTGTATAATAATTGCAAACCATGTCATCTTACATTACTTTCGCCTGGTGAAATTATAAAAGAAGTCTCTTACCACTTTATCTCTTCCTCTATAAGACTCAAGTAAATTTACTAGCGATTCCAATGAATTTGGCATTTTCACCATGTTTCTTTACGTATTTCTTTATTTACGTCACTTCGTATTTGCACGACACCTACTGACTTAATATTATCAGGTGTAAATGCCACGCTTCTCTACAGCCACTGAACTTTGAAACGGGACCCATGACTGAAAAGCTGAAACCTGCAAAAACCGGAGTCAGTTCCACTTCCCGGTCAGTGTTGGCCGCATCTTCAAACTAAAAGTCAAATTAATCACGTTGGTTATAATTCCTACGAATTTTATCAATATCCCATTAACGTAAATAGTAATTTTAATAGTTAATGTAGAACATGGACAATCTATATGTATGTGTCTGTGAAGTCCTGTGAATAGCCAAGTCGTTGTTACAGCAGGATCAGAGCCCTTGTAACTGTATGTACCACTAGTTTTATTTCACTGTCGCTTTAAGGGAAAGTCATGCGTAGCACGCGAGGTGCGCAAAAAGAAGATGATTTTATACGTAAGCATTCGTCATCGAGGGCGGGGCGGGGCCGAGCGGGGCCCTCCCCTACCGGTAAATTGTTAGGTATTTTTCCTGCCTGTATAGAAAATGAGGAGTAGGCTGATGGGCCTGCATGAAGTCGGTCTGCGCTAGTTTTGCACATGTACGTCAAGCTTTGGTTTGCTGGATGACAGATGTTACAGTACATCCGTGTGAGAACCGCATTACGTGTGTCCTGTAGCGTTTTTGAGGCTGGATTCTGATACTTTGAAAGCGTTACACCATGTGAGGGTTTATGGAATGAGTACCAAAATTAACGGAATTTGCATTTCACTTAAATTGTAGTTTATTTTAAAATGCCGTAGTATCAGTTCGATTCAGGTCGTACAGTTGCAAAACAGTCTCACTTTATTCTTTAAAAGTAGAGTATGGAGAATGAGACCACATAATTTACATCTCGTAGGAACAGCAGATTTGATCCCTCTGACGGTCGTACGGTTGGTAATGTTTTTAACTTTAAAACAGATATTTCCTTAATGCTACATTTATCCTGCATGTCCGTACATTGACAGTACAATAAAATTTTTCTTTCACTGTCGAAAATGCGTTCCTCCTCTGCCCGAGGAATTTGTTGATAGTGTGATTTAAACTTGACACGCACCTGATTTAACACTCAGCTAATAAGTCGTTGCAATGCAAATCATCATAACTTAACCAACGGGAAGAAAGCACGGTAGTGTTGACATACGTTCACTAAACTCGTGCTTCCGTGTGAAACGTTTCCTGCTAAAGGTTTGCAAAATTAAAGTAGCTGTTTTAACTGGAAGGAAGTAGAATTCCCTGCGTTAAGTGAGCAGGCCCCCAAATGGGACTAGACGCAGATGGAAGGACTGTTCATTCAGTCAAATCATAGAATATGTCCACTCTTGGGTGAAGCAATATGTTTAATAGAAAACAGTACAACTTCTTTAAATAAAGTAATTCTCATTTTAATCGTTATATTACAATAATATAACGTCAAAGCAAACATACAGTAGTCACATCATTCATTAATGGGCAATCGTTTTTGTATTTAATACTGAGTAACACTTTCTGGCAGACTGAAATTCCGTTTAACACACAAAAACACATTTACATATATATGTGTGACTGATGGACAAAAAAACAAAAATGCAATTCAACTTCAGGTATTATGAACAAAAATGGATGCAAATAAATTAGGTACAAGTAAAATAGGCTTTCATTTTACCCATTTGCTTTTTTATCCGTTATGCACTTCAATGTACAAAAGATGAAAATGTCATAGTGTATAAAAAAGTAAAATGGTTGTCATGGATACTTTTTACATGTATGGACTGTTGCAGGCTGTGCAGTCTGCATGTTAATCTAGTCTTTTTCACATCTTTGTTAAAAAAGGGAATAGTCTCAGGTTGCATGGTAAGAAAAAAGATTCATTCACAGGCATGGGGTATCCCTCCACAGGAAGCTCTTTACGTGGCGCTGGAATCATTGTCATAGACATCTGGGGGGACAGACAGACACAGAATAGATCCAATTGGCTCGATTTCTCAGTGCTAGCAATTCTCTTATTATTTGTATGCCTATTTAAAACTGATCTAATCTCATGCTGGAAATAAGTTGGTAATCTGTTAGTCTAACAGCAAGCTTAGAAACACAATTATGAATATATAACAACTGTTTTTACATATGCCTCTTAATATGAATCAGAATTTTGAAATAACAGACCTTTATTACTATCAACATCATCATATATGTCTCCTTCCCTGCAAAATAACACAAAAATATTTCACATGAAATGACACATCAAAAATAAACATCATGCTAGATCAAACCCCCTATCGTATCAGGCAATAAGCATGAAGTCTTTCAAAATTTCATGGTAAGCTTGGTGTCTGATCCAGTCAAAGAAATTTGGTCATGATGTAACTGATGGGGGTGTTATGCCGAAAAAGGCATCCCTGCCGTAGATTGCATGCTTGTCGCGGGAGCGCGCACCACTGAAAACAGCGAA
>JAODJW010000033.1:637548-694701 GCA_026777045.1 Hyperopisus bebe | reverse complement strand
TGGGGGTGGGGTTGGGGGGTGGGTTCACACAGAAAGGGACATAGTAACCGCTTGGCTGCAGCCTAGACGTCGTACTGGTTGGATCCATAGCCCATCGTGTAGGCCTGCCGGCTGTACTGGAAGTGGTCGGTGAGAACGCTGCCACGGCCATACTGGAGCTCTGAGGCCTTGGAGAACGGCCCGGAGCCATTGGGCTGCATGGCATCGGAGACGGTGCCCGCTTGGTCGAAGGAAACCATATCCTCCTTAGACACGGGGAGCAGCTTCTTTTTGGCCTCCTGGTTGGCATCATATTTGGCCTGTTGATGAGTCGCGTGTAAGAAGAGCAGGCCAGACACCTCACACTGCATGCAACACCAGTACAGACGCCCCTCGCTTTACGATGGTTTGACTTAACTAAATTTAGACTTTTTAATGGTGCGACAGCGACGCACATTCAGCTTCGAATTGTGATGTTACCCAGCTAATGATATGCGGTACGATACTTTCTACTGATGCTGAATGAAGGCAGCATCCACCCAGCCAAGTCTCTGTAGTGACTGGGAATGTGTGCTACCATCTTATACAGCGTTTTACAATGCATTGTATTTACAATGTATCATATTTGACTTGCAATGTTTTCAACTTAAAATGGGTTCATCAGAACATAACTCCATCGTAAGTGGAGAAGCGTCTCTACTTTGAAAGCTGCTATGAAAACAAATAATCCTTAAGATAAAAAAACTGCAGGGATTTTTTTTTGAACATTGGAGAAACAAAAAAGTTTCAAATAATAGCGATTTAAGCCTACCAAACAGGTAACCAAGTCCAGGAAAGTAAAGGTCCAATGAGTGCATGTGTGTATACATAAATCTATTGCTAAGCTGCCAAAGTCAGTCACCTTATTATAGAGAAATACACCCAAGATGGCCGTCAACATGCCCAGCATGTTGGTGAAGGTTACAGGGTTCCGGAGCATCAGAAGCGAGATGCTGATCACCATGATCCTCTTGGTGGCGTTGGCCACAGCGTAGCTCAGAGGGCTGACCAGGTTCAGCACACTGAAGGCGATCACATTCTGCGCAAAGTTACAGAATCCGCTGACCAGAAGCAGCAGGAAGGTTCCGGACCAGCTGACTATCCCAGCCTGCATTACAGGAGACGGAAACAGGTCGATTCTAATGAGGCACATTAAAGAGTTTATTACTGATCCATCGATGGGTACAATGCAAAGAATATTTGAAGGCCAACAATTTCAGAAATACAGTCACTATTTAACAAAGACTGTAAACATTTTTTTTTTTTTTTTTTAATCAAGGAAGTGAACTTCACTGCTGAGATATTTACAAACGTACAAAGCCTGAAGCGACAGCACCCTCTAATGGCCATAAAAGGTACTTCTCAATAACCATTAAAACGTGCACATGACTTTACTTGTTTATCCGTTACTTATCAGACAGGCATTAAAAGCAGCACTGATATCGTTCAAGCCTCACCACTTTCTCACCAAAGATTCTGAGAGACTCACCAGATCTCCATCCACTAAGAAGGCAGACAGGTCCACCAGCACCCAAGTGGGCACCATGAAGAGCACGGCGTTGAAGCCCAGGACGTTCAGGAGCTGCAGGTGGTGTACCCGAGTGTCTCGTAGTACCTAATGAGTCACATGGTTTTAACGAGAATCAAAACTGCAATGGTGCATAAGCAGAGCCCCGTGCTACACACTGCATGACTGGTGGTCCGGCCCTGTTCCCCTAAAGGGCGTCATAAAAGATGTATGATGGGTGATCCGGGTCTAACGCGAAGTCTAAGCTTCTCACAACACAGCAAAGTTTGGGTCGGTTCCCTAAAACACATCGGAGTCCATCAGCTACATGTTCCTGCGGACGGCCCCCTTTCCCGCATCGCTGCCATATCAGCAGTGAGATGCTGGGTAACTGAACAGAGAAACAGCAACCACAACGTAATAATAATAATAAAAAGAAAAGTTAACTTAAACAGATTTCTGCATCTACTTATTAAAATCGAGACACTGTTTACAAAGCATCTTTCCACATCACTAGCACCAAGCTGACAAGTTTTACTTGCCCGCGCACAGCCTGTTCCCAGTAACCGTTTGTCCAATTAGGGCTGCGATACCAGCAGTCCGTAAAATCTGTGGGAGCGTACGGCGTGAGACCAGGACCACGGGTGGCTAATCTGGAGCCTCCCATTTACCACAGACACACCATCACCCAAAAAGGGCGATTCCCAGATCCGGGGAAAAACCAGTAAAAAAACAATAAGCCTGAGGTTCCCTGACGGCCCAGAGCGCCGCCCTACGGGTGACTTACCTTTTTGGAGAAAATGTTCTGCAAAGAAAAGCAGAGGGTGGCAGCGAGCGCACTGATCAGGCCAGACAGGTCAAAGGAGAGCTCAGTGACGGTGGCCAGCAGCACCCCCCCGATGATAGGGATGAGCGCTATGTACACCTGGGGAGGGGGGAAGGCAGAGGCACTGACACAGGCGAAAAGCCACTAAACACGAGAGCGGCTCACATAAAACAAGCTAAAAACACAGACCGATTACACTAAACCCAAACAAAGTTAAATAATGACACATTTAACGATACACATTTAAATAATTATGTGCCTTTTATATTACAGTTAGCAGCACATAAAACACCCCATAAGGCACAAACAACAAGGCTGTAATCATATCTTTCTCTACTGTCCCCCCCTTCCACATCTCTGGTGACGCGCAGAACACTGGATACAGGCACGATATAGGAAGGACTTTTCCCTGCGTGTATTAGAAGGAACATGAGAGCTCCAGTTACATAGGCGACACGAATACAATGCAGGCAAGAGTTTGGCTTTAAGAACTAGCAGAGAGCAGATCTCCAGGACAGGATCTGAGAAGAACTGCCCTGACTGGTTATTTTAAACCACATACAAGTATCAGTGTTGGTACAGACAATGGCATCTGTGTTTCTACTCTCTAGCACATTCTCCTTAATCAGGACAATATAATGCTAAAATATGCCTTGCTTATGCTGGGCAGCACCCACCCTCTCGGGTACGCCTGGCCGGGACCGGGCAGCACCCACCCTCTCGGGTACGCCTGGCTAGTACCAAGAGAGGCCTTTCTACACACCACTGTACTGAACTGCTGCATTTGTAGCCTTCCTGTTAACTTTAAGGAATCTGGCCATTCTCCTCTGACCGGACAATAACAAGTCATTGACTTCATCACATCATTTGCCATAAACTTAGACTGTAACTAAAATCTCAGGAGTGTGGCTGAGATACTGGAACGATCACATGACACCAACAATAGCACTACATTCACAAGAGCCCTAGTTAGGTAAAAATAAGTCACACAGTGACCCAGACAGACTGTTTGTATTAATTATTATTATTATTACTACTGATACTTTATTATTATCGCCATGGGGAAATTCTCTTTATACCTCCCCCCAGCTTGCTCTCTATAGGCGAAAGCAAGCTGGCGATGCAGGGCAGCCACCTACAGCAGCCCAGGGGGCTGGGGGTTAAAGGTCTTGCTGAAAGACCCACAGATGTGCTGAGGCCGGGCTCGAACCCGCAACCTTCTTATCACAGACACAGAGGCTTAGCCCACTGAGCCACATGCTGCCCAAACATATAACATGTATAACATGTCTTCCCAATAACAAAACAAAGGATTTTTATGAGCTTAGACAACAGCCCCTTTTATTTGATCAGAACTGCTAATTCAAAAATTAACACACTCAAACAGCGTTCATTATTACCAAGAAGTAATTAATCCGCATGTATATGCATGTACAAAACCTCACTTGAAAATATAACTACAGTTTAATTGGTTTACATTAACTATTCTTAAGCACCAATGTGTGTAAAAAGATAGTCACTGTTTTACATGCTTATGATCAGCTTCACATACCTTTGCTGTCTGTTTCTCCTTCATGATGATTCGTGATAACAGCACGACCCATATTGGCATCGTGGCTTTGACTGAAAGGAAACACAATCACACACAAACAAAAGTATATTAATGCGAGTAACGTGACAGTCGACTACATCTGTCAGTTGAAAGTCTTCCTTTTAAATTCTGGGATCTACCAAACACTCCACAACACAAAACGACAGCTAACCTGGAAGTTTTTGGTTATAGGGCAAGTGCTGACAGGTCAGCAGAAATATTTTGCCTCCTTAAAGCCATCTTTGAGCAGGTGCAAAAATTTAAAACAATTTGATCAAGTCATAACTGACGTGGAAGGAAATGATCTCACACCCCTATAGACACGTCACCGCAAGAACACCTTTACGGTGAACAGGAAAAGTCTGTACGATGTCTATCCACGGTACACCCACTTTCATTGATGCTTTTATACCCGATCACGATAACATTATCATTTTGAGGTACGAGGTCAGGAAAGCATCCAGTTATGCACGTTGAGAGCGCATCGCAGGTACAAACAGGCCCATATATCTATGCTGCATATTCTCCGTATGCACCCATACACACTGACATCATACAGGTGCTTCGCGCATCTACTGTATCCCCACGAACTGGTGCAGCAGCCCCGTTTGGGGTCTTCACGCGTTACCTAATGTTTGTAAGCGCGAGCCGAGCCCAGTTCCGGGACGCAATACGGAGATAAACACGCTGCCCAAACCGGCCGGTCCAGCATGAGGTGGCACGAAAGGAATCACCTCTGGCTCCCCAAACGATCGGCAATGAAACAAAATGGGACTCTCTTTCAAATCGGGCCAAAGCAGATCCGGCCCGATCATTATCCCTTATAGGGATACGTGAACCAGCTGTTAGGTAATTCGAGTACAATGGTGACGAGCTTGTTAATAACAAAAAACAAAACAGCTTTAGATAATTTAAAGCACGTCGAGCCCTTAGTTTAGTAATGCGCAGCTTTCAGGCAGAGATGGGTTGCGTCGTATCGCGGAGACCGAGCGATCACGCCGGGGCGCAGGACCGGAGGAGCCCGGCGAGCCGTACCTGTGTGCGCGTAGGAGACGGGCACCTTCCATATGCTGAAGTGAGCCGACACGGACGCGAAGTACTTTCCGAAGGCTAAAGGCAAAATGTACCATCGGTAGCATTTGCTAGACAGTTCAGTCTTCGGGACCTCCCAAGCCCGCAAGAGCGGCGGCAGGAAGAGGACGATGGACAAAATGTGGAAGAGCGACACGGTGACCGGGTACGGGAAGCCGGTCAGGATGATCTTGTTGATCACGTTGCCCCCGGAGCTGACGGTGTACCAGCAGACGCAGAGCATCGCGATCCGCAGCCCCTCCTTAACTTGCTGTCGCTCCACCGCGGCCATCTTTCCGCTGCGGTAGCTGGGGCCGGGAGGACGTGGAGGCGGCGGCGCTGGCGAAGCCGCGGCCACATCCGTCACTTCCCCTCTTAAAGGCGCCGACATGGAGGCCAGTTCCGCGGTAGAGGACAGTCCAGTCGACCTGTCGCTAAGCTTTGCCGTCTACTTACCGGCCTTTATTTTCGGAAAGATGCATAGCGCCATGCACGTGACCGGCTAAACCCCATCTAAAAAAAATATTAGAGAAACCTTGATTTTAAGGTATATACATATTCATAATTACTTGCTAAAGTTAATAATAAAACCTATGAAATAGCGCACACAGGATGGGATGGCAGTCCAGCACAGGGCACATGTAGGCACATGCACACTACGGCAATTACGGGCACCAGCTAACTACGTCTTTGGAGAGGAAGCAGGGTGTCCAGGAAATCCGCGCACGACATAAGGCGACCACACAGACTCCACCTGAGGCTTTCAGACCCCAACCCTTGAGGTGGGAGGCCAAAGTGCTGGATTCTGCATCACCGTGCGCTCCTCTACGGTCTCAGTGAAGTAAAACATTTGCGTTACCATAGGACAGTAACTGACCTGTCACGGTTGGGGTGTCAGGAAGCACCGGTGCGGGTCACTTTGGGCACCCTTTATACCCACCGTGATCTTCTGATACTGTCAGCATCTCTCGTGGAATATCCATGTTGAATAGAAAACGATGCTAAGTTATCTACAGATAGTGACCTTCCATTGTCCCAAAGAACCTCCATGTTTCTAAGATTTGTTCCATCTTTGGTTCGAAAACAGATGCTGGAAATTAAATTACTAAAAACATCAATCAGCAAAACTGAACCATGAGCAGTATAATTCTGTTGACTGAAATTTAGAACAAAAAAAACATCAGTGTTCAAGAACATGTGGGGCATATTTGCAAGATTCGGTATAAACACACAAATGCATCGATCTCTGTGTATTTTGGATACTGCTGTGAGGTCACAGTAGAAACTAAATTGAGGTAGATGGGGTACAGCCGGCTTCATCCATGATAAATGCGAATATAATCTCTACAACTGACCTCCTCCTCTGTCTTCATATGCTCTCTGTAAAGGACACATCTTTCACAACGGTTACCAGACACACAAGCTCATTAGTCTGAGTATTACATGCCCTTTAACGGCTGGTTAAATATCTTGAACGTTAACAAATATTAGGTGATAAACTCTTAGTTCCAATTATCTGTTTAGGTTAAATGAGTTTGAGTTGAGATTCTGTAATGCATTAGAATGATATAACTTTGAAAACGTTTCTCTCAAAATTCTCCATGGAAATCTGAATAACTTGATATGCTCTCTGAAACCAACAAAATATGGCACAAAAAGTAATATCAGACACATGTTGAGCTCTTAACCATTTGTACTACCTACATGAAAAATGGCTTCCCTGTGACAGTACAGACAAGCTCACTGATGTTTGCATTTCATTTGTTTCAACTGGCAGGTAAAACCTTCAAAACTTGTTCTGTGATTATGTGAAAGCATAAGATATGACTGTTACAAACCAGTGTTTCGATATATCATATTACACGGCATAAATTCACCGTTAATGCAGTGGAGTGCATAGCTTCGATCTAGATCATCACTAATGTAATTAACAGCTAATATGTGCTTTTCAATTTCATTACAGGTTTGCCCCTATGGAGTCACATGTATGACCTTAGAAATCACCACTTCCTTATGAATTTTACCAGGTAACCAAAGTGTAAACAAGCCCTTTTTCCATGAGCATAGCCTCACTGCGCACCCTGATGGTAACATTTCACCTCCATTAGGCTGGATTGACATCACGTCTCAAATTATAAACCTGGTTTTACCACAACCAAGAATACCTGTACCAAAATGCATACAGACATGGCCAGGATTTCTGTATTTTTTATTATTCACACATTTGTACTGCTCTGTCCATCTAAAAGGACCAAATAGGAAAGTTGCTCATTTCTGCATCCAAGTAACACAGAATATTTATTTCTGTACATTCACTAAGGCTTTTTTTGCACAAAAAACTGGGTTATGACAAATTTCAATAAGGCAGAATATCTAAAGGAATGGTAACAAGTCGAGTTTCCAGCATACAAACATTTATTTTTTTCCTCACAGTACAAAGCTGCGGGGGCGGGGGGGTTTGGGGGGGGGGGGTAGCGGCCTGCACTCGCTCATCGATTCAGTTACTGGGAGGAGGAGCTACCAGCTAGATAAAAAAAAAATGAGAAAGGATGACAAAATTAAGATTTTCTTTAATTCAACACATTTCCAAAAATATATTCTCTCATATTCTGTCCCAGTATATATAGAGAAACTGGTGTGCAGATGCCTGCTGTTACATGGGGCGACGTAGGATGGGGGGTGGAGAGACCAATGGAATGGCGGTGGATGCCATATCAGCCAACCCGTTTACTGCAAGGGAACGTGCGGAACACGGATACACCGTCTCTGAATTGCACAACAGTTCAAACAGAATGTGTGATGCAAACAGAACAGCTTCAATTTTTGCACGGTTTTTAATAAATTTCCAGAAAAAAATCAAATAAATAAATGCATACATGTTAATGAAACTTTATTCATTCCATCCTCCACATAAGCCATACTGCCACACACACAGGCACGCAGGCGCACGCGCACACACACACACACACACACACACACACACACACACGCACGCATACACACACACATGCACGCACCACAGAACTCTGGTATTGCCGAAGCCCAGCGTACAGAGTGCCGATGCTCCGGAACCACACCTCACCACAAGCTCGCTGATGGAGACCCACCCAACCTTGTTCGCAATACTATGTTGGTAGCAGCAAACTACAAACAAGGCGCTCCTTCCCTACAATATCGCCTATGGGAAACAAAATAAAATAACTGAACAAATCAGTGCTTTTTGCCTCCAAACAGTTTATTCCCTCGTTAAATTTTCTCTCCGGTGGAAGAGATCAGCAGTTCCGCTCTCCCTGTCATTCACAGTGGACATAACATTTTCTCCTTTTCAATCAAAAAAAAAAGAAAAGAAAAACAAAGAACTTAGTCTAGACAGACGTATGGCAGGATGTCCAGCTGACTGCCGTCCCCGTGAGGGTCTAACGATATGCACTGTGTCCAGTCGTACCAGTGGTCCTTGGTGTCATAGCAGCCGTTGACGCCTGGCCAGCACTCCCTGTGTATTCTGGAGAGGTCCGCTAGCGTCACCTCTCGGGTGACACCCGGCAAGTCCGCCTCTGCGCTGTCTGGCACCAGCACGTGCGTTTTCCTGGCCTCCTTAATGTGATGCTCCTCGCGTTTTAAATACTCCGTCATGAAGAAGTGCGCGCCGGAAGAAGGGGCGCCGGACGATATGAGCACGTTGCTCTGGAGGTTAAGGTACGACTGGATGATCTCATTTCTGGACAGCTCTTTCCAGTTTGTTTGCTGGAAGGGGCTGGGGACAGGGGGCGCCGGCTCCGATTTGAGCGGCCCGGTCCGATGGGGGCCGGCCAGGGGCGAGCCCGGAGGCTCCTCCCCCTGGCCCGCCTCCTTGGGTGTCAGGGGTTTGATCTGTCTCGTCAGAGGATCGAAAGTCAGCCTGCGGTCTTTTAACCGCACAGGCTTGGTGTTGTCTTCTGCGGGCTGCCCGCTCAGACTTACCGTGTAGTCCCTGGATCTATACTTCTTACGCTTCTTTCCCTCTGAGCCGGAGGGCGTGGCGTACCCATCCACCTTTAACACCTCGGGGGCAAATCTCTGCTCGTGTGGCGCCGCCTCTGTGCCCCGGGCAGCATCTAGCGCCGATTCCGCCGCCTGCTGGTCCACGTCTGCAGGTCCGTTGCAGGGCAGCGAGGACTTGAGTTGTGGGGACTGAGGCTTCTCAGCCTGAGAAAGGTGGGCCAAAGGCATCAGAGGCTGTGGGGGGGGTGACGGCAAGGGGGAGGGGGAGGCCACGGGGGAGGAGCAGTCCAAGAAGCTGGAGCCCTGAGGCGGACTGGACAGACTCGCCCTCGGGGCATACGTCACCGGCCGCTTGCCCGCGCTCTCCTGCTTCACACTACGGGGGCTGTAATTGGGTCGGCGGGGGCTTCGGGGGTGATAGTGGCCTGCTCTCGCACTCCCTGTTACTTCATCCATTTTTATATGCTGCTGCATGACAGACGTCTTGAGCAGAGAGGAAGTGCTGGGCATTTTGACGAAGCCCGGGCTGCTGGGGTGTGGCTTCACGGCATTGACGGGGATCTTGTTCTGCCTGTCGCCATCAGCGTGCTCCGCCGCACCCCAATCCAGCGACAGGGGCAGGGTGCCATCCGGCGCGATGCAGGAAGCCTCCGGGCTGCCGGAAATGCCGTTGGCGGGAGGCGGCGTGGAGTTCTGCGCTCGCTCGAACGCCGACGACTTGGACAGTTTTGTCGATACGTAAAAGGCCTCCCGCTGCTCCGCTTTGCGCTTGCGGTTACTTGCTTTCTCCGTCTTGGGAGAGAGCGAGTTGTAAAGGTCGTTGCGGCTCTTGAGCTCCGAGACGGGCTTGCCCGTTACGGGGACGCTCGAGGGGGACATGTCTGCCTGGCAGGGGTGGGTGGCACCGTTGGCGGAGCCCGACGGCCCCTTTGGCGGTGCCTCCGTCTGGCCCGGTTCGATCAGCTTCTGCCAGCTGCGCAGCAGCTTCTTGGCACGCTTGGCGAGATCTTCATCCTTCGTCTTCTTCCTCACGTCGTTGATGAGCTTCCCCAAACGGGTCTCCTAATGGGGACAGACATTAGACACCATCTCACGCCTGGACACAGCATTGTGCCACAAAGGAGGCAGGTGACTCACCTCAAGTGCTTCTTTGGTAATAGGATATCTCTCCAAATGAGAAATCACTTCCAATACAGTCACCATGTTGTGGATCTGCTGAGAGGCACACAAAGACAATGCAGTAATAAGTAATAAACGGATCAACACAGGCTGGATTGACCTATTATGTCTCAAAATATAAACCTGGTTTTATCACAACCAAGAATAACTGTACCAAAATGCATACAGACATGGCCAGGATTTCTGTATTTTTTATTATTCACACATTTATACTGTCCATCTAAAAGCACCAAATAGGAAAGTTGCTCACTTCTGCATCCAAATATTTATTTGGATAATTCATGATATCTGTACCTTCATAACCAAGGTCAGAACTAAGCTTACTCAGACTTTTTCATATGCAGGATACAGTGCATCAATTCATAAATCTTTTATACATCAAATGTAACAGATTGTGTCACGACCTTTAACCCCAATTACTCCAGGGACTGGCTCTGCCTGCTAAATAAGTAAAGGTTTCCAATGTAACATGAATGTAACTTCACCATTATAATATATAGTTACAAAAATACAAAGCGTATAAAGTCAAGATATCATTGAAAAGTAAAAACTGGTATTTTTCAAGTTCCTCACTTTGTATGAACATCTCACACGAACATCACAAAACAGTTCTGTGTGTGAAAATTGAACAGCTAAATATTCCTTTTAAAGCTAAAACTCTACAAAACTGCACAGAAGCAAGAAAGAGACAGAAGAGATGTTTCAAATGTCACAATGAACATGATTATCAAGCATATTCATTCACTGTGAAAATAAACTAAAGATGCTCATGACTTAAAAGCATGTCACAAGATTTATATTTTTTTAATTTACATGCTTGGTTTCAGGTAATTTGTGAAAAAGCACCAGACACTACATGAGGTGAGATGAACCCATCTCCCTGATGGGTTACTGATTAAATTCTGAAACAAAGAAGCAGAATAAAAACTACCTTTCTGCTATATGACCATGCAAATTGCTTCAGCTGAAGTAACTTAACTACATACATTTCTGACCAAATGAGTGTAAAACAAAAACAACGGAAGCCTGCAGCTGATCTCCAAAAGCTTCAGCTAGATGCATCATTTCATACCAGCTTTGAGACTAAGTAACTATCCAAAGTGAATCAAAGTGAAATTCTTCAGATTGTTCCCCTTGAGAACCTCCCTAAGATGGTTCTATAGCGTTACCGACTGGCTACCAGCACCTGCACGCCCAGCCAGTATTTCTACGCAGTCCAGTTCCAGAAGCGACACAAGTTTGCATAAACTTTCAAATGTGCAGCTGTATGACTTTCACACCAAATGGAGTTTCTCTGTTTCTAATGAATGACCCTAAAAATAATCTACAAATGTTAAGTACCTGGAATAGACGTTAATTTTTTTATATACATATGCAAAGGAGACAGAGTGTACCAGCATTCCATTTCCTGGTCAAAATACAAGAGAACCAACATGCTAACGTGACAGGGGTTCCCCCATAGAATGGAAAAGTTTTAAAATCCTGAATGTCACTTTAACTGTGAAATATACTTTGCACCAAAATCTTGTTTTATTTTTGTGGAAGTACAAACACAGCCAACTGATTTACCGATTTATTAGTAACCAGCCTGTATCAGTTTATTTTTAGGTCATATTCAGTCCTTTTATTGTTTCTACTGGGGTCCAGTATATGGAATAACAGTTTTCACTGCTTTTCTGTCTTTGTCAGACAACTTGTAATTTTGTTGCTATTCCACAGGTACGGATTGGTCATATTCACTCTATGGATGTTGTATATGGTATAGGAGGCCACGCACAGAAGCGATAAACAGGGAAGGTCACATCAGGGAACAGCACAGCTGCTTATTATAAAGTTTTACAACGCCTGAGGGTATACATGCCCACCACTACATCAAACACGTGTGGCCATCATATACAGCAGCACACATGCCTATTAACTGTGAAGCAGCACAAATTTGATAAATTTATGACGAGTAGAAGTAAAAACTACAGACGGTTGCTGTGTAAACTGGAGCTGTGACCAAGAGGTTTACGATTACCTAAAGTACTGCATACAGATGCACTCAGTATGTCAAAATGTACAGCTCTGCAGAAATAATGACATTTAAAGGTCCAACGGAGAAGAAAGTGCTTTTAAAGACTACTAGCAATAAGCTTGTCAATAACATTTTCCCTTCCTAATAGGGAGAACTTTAAGGCCTGGTATTTCAACCCAGAGTTGATAGCCTGCCTTAAGTTTTACATCTTAACTTGAAACATGAAACAAACTTGCTAAAAATAAACAACACACCAGACCAGCGCATAATAAAGACGAAGAATACAAATGTTACACTTAGTTAAAGCAAAAACGGTACAAAGGAAAAAACACTGACAGCAAGTAAACAGATTTTGTAGAAAGACAATGCGTAGGAGTTGAATGGGGATTGAACGGTTTGATACATGCTGAAGACGGGATACCGGGCACTCAATGGTTAAGGAACTGTATTATCTACCTGTCAGAATCAAAAAGTTATTAAGCAATGCAAAAGGAAGACATTGTCCATTTTTACACATGGGAAGCCCTAAAGATCCCGCCGCCAAGGAGAAGGAATTTCTCCACTTCAGATGTGGGGGGGGGGGGGGGGGGCTGATGAAAAATGTCGAGTTTAGCTTAGAACTAAAACGCGGCTCCATCGCGCCGTCCCCCCTCATTCGAGGCGGCAGCGCCAACGCGATTAGCTGCATTAATGCAGGCCGGAGGCCCCATGTCGCTAATTCTGCAGCGAAAACCTCCATGGCAAAGCGGGGAGCTTCCCGAGAAATGAAAGCTAACGACAACAACAAAAAAAACTGGTGAAAATGAAACCCGACACTGGACACGACCGACTCGACAAGGCCGGCAAAGTAAAAGCCCCAGATAAACCATCATTAACATGGCAGGCAGCTGGCGAAGCCTCCGTTCGGACAGGAAAGTTGCCGACACTATACAGTTTAAAGTTTAACACCAATAAAGAACCAAGCAATCGAGTTGTAAACGGGCAGCTCAGTGTAACGAAATGATGCGGTACTTAGGAGGGCAGAGAAGCGGTGAAGCCCAGCAGGTTCCCGACCCGGCCGGCTTGCGGTGCGACTACAGCTAACGAGCTCCACATCCACATGGGCATTCTGACCGCCGGACAACTACGTAGATTTTTAAATGTACACGCCTGTTTTCTTAAATAACTACTGGACATATTCTTTCCAACTAGGGCTTTAATGGACTCCTCATACTATAAAAACAGGCAAATTCTCGAAACAGTTCGTTTCATTCAGCTATGACTCCAAAGAAGAGGCCTGCGCAGCTTTCACGAAGCCCCGGGCTTGCGTATATGCCACAAGCCACTCGAAGCGCAACAATAACGGTTGACGAGTTAAGGATCTGGCGCCACGAAGTTTTTAGTCTGACCACGACACACGGCACTGAAATATTGGTGCAGTTACCTCTAAAAGTCCCACTGTCAGTCCACGTTTTCGGTAATGTTTTAGGTAGCAGGTGTAACATTTTACTGCGAATCCAACAGCGCTAATTTTCAACTTGTAGCTGCAAACAGCTAACCAGTCACTAAGCATCGGGGCTGTCTAACCCGAAACAAAAGCCGTCCAGTAACAGCGGGTTGAAGCCAAATTCACTTAAGCAGTCGCTTCTAAGCGACTCGTCCAGCTCCAGAGTTGCACGATGCCTCCCCGCTGAGCCGAAGCTAATCAGCTAGCCGGCTAAATAGCAGCTAAGCTTCTGTCACAAACCCAGGACGGCAGCCAGCCGCCCGGCTAACCAACTTCACGCTGCAGCCTCGAAGGGTGTGGTGTAACTCCGACCCGCTGTTTTAAGTGCCAGGCTGCTCGGTACAGCAGATTTCCGACACACGGTTTTCTGGACATTGGTACTTTGGAGCTTATTGGGGGAGAGCGCCGCGGCCACGGCCGTGAGGCACGGTGGCTTAGCTGGTCGTCGCCGCTATCAGTGACGCTAGGCAGCTAGCTGTTTGGATACCCCCAGAACTCAGCGGCTACACTGGGGAGGCTAGTTCAGAAGTTCCGGAGACGCGTTTAAAAAGTGACACACTTTTGGGTCTAGGGCAGCGAGGCGCCTGTCTGAACACAGACATGTCAGAGCGCATATCTGGATGGGGCTTCCCGTGGCTTTTGGCGTACCACCGCTCTAATCGCTAATTATATAACCGCTTTACGTCCTGGCTGGACACGTGAAAAACCGAAGCTGAACACCACAGTCATGTACTCACATTGCTTTGGGCATCGATGGCCTGCAGCAGCCGGTCTCTTATCTGCTGCGGGGTTGCCGCGGCCGCTGTCATTGCCTGGCTGGTGCGGATCGGCAGCCGGGGGGAGAGGAATCCTCCGAAGAGACGGGTGGGCTCGCACGCACTTACAGGCCTTTCGGAAGATGTGATAGGAGGTGAAGCCCCATGTTTGCCGTAGTGCTTGCTGGTGGTTTTGGACGTGTTTATTGTATATCCCGGGAGACGAGACTGCGATCGCCGTCGTGCTCAGCTGCCCGTCCGGCGCTCACCAGCTTCCTCGGCTCCGCCAAGCCTACGACGTCACATAGAACCGCTAACCAGGTGCATCTTGGGAAACAACACGCAACTAGAAAGCGTCACAGAGCACGTTTTGCGTATGTCGGAACGTTACGGACGTAGCGGGTGTGTACTGACCTCACTTCATGTTCGATATATTTTACTGTATTTAACATTGCTCACAATGTTTCTTTAATTCAAAAACCCATATTCAAATAAGCAATATGCTGGTTCTTGTGACTTCCTATAGTAATATTCATCCAGCCATCTTCCATACCATGCATGCAGATAAGGGTTGCAGTGATCTTGAGGGCCGTCCAGTGCAGAAGGCAGGCGATCACCCTCAGCATTCTAGCCTAACCCAGGGCTGCGACACAAACCAGCACACAAATGCAACCACACTCACTCCTGCAAAGTCTGCCATTTTGCCTTATCACATGAATCCAGGAAACCCTCAACAAACAAGGAGAACATGCAGACTCCAAAAACATACAACCAAGGGTGGGAATTACACTTGCAAAGCAGGTATGGTGATGCTACAATGCTACCCAATGATCTTTTCCAATACTTAGATATACAGGCAAAATTAAAATGATCATCTATGTATTTTATGGTATGGTAGGTCTAAGGTAAGCAGCAGGTGGACACGTATTTTCAATACAAGTGGGATTTGTCATCCAGCAGGTGCATTAAAGTGCCGATTAGATTACTAATGAAACATTTCACCAAAAGAAACACTCGCATAAATCTAAACTGAATAGTGATGGTTCCAAAGCCACATTTGTGGACAGCCTGAACCTGAAGTTTCTTGACAGAATAACCCAAAACAGATACTATACAAGAGTTTGGGATCAGTTTCTGGATGCTTCTAAGTTTGGAGTCTAACAGCTAATGTCTACAACTGTGCAATAAATCCTCAGAATTAAATTTCTCTCATCTTTTACAGTTCATGTTACAACGTTACACCTCAGAAAATGAACTTATCTGCTCATAAAAAATAATTACATATAAGTAAATCTGTCATGTTCAGTGCAGCATCTGCCACAGAATCATTATCTTGGCTTTTAAATAGCTCTTGAAACGTTTAATTTAAATAAGTGCTCTGCTCACGGTGTACAAGCTTTCCTGCATGTGTTGCTGAAGAGTTTAACTGCTTGTGCAAACTGCTGTTTCTGCGTTTAATTAACATAAGAACATGGTGACACAATGGGTAGCAGTTTCTCACACCACCAGGCTTGGTTATTTGAATCCTTCACTGTACGGACATTACACCATCTGCCTACATTTTATGGGATTCTTCCTGTAGTCTAAAAACGTGCATTTATGCTAACTGGTGTAGGAAATTGTTCACATGTGCATGTTCCCTGAAATGGATGGGCTACCTGTCCAGGGATGCCCTTACTGCCCTTATTTTGCCATATACTCCCTGGGATGGGTTCCAGACCCCTCTGCAACCCTGTCCAGCATAAGCAGCTGGATAATCACATAATTCACTATTCTATATGCAATACTGATGACAATCAATCTCTACACACTAGCTTTCTTACAACCCAACAAATTGTAATTGAGCATATATTTCTCACATCATAAAATATCTGTTTCAACTTTTGATATGTTGTCTTTGTTCTATTTCAATTAAACATGGGTTTATATAATTTGCAAATCATTGCATTTTGGTTTTATTTACATTTTACACGTCTCATTTCGGAAATTGGGTTGTATTTAAACTTTAAAAACTGGCAATGTACAGTACTGTGAAAAAGTCTTAGGCAGTCAAACAAAATGATGTATAAATGATCATGTTGGTGTAAAATTATATATGTCAAAGAGTGTTAGCACAGCCATTTTAACAGATCTTCTAAAGTCATCCCTGTGCATGCAGCAACCATTCAATACACCCATATATTTCTGACTCAACCACTAGCACACCTCATATGGCTAATCAATACCTCACAGACATTTTAAACTCATTAAATTAACTTATTAAGTGAGCTGGGGTGAAATAACAAATACATGGAATAACCAAACTGACAATGAGGAGAGGATTGGGAACTGAAGGGTTCATCAAGCCATCCAACAGGATCTCAGGAACTTTTTGGAGAACAGATGAAATTTCAAATTTTAACAAATTTGTTAGGGTTTATTGGGTCACTCTTAACTTGCATACATTATAATGTTAAATTGTTTTTTTTTCCTGAGCAAATACACCCTTACTAGCCAGATAAATAGCTTTAAACATTTCCTTTGACTGCCTTAGACCTTTGCACAGTGCTGTAATAACACATGATGGCAAAAGTAATTCGTAGAAAACAGTGTGGGAAAGGTATTACTTATGATAAAGAAAAAAAGAGAGAATACATTATCAACTTACAAATCTTAACTGCTATATTGACAAATGTTCATCATGATCATATCATTGTACAGACTAACAACACGTAAAAAGTCAGAATTTAGAGGCCTTGCATGTTACTGAAATTTTTAGGGCTCTTCACTTTCTTTTCAGCTGCGTAGACCTCGAAGCCCTTACATCGCTAGAGATTATTTTGAAGTTGCCCAACAATTTGCATTTGGTCTATTAGGCTTTGCATTCTTTATTTCTAAATGAGCACAGACAAGTTGATGTTTGGTAGTGTAGTTATGGTGGACCAAATGAACAGTGTGAGAATGAAATACGCCCATAGCAATAACCAGAGAAGCTGCCCACAACACCCACAGATGACAAAAATTCCATTAAAGTGTCTTCATTTGATGCATAACATATACATCCCACTCCAAGTGGTTTGTTCCTAGGCTCCAAATAACCTGTGAAAACACACAAATTAGGAGGGGATGATTTAAGATTGTTCTGGAAATTGTTTTCAGTTCACTTATTTTTAAAATAATGATGAGAGTAATATTAAAACATAACATATATCATTTACAAATAATTTTTAAAATACTTACAAAATCATGCAAAACATCATAAAGATGTTCCATAAGGCAATAAATATCCGAAAGTACCGGAGGCTCAGAAGAAACTCTCTGATATTTTCTCCTAAAAACACAAAAGTCCATTTTACTGCAATTCCACTATTTATAAAAACAATTTATGTTTAAGGGCTTTATAATTTAAATACCTGAAGTTGGTGCATGAGATTCATCTCCAAATCCTTGTGAGTCCTTTTTTTTCCTGTTCATGAGAATAATTATTTTATTCACCAATGTGCAAGTACCTAGGAATTCTTTAGCTTTCGAATACCCCATTTTCCCCTCCTATGAGGCACACGCACACATACATATACACAGATAGTGAAACAGAAATTAGAGCGGATGGCGGTCATTTTCCCCTAAGGCCCTGGAGCGTTTTTTGGGGGTTAAGGACCTTGGCTCATCGGGCTAACAGTGATATGATTACGCTGCCGTCCTCTGGATTCGAACCGAAGACCTTTTGGGCGCAGACATACAGTAGACGCCTCTATTTGCGACGGCTGGAGGCCTTCATAGCTTGAGTCGTTAACTAACATCAGCATATTATAGGAGGCGGTCTCCTACATATGACCAATACATTAAAATACTCAAATGTTTATTGCTACAATACTTACAGTTTGAAGTTCAGCACAGCTCCCGCATTGACAAGTAAGGTCCTAAAATAAATGCGAAACGGTACAAATTCCATAAAACATAAAACAATCCTCAAATGTAAATGAAACCATTACGTTTTCATAAACTGAACAATTTAGCAGGAAAATAAATATAGCTGACGGCTAACTTGGGTGTTCAGCACAAGCATCTATATTTTAAACAAGTAGTTATATTTCCATTTGTCGTTTCACAGGGGTAATGACGTATGCCCTAAAGTTAAAAACAACACATCTGAAATACTAATAAATCCTTAATTACCCGAATATCAATATATCCCCGATCATTTTGTCCACCTCGCAGCACCACGTAAACAAACCCGACACAGGAAACAGGTCGAGGCTGCGCCAATAGCGTCACAGCTTACTGTTCCGTACCTAATGAAAATCCCTGATGATTGGTCAACCAAACATGAAGTGAAAACCCAAACTTCCGGCTATTCAAGCGGAAGAGCTTTTTATAAGCAATATCCAGTGACAGTCGCATGTGTTTGATAAAAATCAGTTGAACAATTAGGGCTTTGTTCACTAGGAGGAGAAGCTGATGCGTTGTAATGTGTATGAGTAAAATCCGATTATAAATCCCAGTGTCCGAGTATGTGTTGTTCGTGGATCAACAGGGGATTAGTACATATGGGCTATTTGGTTTAGGCGTTATTGTAACGTGCGTCTTATGGAGCTTCAGTTGGACATTGCAGATCGGCAACTTTTTAATGTTAAAGTCCCTTGCCGTGTACTTCGACTAGTCTTTGAGCTTCCAAGTGTTTTAAAAAGCTGTTTAATACAGACTTTCAGAATAACATTGTCATCGATGTTTCTAAATTTCACATATTTTTAAAACTCTTTGAAAGTGTACGTTTTCGTCGTATGGTTTGCTTTTTAAGGTTGACATTCGGGAACACTGATACACCACAGTTCTAACTGCACATTCTTGTGACTTTTATTTAGATTCGAGTCCACATCACTCCTCTGGTAATATAAATATAGTTACCCTGTGACGTATTTCCAGATTAGTGGTGTTAATAATTAAACTATTATCGTATAATTCTTAGATAAGTCAAGTCTTTGATACTTGACTGTTTAAGTTCGATGATGGTTAAATTTAAGTTGAATTGTCATGTATGACCAATAAAAACTGGCTTTATGCACTGATTACTTTATGGGTTTTCAATTGGTTGAAAGTGATTAAAATCACCAAAAAATGTTCCTTTTGCATTTAACCCATATGTGACACAGCAGGGGACAGTTATTTCAGCACGCGGGGAGCAGTGCCTTGCTTAAGGTATCTCAGTGGTATTTTGTTGGTCGGGGATTTGAACTTGCAATCTATCAGGGGGCAGTGTGCGTCCTTAGCCATCAGACCACCACTAGGTAGCAAGTATGTTTAAAAATAACTAATGTTAATTATCCGAACGTACCATTTGAAGGACACCAAGAGCTCTTCAAATAAGTGGGAATTTTCTTCGTATTGAGTTGACTACACCAGCATTAATTGCTCCTAAAATAAATTCCACTCCTGGGAATGTCTTTGAAAAAATATTTCAGGAAGTATGTAATAAGACTTTACAAAAGAGACTTTATTTAACCAACGCTATCGTAGTAAGGTATATCTTATGCCACCTCTCGGGTCTAAATAATTTTAGAGATATGCTTTGTAACATGGAATTTTAGAACGTGCGTATTTTTGAAGACAAGCATCTCTGCCCCCTGGTGGTGATCCTTCCGAACTGGCAATGGTACCATAGAAACTGCTGAACTGCGATGAATAGGTTTAACATTTCAAAACGATCTGCTTTATTGATGTCCCCAGTCTTCATTTCAACAGAGTAGATCAGTTCACTGCAGCCTTTCGTAAACGGCAATATTTCATGCATTTTTGGGGAAGAGATCCTCTTTATCGATTAGGTATATTCACACACATTATAGCAAATGATTACTTATTATTTAACAATAAGTTATTCTTATTATATAACCCCTGTAAAAAACCCTAAATATGAAAAAAAAAACTATATCAAATCAAGATATACATGGCTTGGGGTTAGGCTCTGCTGAGTTTGATATTATGCTGTGTTCTGCTTCTATTGCTGTATTATGATTCTATTTGTAAATCTAGAGACATTGTGCATATAACACAATTAAACGAGATGTTTTTTATGCCAACATATTTCGTATTAACGCGAAATGAGATACGCATGGGAGGAAAATTAAATTCAGTAACCTGCCTACCGAGAGCCACCCCGCTCAGTCGCGCCCCTGTGCGCCGGAGGAGAAGAGCTGACTGATGGCGCGTATTTGTTTTACAAATGGCTTGTACTTTGTTTTGCTCATTTGCTAAGCAAATTGATTTTTTTTAGAAAGTAATGTTTTTATGACATATGGTAGCATTTCCGCAAACCATTAGCCAACATCCAGCTGTAAGATATGGATCGACAATAATTTTATGCTTAGTATAATCCTTTTGGAACAGTATGTGTCGTGCATTTCCATCAACAAATAATCCAGTTTCTTTCTATATCTATTTTGTCAAATATGTTGAAAACAGCAATTCAGAGGGCCGTAAATTAGGTAACGTATTCCCAGACAACATGGCACTGGAATACGGCGTAACATATCCTACGGTATTTAATCAGCAATGGCAATACTGTTGTGTTTTTGCTTTGCTGAAGAGCTCTCTGCTGTTTGCCGGCGGTAATGAGAAGCATTATTCTTTGCTGCGGCATAATGTAAAATATATTTTATTTACATATACATAACTGAAGAGCAACCTTGATATTGCAATTGATTCCTCTAATCCAAATAAAAGGTACCTTTTTACCTTTTCTGTTTAACAGCAAGAATGATTGTGTCCCTTTGATGACGTCAGGTAAATGGATATGACAAGTACGGACAGTCGGCGGAGAACAATTTGTATGGCTATGCAGATGGAGGTATATTAATAGGACGGCTTGGGTTAAAGTTTTTATTCGTGGAGACGTGGGCATCGTGGCCGGTCACTGTACTAGCAAGATTGGGACTGTAGATTGTAAGAAGATCACAAGTGTTTCGTTTGCGGTGAAAAAGACCTGACAAGTACAAATATGGATGTGCTGGCAGTCCTAAATCTGAGCGATATTGCCCAGTATTTTTCAAAAATGGCAATGTTTCCAGTTTTTGATCTTGCGTATTACATCGTATCCATACTCTACCTCAAGTATGAACCAGGTCAGTACTCCTCTATTATATATTATTATATTTTAATGAGTGTTTTCAGTGAAACATATATCAACCTTGATTAATTCAGTTCAATAACAGATTTGGTTTCGTTTTGCTTTTTGCCATTAATATCGTAGTAAAAACAGTATTTGACTGTTACGTAACTGCACGTTACAAAAATCCAATGTGAGATGTACATTTATTCAAGTAATTCCACGTGTAATAAGAACGAGTATGTATTATGAATAATCTAGTACTTGACCCATTATCGTTCGCGTGCTTTTTATGCACGTGTTGTACATTTCATAATCTCTACAAATGCGGGACAGTGAAAGTGTAGTGACGAAGCGCAGTTTTGCTTGGGATATAACAATAATGTCATTTTAAATCTGCTACCAGAAGAATGGTTCTCTTAAGCGTGCTCTGTGTGAAATCTGATAGAGATATAGCGCATGCCAAAGCTAGCTCGAGTTTGCAATAAATAGAATGTCCATAAATAGATAGGCGTGAGTTTGTGACCACAGTTATACAATTTAAAAGATGCACACGTACTTCAGGTTTAGTCTTTCTTTTCTTGACGTTTAACCGCTGAATCTACAAGCAATTGCTGGATGTAGCGTTATGATTTCTGGCTTTGTAGATTAGTCTAGACAAGCCATTGAGAGATTAATGCACTAAAAGCTGTTTTTGCAAGTCTATTTGTACTGTAGATAACTGATTAACTCATAATTAACTTACACTTAGCTATTTTCTATAATCTATATATAATAGTCAGCTTGAGTATTAGGGAAGTGTTCTATAGTATAATCAGCATAACTAACGATAGTGCACATCCCTCCCCGGACTGTTCATTAAAATTACAAAATGATAAATGCCAAAGGGATATTGTCACATTCAAGGAACCTTAAAGTGAATGCAAAATGGTGAGCAATTCATCAAAATTGTAAGGTTCAATGCACCTGTTAGCATCAGTACATTCCTCTGTGCCGAAGCGTTGTGACCAGTACTGTCCCGGTGGCTGTTTTCACCGGCAGAAAGTTCAGCGATGTCCATCTCATACCTCACAATCAGTTTGGGGAGCATCATGAATGAGCGTGTTTAGGGTCAAAGGTTAAAGCTGGCCAGTCGAAAGGCAACGCACCAAAGCTTATTTATAGACTACATTTTACAGGATCAGTTTTCTGCCAAACTGCTAGCTAATCGTTCCTCGATTTTGCTACACCTGTTTCTGGGCGTCTCTCCTGCTTAAGAGACCAGGCAAGCGATATTCAGCTCCTAATTTACCCTTTGAAAATCCCAACAATATATAGTCCTCCCTCTTGACCCTAACAACAACAAGCTGTTGGATGATGGATGGACAGAGATAGTTCTTCTTATGTTCTTATGTTTCCTTAAATGACTGGCATGTGTTCATCCATCTTTCAGCTGCTTATCCACTACAGGAACATGGCCACTTGCATTTGTAGTCAGGTATTAAAAATTAAAATTAAAATATAACCACAAATTTCTCTGTGGTTTCCAGAAATAAATGTGGTTTCCTTTGTTCAGGAGCCAGAGGGGACATACCTGCACCCTGTGACGTGCGTATTATTTTGCTATGAGAGTCAGAGGCCACAGACACCAAGTTCTTGGAGTGTTATGGGCTGGGGGTGACTTGGGGGTAGGTGTCTTGCATGTGAAAGTTCACCTGAAGCAGCAAATCTTTGACTTAAAGGGTCGGTGGAGGTGTCCCGTAGGAGTCCGGTGGCCTCCTGGCTCTGTGCCATGCTCTACTGCTTCGGCAGTTACATACTAGCAGACATCATGCTTGGAGATTCTCCTGTTGACTATTTCCACAACAACAGTCACATCCTCCTGGCTACTGCTGTCTGGTAAGGTCATGCTAAAGGTTTGCTCCTCTCTCTTTGTTTGCTATTCTTATACCTGTATTTGTGGAGAATGGGTTAACACCTTTATTTACATTTGTAGGTTTAATATGATTGTTGTGTTTGTATAGTGTCTCACGTGTTGTAATTACCCCAGCAGCACTTGTGTCTCAAGGTCTTACATTATCTTTGAATCAGAATTTGAAATTAAAATGAGAAACTGCTTTTTGTGTCTAGATTTCTATGTGCAATTAGATTACAGCTGAAATTACTGCAGCAGTTAGACTGACTCCTTGCTGTTCTTTTCCTGCTGGAAATAAAACAGGTACCTCGTCTTCTTCTGCCCACTGAACTTGTTCTACAAATGCGTGGCCTTCCTGCCAGTCAAATTGGTTCTGGTAGCTATGAAGGAGGTAGTCCGCACACGCAAAATTGCGGCGGGGGTGCACCACGCACACCATGCCTACCACCATGGCTGGTTTATCATGGTCATCACTGGCTACGTCAAAGGTGAGAAGCATCTCCATATTGGTGGCAGCTTTCTTAAGGCACAGTCTTATCTTAGCATGTAGCAATCTAAGAGAAAATATCAAAGACAACACAATGGCGTGGTGACTGATTGTATATACTGACCTTTGACCTTCGACTTGTGCTCTTTGAGGGTCTGGGGTGGCTTTAATGTCCAACTTCGAGCAGCTTTTGCGTGGAGTGTGGAGGCCTGAGACCAATGAGATCATGAATATGTCATTGTAAGTCTCCTTCTAGTTCTGTTATAAGGAAATTGTTTTTCAAAAACCACAACCAAGTAATCACGTTCAATATTCGAGCAAGGGCAAGAGTAGCCTTTTATACTATTGTAATGCTCTTCGATGACTTTTAAGGACACGTGTTTCACATCTAAATTGGCTGATTTGTGTATCTCATTCCCTGACAGCCCAACAAAGGCCAGCCTGTATGGAGCTATTCTGTTCACCCTTCAGGAGTCCCACTTGCTGCCCATATCCAAGAGCACACTCATCTGTCTCTTCACTCTCTTCATGGCCACCTCAAAGGTACTTTGTGAAGATCTCACAGTAGGACCTTTAGACTGATTGAGCGTATAAATTTGTGGCTGGTTCCCAGACAGCAGTGCGAGCTCTGATCTCCGTCTGTCATCACGGCCAACACACGTGGATGGTGTATCAGGCTGTTCTCCTGTGTTCTAGGTGGTCCTCACTGCCCGCCACTCTCACGGTTCTCCCTTCACCCTGATTGAATCTTGGATCTGTCACCTGCTCTTTGGCTCCCCCCTTGGAGGCTCTGAGGATTCCCATGACCACCATCACTCTACCGCTGTCCACGCCGCCCCCGTGTCTCCCACGAAAACCAAGGAGGAGCTTAATGAGGGAACCCGCAAGAGAAAAGCCAAGAAGGCGGAGTAGGCGACACGGTCCCGGGATGGATGGAACCCCTTACTGGCATCAGCAAGGAGAACCGACAGAATCCGACTGCCTTCCTCACACCAGCCGTGGGCCCTGGATTCCTGTTGCATTTTGGAGGAGAACATGGACTCTCCTATGACATTCTGTGGGAGGGAACAGTTTGGTGTTACTGTGTAAGAAAACGGTACTTTCATAAAATAACATACAGTTTTAAAAACACTGTAAATAGCTCCAAATTTCAGAATTTGGAAATATCAATACCAGCTAATCCATATATTTATGTATGTACGTATTTATTTTCATGAGTGGGTGTTTCTGCTTCTAAACAGAGCAACGTTGCCCCCCTGTACATTTCCAGCACACTCTTCAGCTCCATCCTTTTAATGATAAATTATATTATATTAATAAATGTTCCAGATGCAGCTCTTCTTGTTCAAATTTTCATCTTAGCTTTATTTACCATTAACCCATAGATTGAGATTCTGGACGTTTAAAAAATAATGCTGCATAATAACTTTATCATGAATCAATCCCCTGAAATAAAGCTGAAGAACTCCTTTTCATTGAAGGTTTGCAAAACCCATTTGTTGTGGTTATTTAACTGAGACTGATGCACAGAAGAGGAAAATATCTTCTCTAGGAACATCCTGTGAAACATGTGACACGCAGATTAGCCAAATTCAAGTGGAGCTGCACCAGCAGAGGGCCTGTCAGCATTGCATGCTGGGAAAGCAGGGCAGGCAGCAGAATCTCACTCAGCAGTTAGTCTCTCGCCATCTGCTGCCGCGGAGCTTGTTGTTACAGAACTCGCCCGTCGGTAGGTCGCTCATGGCGGATGTATCAGTACTTCACAGCTGATCCTCGATCGAAGGCAGAAAAGAAATTCGCTGCGTTTGACGTGGCAGTGGAGATGAATTCGCAGTTTGATGTGCAAAAATTTGTTGCCGACTCCGTGGGGTGTCACTGTTTTCCTACCGGAGAAAAGCCTACAGCACCTGTGTAGATCATCAGGATGCTGCCATCAAAATCCCTGAGGTCATCAAAACCTCCTGAGGTCACACTGATGTTCTTGGCAGACACTGTCTTACCCCAGAAGAGTTGCAATCCAGTTGCAGGTAGTCTTTTTCTGCTGGTGTGCTGTAGCTGGATCACATAGACCTGCCTTCCTCTGATCAGGCCTCATTTGGCAACGGTGCAGAAGCAGGTCATACAGGAAAAAGTACAAGAAGAGGAAGGACCTTGGTTTGTTTTCCTGTTTTTCCCCCCCATTTCATACCTTGAACCAAGGGCGTAACTTTGGCTGGAACATTGGGGGGGTTGAGGTCTCCACCCATTACGGGGGAAACATAATTATTGGGGGGGTTGTATTAACTGGTTTTGATTTATTGGGGGGGCTACAACCCCCCCATCCCCCCCGTATTTTACGTCCATGCCTTGAACCCATGCAAGATGGACCCCAGCTCACAAGATTTTCCTTCTTTTATTTGCATTTACACATTTACATCATTAAATCCATGATGAATGAAGGTATGCATTGGTTTTTTCTGTGTTACTCTTACAGACCTCATTTCCTCATAAAAGGGCCCAGCAGGCTGCCCAGTAGATTCTCTACGAATAATCTAAGATATTTATGATATTTCAGTATATATCATCGCGACCCTTTACTGCATAAGCAATCATGGTAGAGAACAGCCAGATGGAAGGATGGATGCATTTCATAATTCATACAAATTTAGTACATATTTCAAAAACTTCTTAGAGCATCAGGAGTAGTAGCAGTAGGGTATGAGAACAATGTTGACAGTTTGCCAAGGCGATCCCCCTCGTGGGAGGCCCTACCCGCCGATCCCCCTCCTGGGAGGCCCTACCCGCCGATCCCCCTCCTGGGAGGCCCTACCCGCCGATCCCCCTTCTGGGAGGCCCTACCCGCCGATCCCCCTCCTGGGAGGCCCTTGCCGCTGATCCCCCCTGATAATGCTCTGTATGATAATGCAAGGCTTCCCCCAGGAACACTGGTTTCCTTCTGCAATCCAAAGATAAGCACTCAAGCTGACCGGTGTCTATAAACCGCCCCTGCAGTGTGTGTCTGCGCCTCACGATGGACTGGTGCCCTGACCAGGCTGTTCCCCAAACTGGTGCCTTGTGCTACCTGGGACAGGCTCCAGCCCCCCTCCCCCCAAGACCCTGACCAGGATAAGCGGTTAGCAGATGGCTGGTAATATTAACTTACAGCTCATAAATGTAACCAGCCATGATTTATTTTTTCTTCTTTCTATCACTCAGTTGTACATTAGCTCCTTGTCCCCAGACCATAAGACACCTTCTTCATCTACAGGGTAGGCAAACTGAATTAAATGTTCATTGAATAAAAATAGTATTTTCTTAAGATATTATATCATTATATAATAAAAGTGTAAGTACGGGTTACATTGCTCATGCAGTCGTAGAGGTTGTTAGTGAAAAGCAGCTTGCTGTGGCGTAACATGCTACATTACACTCGGAAACGACGGCCGCAGCGGCACGGCGGGAAAAGGCCCTGCTGCCGGTGTGATAGCGGGACAAGGCCCTGCTGCCGGTGTGATAGCGGGACAAGGCCCTGCTGCCGGTGTGGCGTGTCATGCCATGTTACACGATGCTCTGGTAGCTGGCTCAGAGTGTGGTACCTGCCGACCATATCACATGTACCATTGGATTATGGGTAAAAACAAACCAAAATTAATATGACTAATTAAACACACGAACAAGGCAGCAGCCTCTTGCATGATCGAGAGATCCCTCCAGTCTCACTGAGTCTAACTCAATCTGGCACGCACCCCCCACCCGCCCCGGCAGCCCGGAAGTTCAGCCACAGCTTTACTTAACAATCAATCTGACGCATTCCTTCCAGTCAAAGCAGCCTTGACGGCTGCAGAGGTTCTGCTGAAAGAGGCAGATTAACAGCTTGTAAAATCCATATGGAGTTTCTACTTTGTGATGCAAAGCAGTGTGCAACAAACTCAATTAGCATTACAGTTGCAACAGGAATAAAAGTCCAGATCCAAAAACTCAGTCTGGGAAAAACCGAAAATTATCTGGCTGCTATATGAAGTGATTAATGTAGGTCGTATTTATTTCTTTTGAGAAACATATACCATTCAGAAACTTTAAGTAGCAAGACTAGAATAGAACGGAAGGCTGTGAGGGAGAACTCTCTACATAAAGCTGTGTCTACCTCCATCGATCCACCCATCCACGCATCCATCCACTTGCCCAGAAGAGGGTCCTCAGCAGTGGTTGTGCAGGCAGGATGCCTGCTGGTGCATCTCTGTAGAATATAACACCTGAAACGTTCTTTTTCCCTAACAGCAGAAACTAAAGAAAAAAGATTTTTTTCCAAGAAGTAACCTGGTAATACTATTTGCTTTATTTTCTGCATCTTCAGTGCGTTACAAGGAAAATATTTCAAAGGAAGGATTTTTTTGTTGTTTGATTTTCCAGTGAAGTATCAGTTAGCTGAGAGGGGGGAGCGTGAAGCTGAATTAGGTGAAGGGAAGTCAGGATGTACCTTTTGGATTCTCGTGGGGGCAGGAGCTGGAATTTTACCAGCATCTGGAGAATCAATCACTGGCAGAGGAGGAGAGCAGCACAAACAACCAGCATAAACTGGAGTCCAACTGTGCAATGGACACCGACGCCTTTTCCTATGCTGTCCTTTGAAGTGTCCCAATATAGAGTCTTCACGCGGCATACACTGTGTCACACTGTGCTCTGTGACAGTGACAGCGCGTAATGGGGCGACATCAGCTCTATGGGGAACCGTCAAATGAAAACACAGAGATGTGACACAGAGATAATGAGCAGCCTCTCCGCACATGGCTATTTTAATCGGCCAGGAAGCTCCGCACAAATGTCCTGGGTATAAAAACACACACACACACACACATATATATATGTTCTCCAGAAAGTTGCTGATACTTTGGTAGATGGCTGGATGGATACGGCTTCAGGTCCCAAACCTCTCCTCATGGGCGCCCCAGCCATCCCATGATTTATTAAACTTCACCACCAGCTCACGTTAATTTTACAAAGTCAGAGGTAAAGATTAGCATTACAAGCTGTGCTAGTGGTCAAGTTAAAAAATAGATGAGTGTGTGGATGGTTGCTGTAAATACTGGAGTCATTTTAGCATTAGCTTGGAAATGGCTACGCTGACAGACTTTGACAGGCATAATAGCTTAGTTTTACACCAGCATGAAGATCATCATTTTTTGGCTGACTTTTGCACAGTACTGCATGTATAAATAGTCAGTTTAATTATGCAAAGGACACACATTTATGGGCGCTATCACGTTTCATACTTGTTCATTGATTAATTACGTTTTTAAACAGTAATTAAACTGCATAACAGATTTATCTTGACCTCTTTAAGGTATTTTAATTGCATCAATTTAGGCCATTTTCATGGTTCCCTGTGTCAAACTGCAGTTTAGTTATACCTATGATGAGGAAAGGCTTGATTTTACATATCTGAGCGTGACACGCATGGGACCCTCAGCAGGGGAGGTCAGTCAGTCTGAGAGGTATAAAAGCCGCCCACACAGACGCACTTCTTAGGAAAACTCCCTACCCGGGAAGTCGCCTAAGCCTCTCTCTTTGGTTTGCAGGACAGGAGAAAACAGCCAGCAAAGGATGCAGAGATTTTTGTTTGTTCTTTTTGCTTTAAGCTGGAGCTACTTGATTGTGTCTGGACAGGACAGAGGTAAAGGCAAATTCCTCCCTGTTATTCTAGTGAAAAATGCAAATTCAATTGGCATATGACTCCTTTACTGATGCAAACTTTGCTTTGTAGCAATAACTGATGTATGGGTAAATGTTGGCAAAAGTACTATTGCGGTTAAAATTAGAGGTAAATCTACAAAGGTTTAGTATAAGATTTTTTTCCTGAAGTGCAATAGAAGTAATTTGCATGCATTACACTTTGGCCATAATGACTCTACAATTTAAGTTCAGGGTATTTCAAGGCCTGAATCTGTAATTTAAGTACAGACTTGTGAACTGTAATAGAAACATCCATGGATTACGATGGCAACTTAAACAGCTCGAATTTAACTACATACTCAAAGGATTATTTGGCTTCCTTTTTAAATAAATATGTCTTCTATTTCATTTCTCTTTTATAACAGTTGTTAGCAATCAATGGATGTAAGTAGTTTGACTAAATATTTCAGCACCAGCCGCGGTGTAGCGCTGCACTGCATTGTAAGCTGACGAGCACATGAGGGCCCCTTTGCTGTGGGAAGCTCAGTAATGGAAAAACCAGCCGCCTCTGCGTCCAACCCAGGGGACGCTGACAGCCCAGCGCCCTGCAGGGTGCCGTCGCCATGATAAACGGCCTCTGGCTTCCTCCACGACGGCCCACTGCCTTCAAAAACAGGCTCTGCAGCTCACCCTTTGTCTTACCGAATGGGCCCTCCGGCTCCGCCCACTGCATTTAGAAATGGGCCCTCCGGCTCCGCCCACTGCATTTAGAAATGGGCCCTCCGGCTCCGCCCACTGCATTTAGAAACGGGCCCTCCGGCTCCGCCCACTGCATTTAGAAACGGGCCCTCCGGCTCCGCCCACCGCATTTAGAAATGGGCCCTCCGGCTCCGCCCACCACGTTTAGAAATGGGCCTTCCGGCTCCCCCCACCGTGTTTAGAAATGGGCCTTCCGGCTCCCCCCACCGCGTTTAGAAATGGGCCCTCCAGCTCCGCCCACTGCATTTAGAAATGGGCCTTTGGGCTCCGCCCACCGTGTTTAGAAATGGGCCCTCCGGCTCCCCCCACCTCTTTTAGAAATGGGCCTTCCGGCTCCACCCACCATGCTTACGAAAGGTCCCCTAGCTAGACTTGTCCCACTGCCCTCCAGCTCAAACTGTCACTTAGCAAACAGGCTTTTTAAGCTCAACCCTCCACGTTAAGGAGCAGATACTTTGAGTCCATTGTGTTAATGAACATTCCTCTGGCTCGACTTTAAACTGTCACATTAAACTGCCCTCCTACTTGCCTGGTTGCTGTAAACAACCCTCTCCCTTAACTTATTGCATTAAATGACCCATCAGCTTGACTTGTTGCACTAAACGACCCTCTGGCTTGACATATCGCATTAAATGACACTCTGGCTCGGCTCCTCACATTAAACTGCACTCCTGCTTGACTTGTTGCATTAAAAAATGCGCTGGGTCGACCTGCTGCATCAAAAAACCCTCCAGCTCAACTTGTTGCGTTAAACTGCCCTCTGGCTTGCCCCTCTACGTTAACTAACAGGGTCTCTGACTCGAGGCACCTTTTGGGTCATTTTTGAAATGCTGAAATTCCCCATTAAGATGGAATTTTCTAGATAGGCACTTATTATTTTCGATGCACCCCTCTGTTACCAATGTATTTCTGTGAACTGAGAACTCACTGGGTGAGGAACAAGCTGCTTGTGATGTGCATAGCACAGTACCTCTTAGACATGTTTCCACTGCGCTGACAGATGGCGAGATCATTAAGCAAATAAAAGGGACCAATCAGATGCTGGCTGAAATCAAGGAGCTACTGAAACAGCAGGTAAGTCGCCGATTACATGAGGGGTCTGCTTGTTACCATGGCAATATGTACTGCCTTGTTTGTACAATAATACTTATTGAGCTAACAAACCACCCTGGTGTGTTTTTTCAGATCAAAGAGATTATTTTCCTGAAGAACACGGTGATGGAGTGTGAATCTTGCGGTAAAGTGTAATTTCTAATGCTTTCCTTAATATTGGAGTGCAGACGAGTTGATCTTACCAGGGACAATATGCTCTGGCCTCCAAAAGTGGAAGTAAATCTTAAAAAGAGCTGCTCCCCTCCTTAGAACGCAGCACCTGGAGACCTACTTTGTTTAGTTATGCGCTCTCACTGCATAGATAACACTGCATGACCACTGTATGCTCTTCCTGCATATTTAGCCTTGGGTTTCTTGATGTTATCGCGGCTGTTAGCTGGTTCTGCTTGCTGTCCCACAGGCATGCGAAACGACAGACCTCCGCAGCCATCCTGCGTGCCCAGCCCCTGCCACTCCGGCGTGCCCTGCATGGAGACGAGCGGGGGCATTAAGTGTGGGCCCTGTCCCGAGGGCATGGTGGGAAATGGGACCCACTGCGCCGATGTGGACGAGGTTCACCTTCCCAGTTAATGATAATAGAGCAGCAAGCAGTAAACTGCACAGAAAGTCCTTGTAGATACAGATACCCAATTAAGATCACTAAGCGACAAATGCTAATGGTACAAGGCAGCTACAGCAGAGGGAACCACCCAGTGCTGTAAATGCCCTCCGCCTGCATTCCTCAGTGTGCTCTGTTGTGTTCATCCCAGTGCATTATGAAGCCCTGCCATAAGGGGGTGCGCTGCACCAACACGGCCCCTGGCTTCCACTGTGGCCCCTGTCCTGCTGGCTACACGGGGCCCCAGGTGCAGGGGGTGGGACTTTCCTATGCCACCACCAACAAACAGGTAAAGAACTACCACAAATCCGCTTCTTTATTCCATTGTTTCATTGACTGCAAATGACGTCTGACAGTCCAATGGACAGTGTCAAAAAAACACGGGGGACGCCGAAAGAAGGGAAAACGCATGATATGAAAATATGAAATGTTGGGAACAGCTGATTTTTGGAGCAATTAATGCAGCCTCCTCCCATGTAGATTTACATCAATAAGGTGCAACACAAGGCTTACATCTCCAGGGCTGAGGGTTCGAGGGCAGCCTCTGCTCTGTCTCTCTGCAGTTTGCTTGTGGATTTCCTACCACAGTCCAGTGACTTGCAGTTAAGCTCACTGGCTTCTTAACATTTCTCACAGTGACTGCCAGTATCCCGTGCAGGGTTGAGTCCAGCTTTATATCCAGCGACCCTGAGAAAGACAAGCAGTTAGAAGACTAACGGATGGATGAATCAATAACTTCCAAATGAAGTAATCAGTTTCTTCTTTACTTTCTCCTTAAAGGTCTGCAAAGATATCAACGAATGTGAGGGAGACACAAACGGCGGCTGTGTGGCTAATTCCATCTGCACCAACACGCTGGTAAGGACTTCTTCTTGACGTATACTTCTGTACCCATGCCATCCACCAGTAGGGGGCGCTGTTGGATCCCTAGGGACGTGGCCATATGAAAATCCACACTCTGCGGTCTCAGGGCTCTTTTCGCTGCGGCCCCTGCAAGCTGGGCTACGTTGGGGACCAGCAGCGCGGCTGCAAACTGGAGAAGTCCTGCGGAGAGTCCAACCCCTGCCATCGCAATGCGGACTGCATCGTCCACCGTGACGGGAGCATCCAGTGCTCAGTAAGGCGGAACCATAGACACACAACTGCCTAGCGTTTTTCCGGTGTACACTGCAATATCCATCCATCCATCTTCCTTGTTTAATCAGTAAGAGGGTTACAGTATTAACCTGGAGCCTGTCTAACAGGCACAAGGGGGAGGGGACAGGATGGCAGACACACACGCACACATGCACACTCACAGATACACACGCACACTCACAGATACACACGCACACTCACAGATACACACGCACACATGCACACTCACAGATAAACACACACTCACCCACAGATAGACACACACACACTTACTCAGATACACAGACACACACGCACACTCACAGATACACACACACACACACACACACACAAACACACTAAGAAAGACTGATCACCCAACCACATGTTTTTGGACTGCAGGCAGAAAGCGAGTAACCAGAGGAATCCTGCACAACAATCCATCTTCCAAATGCTTATCTTGGTCTGGGTTGTGAGGCCATAAAATAAGTCTTTACTAGATGGAAATATCATTGAAATCGACATGCCAATTTCCACATATCAATTTAACGAAGAAGCGTTAACAGATGTACAGATCTTGTACAGAGATGGGTACGATAGTTGAGGACGTGGGCTGGAGGCAGTGGGCTGACTGGCGTGTCTGCAGTGTGGCGTGGGATGGGCTGGCGATGGCTACGTCTGCGGCCCGGACATAGACATCGACGGCGTCCCCGACCAGCAGCTGGACTGTCCCCAGAAGAGCTGTGTGAAGGTGAGCATCATGCACGACGCTCGTGGCGGCTCAGCACAAGCGCTGCCCTCGAAAGATAATCCTTCTGCACTTCTTAGGATAACTGCCTGACGGTGCCTAACTCAGGTCAAGAAGATGCAGACCGTGACGGCATTGGAGACGCCTGTGACGAAGACGCTGATGGGGACGGGATCTTCAACATAGAGGTCAGTACAGCAACCCTCTCTGGTCAGTGACCGCAGCAGTACTGCAGCAAATCTCAGTTACACACCTATCCATCGTCTATACTAATGCAACTATGTCTTTGAGAAAAGATGCTACTTCATTATTGGACTGTTCATTGCCTCTGGATTCCTGCAAACATCCCCATAAAAGTTCTGAGCCATACGTGTCACAGTCATCAGTTTATCAAGTTAATCACTTAAGCAGATGTTCCATTTAACTTTTTCATTTTAACATCCTTTGCCAAAATAAAGAACAACCTTATAAACTGATATAACAAACCTCGGGCAGCATGTGACCTGCCTCTTAACCAGCATTCTGCTAACTGTTTATGATTGGGTGTGATTTGCTTCCTAATACTGCTCACCTATAACCTATAGGCCATCAGCCTGCATCAGCCTGTACCAGCCTGCCAGACATCCCTCCTCTGAATAGACAGTGAATGTAGCCTATGCTAAGCGTGTCAGATTCACAAAATTACACATGTCCTCGCGAGATTAAACCATTTCAGCAGAAGAGAGTAAACACAGGAATGCAGGGTGCTGGGGAAACCCACATGCAGAGAATGCTAACAGTGTGTGGGCATGAAGGAATTCTCGGGCCAGTTCAGTCACTCGAACACAAACAGAAGGAAAATGCCATTTGGCTCAGGCAGGGGAGCCAAGCTATGTGGATTGCCGGCCCTTTTACGGTTCTACAAACCCAAAAGTCCAAAATGCAGAGTGCTGCTAGAGTCATTGCTCTGCTCCTGGACCAGATGGGCACCTACTACAAGGAGAGGAGCGTCACAAACACACAGTACTGTGCAAGAATCTTAGGCAGCCACAGGAAATCATGATTGAATTATGTTTGTGTTGGAGTAAAACTGACTTTATGTCTGTTGAAATGTGTCAGATTTTCAAAGCTCTAAGTAGTGTTACCATCCAAAATATCCATGTATTTGTTGAACTCACCCATTTTGTACACCTTGTTTGGTGAATCAATATCTCTTATTACTAACTACGTTCTCAATTCAGCAATACAATAATCATATAAATAGATACATTGATCCTAATTATGCTATGATGATTGTCCAATGATCACGGAGTCGGGAGTGCTTACAGGGACACCTTGAGGTATACTCCTGCAGTGCAGGATGTGCTAACAGCCAGTTCTGGCACAAGCCATAATCATATGATGGTTCCTGCTCTAGAAATCCACTGTAATGACAAACAGCAAATCTTACGGACCTGACCGGATTCCTTTTCTTTCGGTAGGACAACTGTGTGTTAGTGGCTAATGTGAACCAAAGGAATGTGGACCAAGATGATTTCGGTGACGCCTGTGACAACTGCCGCCTGATTACCAACAACGATCAGAAGGACACTGATGCCGATGGCAATGGCGACGCCTGTGACGATGACATCGACGGCGATGGTCGGTGGACCTCCACTGTAACGCTTACAGTCAGTCGTTTTGCTCGCAGATCAAGTGTACTAAGAACCGAACGCTGTCATCGCGTTCCCCTTTTTTTAGGGATCCCCAACAATATCGACAACTGCAAAGTGGTGCCTAACACTGACCAGAAGGACAGAGATGGAGACAAAGTTGGAGATGCTTGCGACAGCTGTCCGTATGTTCGTAACCCAGACCAGGTCTGTCCTTATTTTCTGATTTTTTCTGGCATACAGTGTTTCACAGTGTTGATGTTGTCTATTTGAATCACTGATTGTTACGTTTCACTCCACAGATGGACATAGACAATGATTTGATCGGAGATCCTTGTGACACTAACAAGGACAGGTACTTCTTCTGCCAGGGATCATTGAAGTTTTAGATCTGGAAAGTTCATCAAGTTTAGGATATGGTTATTGTTTTCCAAATAAGTATTTTATCCAAGGATGTCCACCTTCCCTTCCCTGTTTAGTGATGGAGACGGGCACCAAGACTCACGGGACAACTGTCCAGCTGTCATAAACAGCTCACAGGTGGACACAGACAGAGACGGTCTTGGAGACGAGTGTGATGACGACGATGACAATGATGGCATCCCAGATCTACTGCCCCCAGGACCAGACAACTGCCGGCTTGTCCCTAACCCCCTTCAGGAGGACTCTGATGGTAACCCTCTCCATTTACCTCTGTTTTTGTGGACTCAGTAAGCACGTCCCAATAAAAATGTGGAGGAGTTTTTGCATGCGTGCCTCTGATATTTTGCCTGGTGTTCATCCTTCTAGGTGACGGTATTGGCAACCTTTGTGAGAACGACTTTGACAACGACACATTTGTTGACACCATCGATGTCTGCCCAGAGAACGCAGAAGTCACCCTGACCGACTTCCGTGTCTTCCAGACTGTGGTCTTAGACCCTGAAGGGGATGCACAGATAGACCCTAACTGGGTGGTGTTAAACCAGGTCAGTCTTCATTGCATGCTTGGGAAGGGAATGGCATTAATTTATTTCGACTTTGTATTCTGCAGTGCATGCTTACCTTCAATATACTGAAGACATGTATACATCAAAATGAAAAGATGGGACTTTGGCTAAATGGGAAGAACATGAAGGTTATGACCATAGGAGCAACAACATGAACTTACTGATGATGGTGAAAGCATTAGAGCTCACAAATAGTTTCTGGCTGCTTGGAAGAGTCATCAGCAAAGAATCCAGCAGTTAAGAAGCTCACTGCAGACTGGGACTTTGATCTTTCATTGAATTTCTTCTAAGAAAGAAGGAACCTCTCAGAGTCAAGTAAAAATAGTTCTGAATATGCTATCTTGTGCTGCGACATGAAAGTCAGACAATGACAAAGGAGGACTGGAACAGTATTGATACCTTTGAACTTCATCCCTGGAGAAGACCTTTAAAAACAGTATGGACCACAAAAAAGTGGATTCTCACTCAAATCAAGTTTGAATTTTCATTTGAAGCACAAAAAACTGGACAAAAGCTTAGTCTGGGTATACTGTGAGATGACCTAGTTTGTTGAAGACCATAATGCTTAGAAGAACTGAAAATGAAAGAGGAAGAGGATGACCAGCTACAAGGTGGATGGACTCAATCATCACAAAGACCATGCCATCTGCACCAATGGTGACTGTGAGGCCACAATGAGTGTTTATGAGGGGCCAGGCAGCACAATGCAGGACCACAGCATGGATGGGATGCCAGTGCATCACTGGGGGGTTATAAATGTATAACAACAATAATGATGATGATGATGCGTGCTTGAAATCTGTTTTCCAACACAGTGCTTTTGCTCTGCATGTTACATGTGTTTTGCCGCCCACAGGGAAGAGAGATCGTTCAGACGATGAACAGTGATCCTGGACTGGCTGTTGGTGAGACAAGTCGTCATTTAATAATGTTCAGTACAGAAGAGCTGCTTAGTCAGAAAGAACCAGAATAGGGATCAGATTCACCTCATTTGCTCACCAGACCTGCACCTCATTTGAACTAAAGCACTTTTGAATCACAGATTATGATGCCATCATACCAGCAGTAATTCCGGGCCGATCCAGGGTCAGTCACCTTCGCTGCGTTTCTGCCGTTTTCCCGCCAGGTTACACAGCTTTCAATGGTGTGGACTTTGAAGGGACATTTCACGTGAACACAATGACAGACGACGACTACGCCGGCTTCATCTTCGGCTACCAGGACAGCTCCAGTTTCTATGTGGTCATGTGGAAGCAGGTGGAGCAGATTTACTGGCAGGCCAACCCCTTCCGAGCTGTGGCGGAGCCGGGCATCCAGCTGAAGGTGCCGCACGTGTGGTACATCCCACGGAACACAGCATCATGCAGAGTTTCTCTCTTGCATTTCCAGCCTCCTATCAATCACACGGCTGCCAAAAGCCTGCAGGGCAGACAAGCACATCAGGATACATGCAGGCTGTTATAGATCAGTTATAAACACACTGGGTCTTACATTTATGCATACATTAAATTTAACAGCTGTTATATTGTACTGGACAGTCTAAACCACACAACTAAGCTCTTTAAGAAAACCTTGCAGAGGGACTAATGGCCTCCACCGGCTGCTGTCTTCTCTGTATCGGCCAGGCAGTGAAGTCCGACACCGGCCCAGGGGAACATCTGCGTAACTCTCTGTGGCACACGGGCGACACCGGCGGCCAGGTGCGCCTGCTGTGGAAAGACTCCCGCAACGTCGGGTGGAAGGATAAGACATCGTACCGCTGGTTTCTGCAGCACAGGCCTCACGACGGCTACATCAGGTACCGCGCGTGGGGGGGGCGGCCGAAGAGAAAGCAGCCGGCATTTAAGGGGGTGTGGCTTTGGGGAGAGGGGCTGAACACGGCTAATTCCCACCACTCAGAGTGCGCTTCTACGAGGGCCCTCAGATGGTCGCAGACTCGGGCATCATCATTGACACCACCATGCGAGGCGGCAGGCTGGGAGTCTTCTGCTTCTCGCAGGAGAACATCATCTGGGCTGACCTACGCTACCGCTGCAATGGTGAGATAAACTGCAAGGGGCTTCACAACCAGGCGTGACCTGCAGATGAGTGACAAACAGCACCGTGATAAATTCCTATCATATTTGTATTGGACAGAACTAACTAGGTCTAATAGTACTAACTAGGTCATCTGGGGGTAGTGTGTGGCTCAGCGGATTAGGACTACGCCCGGTCAAACAAGACCCTTAAACCCCAGAACCAGGGGCACTGAAGACCAGCTTGACTGGCATCAAAGTGGTCACCTTGGCTGGGAATCCTTGCTCATTCCCAGACAAAATGCCCATCATCTAAAGGCTTTAGCAGATGGTGACGACAGTAAATGTGCTTGCTGAACACAAAGGCCGGCTTGGCCTGCACACTGAGCTGAGCTTCCCCATCTCTGCAGACACCACTCCAGAAGACTTTGAAACATACAGGATTCAGCAGATGCAGCTAAGCCCACAGTGAGCAGGATGTCCAGTCCAGCCGGGACCAGCAGCCGCCTGGAAACTCGCCCTGGGCTCCCAGCAAAGCCAGTTAGACTTCTGAAGCCTGGATGAGAGTTTAAAGGGGCAGCCTAAGGCAGTTTACATGAGGGGCAAACTAGCGGATGTCTGTCCATGTTTAACTATATACATATTATGTGATTATTGTACAAGACGGGGTAATGATGTGAAGGGAAACATATGCAATACTTAAGTTTACTCTGTAAATTAGCTCAATGAAGTCTCAATGAAAAGCTTATTGTGAAGCAGATCATCCATGTGAAAGAAGCAGGGCCAGCTAGAGTGAAGCGAGTGTGACTGGGAAAGACGTGTGTACCAGGTACGAATAAAAAGTGAATTAACAACAGTGACTGTGTGCAAAACACGTGAAGGTCCCGTCATCCATACAATTATCAGCAGAAGGGAATGTGCCACCTCACATCCAGGGCAGAGAGCAGAGAAAATCCCGGACTGTCACATGACACACAGTCACATGCATTCAGAAACCTATGTGAACAAGGGGAGAACATGTAAACACACACACACACACACACGGCTGGGGGCAGGAGTTAGGGTTCTACTTAATAATGGAGAAAATTCAGACCTACTAATGTGTGCTTAACAGAAAAAACCCAGATGTTCTTGTGGGTTTGTCAGTCTCATTTTTATTACATTTAATTTACAAATAGTAATGCGTTTACAAAGACAGAAGCCTTCACACACGAAATGTACTTCAAAAGGTACCACTGCAATGCCTCTGTTACTCGCACATACCTATAGCCAGTGACTGGTTTCTCTTTTCATACTCGTCAATATAAAAAGCTTATAATTCAAAGCAGAATAATTCTGTCTTAAAGGGGCAGCTCTGCAGACCTACCTGGATGAGCGAGCCGTGTTGCTAACATGAGTTTTGCATATTTGATAATGGACCGTTCAGTGAATGGGAGCGGCTCGGGGAGCGCCACGCAACACCGAAGCGCAAGTCAGACGAGGAATCGTACGATATAGCTGCCACTGGACGAGAGACTCCAGGGAGAGTCGCATCTCCTTTAATGTTTGTATCAGAGGACTGAACACTGACCGCCATTGCCTTGTGTCAGTGAATTTCAATTAAAGAACCTTTTTTTGCAACATTGATACTTTATTTCCACTTCTGTTAAGCTTTGAGTTACGATCGATCCGTTTCACCGTCTGTGTGTCCTTCTGCGGCACTGAATTAAACAGACTTTGGACGCAATGGTAGAGTGAGGACTTGGAGGATTGAAGCAAAGCTCAAAAGCATTTGATGTTCATGTCTGTTGTTGCCTCAATCCCCCCATTAAAATCCTTTCTAGGGGGCTGGGTAGCATATAGGACATGCACTCCATAGTTACATAACACAGCGAATGCTTAAATTAAAAAAAAAAAAAAAAAAAAAACATAGCAAAGTCGTATCATGAAACTGCTTTATATCTTATGTGATATTTTCAGCCAGAGAAGGTGGTCAGATCAGGCTTCCTGGGATCAGGTTATATACACACACAGCTGGCACTGTCAGCTTTTCTTCATATTTACAGAAATCAAAAGCAACACAAATGAAATGCGCGTTTATATATGCAGCCGCAAGCGAAGACAGGAAGCCGTGAGCACAAGTCCCCTGGCCTTCATCGGCCTTCATCTTCAACGGTCAAACAGCTTCATTAATGCAGACAGTGAACGATAAACTTTGCTTCTAAGTGGCATCATCCTGTGAAGCATGCATGGGCTGGGCTTTAAGCTTTGGCTATCCAGCTGGATACGTTCAGCGTGAAGAGCGGCCAGCTGTGCTCTTTGTGGCACACGGCCTGGCTGTTAGAGGGACAGCAAACTGCCGTATCCTCACTGCCGTCCCGACAGCACACCTTTAACGGGTCACTTCTCGCACCCATAATACCATGACACCAAACGGAAAATAACCTTGCAAAACAAATCATTCCCAAGAGTTTTCCATGAAGTGGCAATAATTACAATCAGGAAGAGAATGGTAAAACGCAGTAAACAACAATGAAAAAAACCATAAAATGACACCTGAAAGTAAAGCATGACATCATGCAGACTGTCTTAAACCGTGACCTTCCTATAACTGGGGGGAGCCATCTTTAAGACTGCCTGAAAATCATAACTCTTACAACTGCTCGATATTTCCTGAGGCCATTTCAGTAGACCTGGCTGCAATGAAGCTTCCCCCCCCCCCCCCGAAATCTATGACACTAAAAGCCATGATTTTCAGTTTCATCCATATTTCCTCAAAATACTCCAAAAACAAATGGCTGTATGTTATGCTTAGAGGCTGTTCTCATTAGAAGCTAACTAGCACAAATTTATATTAAAACATAATGACCCAAACACATTCTGCAATCAAGAGATACGTCGGTATTCAGTTCCACTACTGATGAATATAACCATATATAATTTTTATCCAAAATAGCTACTATCTTTCCCGGGGGATTCACCATGTTGGCTTATCATTCTTTATATACATCATAATATGCAAAAATATTACGTTTAGGGAGAAATCGAACAATAGAACAGGTTAAGGGACACAACCCCCCCACACACACATGACAGCTTGGCCAGGTTACACTGCATTAGTCTTTAAGCACAATGTCACAGCACGAGTGCAGACAAGCAGGCTGAACACCGAGCAACAGCTGGGACGTGGATGGCTTGACAATAATAAAAAAATAATAATAAAATAAAGAATATTCCTTTACTAGCCTCAAACTTGACCTTTACCTTGTCTGAGCACCAGGTAAGTATAATAGGACGTAAGGCAACAACCCTTCTACAGCGAAAACAATGTCATTAAGTTAAGGACAACAGGAGTCATCCAAGTTGAAGCCCCTGACTCAGTAATAAACAAACCTAATTGCTTACCAGGTGCTTTTATGATTTGCATAGCTTCCAGTTGAAATGTTTATACAATCCAGGGGTAAAGCATTTAAACAGGGGCACAAGCAGAGAGCATATGGGTAACCTGTCAGGAAAAGCTCTTTATTAACCTTAAAAAAGCTGCTCATTCCCAGCTTTAAGGAAACTTGAGCACTAATTCACTCGCTAACCAATCACCTCCTATGTCTTAATTTCTTCAAATGGGCAAAATTTTACTGGAAAAAAACAGCAATTTATGAACAGAACTGAAATGTTCTTCACAGAAATAAACAATGATTAAAGCTACGACTCGCTAAGTTACATGTAGGGTTTGTGGAGCCCGGAAACCGAAAGGATGTTTTGTTTACTGGGCCGATTGTGTACCAACGACAGCCAGTTCTGACATACAAACAGCTTCCAAGTGCCATTTCATTTTTAGACAAAAAGGCATTTTCCTAAAAGTGAAAATATTGCAATTGAGCGGTTTTGGTTTTAGATGATGCATCTCTATTGACATTCAAATGTTTTAATTAATCTTTGCACAGAAAAATGAGAAACTCCTCACTCTTCATAAATACTCTGTCTGGTATAAAGCTTTTTAAACAGCACAGAGAAACACTGAACAAAGAAACAGAACACAAATACAGAAAAATATGTTAGAATATTTGAAATATTGGGTATTCGAATCTGGGAGAGCTGCACAATTTTTTCAACCAAAGTTCACCTTCATTCATGGATTTTTGTTTCCATCAGTGGTCTCTCTACATTAACATAAGAACTATTCAGCTTAATCTTCTGACTTATTTGAACACAAACCTGGATAAATCCATGCAAGATCGACTGCAGACTTCGGAATGTTAATTGCAACACACAAACATATGTGCAAATAAATATTATATCAAGAGAGTCATTCCTATTTTTGTAGCTGAATTACATGTTTGCCAAGTTCATAAAGACAGCAATAGTCAACAATGTTGAAACCAACACAAAGAAAACAAGTTACAAATTAGTCCAATTAACACCGTAATGCCACAGTAGGTCTCTTATTAAACCATGCTTAAAACAAGGACAAAAAACAAAAGTTCATGCAGATTAAACATCTGTATGAAGATGAAACAATATTTTAAAAACTCCCCCAACACAACCCTAGCAGACCCCGTGCCACAGCCCCACCCCACCTAAGGGAACGACTGACACTGTAAAGAAAACGTAACAGAAAGTATTAGACAAATTTCCCCTTGCATATAAACATGTTGCCATTTTCAAAAGTGGTTTAAAGACAGATTAAAAGGTCTAAAAACATTCCTTACATACCTGTCAGTTTTCTAGGTGTGGATATTAAACCCCTTTCAAGCAGCGATTATAATTTTGCCACTGGACTCGGTAACATGCAGAAGTCTTAAAAACTGGTAATAGAAGGACGTAAGTGACAGGGACTGATTGACATGCATGTTAACATTGCAGTGCAGCTCAAACACAACCCGCGGTAAGTTACTTTATGCAGAAATTACGGAGAAAAGCTGCATTCAACCGTCCACCATCGTCCATACATTCCTCCAGCACGTTAATACAGATCTGGATCTTATACTGGCATTTAAAACAAAAACTCACAAGCTAAGTAAACTTGAAAATATGGCATCCCAAGATGGGAAAAAATATATAAAATCATTACAGTACTGGACTGCAAAAGGGTAAAGTTTTCCAGTATAATATTATACGGTCGCAAATCTTACATTACCGTGAAAGGTTAAAAAAAAAAGAGCGTACTGAAATTCAGAAGGGTGTCATATAGGGCACAGGAGGGAAAAGGAGACACACAAATGCATTCACAGACTCAGAAACACCGCTGTGTTTAAGGTCGCTGAGCTGATGAACAAAATAAAGATTAAAAAAGCAGGACAACCACACACAGATCTGCGTAATGGGAAATATTGAAAGAAAATCTCCCTCCCCGATTTTAACTTAGAGGTCTGTATTTCATTTCCAAAGCCAGGACACCATCACAACGATAAATGTTATGCTGCAAACACGGTACAAATAATAATAATAATAATAATAAAAATAATAAAATAATAATAATAAAACACCCGTCTGGATTTTAGGAAATATTTTACATCACAGTTTGCCAAGGCTGAAAGGAGCTCCGTCTCGATCATCAGAATTGAATGGAAAAGCCACAGCGTACCTCTGGCGACAGGTGATCGCCGCTTCCTATGCATGCGGAGCTGCGCTGTAAACTCACCTACACATACCTTTAAACACGGATGCCGAGCCCACGTCCAGCACGAACGAGCTGCACTAGTTAGGAGCCCTTTCATGTGTGCACTGAGATACGACAGCTCCCAAAAGCCTAACCAGGACTGCAAAGTCACCAGCGGGTTCACACTGGGAGCCGATGAAGGAGACATCACCTCTGTTGCAGAGAATATACAAGTCCGTCACGAAGTGCACGTATCGTCTTTCTTTCCAATAAAAGGCTAATATGAGCGAGAGGAGGGAGGCGAAACCCTGTGTATGAGGATCCTCGGGTCGGGAAACGGCGGCGCAGGATTAAGGGGGCCAAATGACAAGCTTTTAACTCCACGATTTACAGAGATGTGGCCGCTTGTGAGGATTAAGTAAAGGAGCCACAAGCAAATAAAAGAAACCTCAGCAGGGTTAGGGACAGAGGATAAATGGTTCCTAATTGAATTCCTTCGTCGTTAAATTAAACTGTATTGGTTCGTTACTGATACAACCTGGGAGATACAAATGAGTGTCGGAACAGTAATATTTCCATCTGAACGCTGTGCCAGGAGCACGATTTACACTATAGGGTCTTAAATTAAAAATCAGCAGTTCCCCCCCTTGAGAATGTCATCCAACAAACCAACTTTAATAAAGGCAATTTTCCAAATTTCCTATATTTATCATGCACGTTTAAAAAGTTATATACAGAATATACAAGGTTCAAGCTTCTATTTTGCCAGTCAAAAAAATGCAGTTAATGTAATATCTGTAAGGCGCCTCATAACTTTTAATGTCCAGTAACCTAAATGTCACAGTAATGGAAGATACTGCAGTTGCGCTCCAATAAAACTATTCGTTTGCCAAATGCTTCTAATACCACGTTGTTCTGCGTGTTACATCATAGTGAACTGCTTAATTTGTCTTGCATAGGAATCTCGAATGCATGCGCAGTACGGTAAATTTAGTCGATTTGCACAGCCAATAGGAGCTCGGGGGGGGGGGGGGCCGTACACAGGCAGAGCGCACGCGACACTGCTGGGACCGACCGCCGGGTAGAAACCATGCACGTAGTGAGGGAGAGACAGCATAAATAATAATAAATACATAAATAAATAAATACATACATAAATACACATATAAGCAACAGAAACGCATGATCTAACACCAACATCCAGCACTTTAAGGAGTAGTAATCCGCCCGCCCTTGCGCGCTGAGGATCCTGAATGTTATGGACGCCACAATGCTCAAGAAGTTACAATTAATCAAGCTTTTACACTACATTGCCACAAATACATCGGTCAATATACATATTTAAAAAAATCTATAAAAAGCCAAAAACAAACAGGGACATTAGGAAAAATACATTTTCACATTAAGTACCAGACACTTGAAAACAGCATCTCATTCATGTAAGGCAAAATCAGGTGATCTCACAGTGATGAGTTCATCGCCGCCAGCCGTTCCTGTCTTCTCGCATTATCGGCCTGCGGCCCTTCAGTCAAAGAACAGCAGATACACAAACACAGAAGAAATCCGGGAAGCTGTGGAGGCCCACCAGCTTCTGGGTGGCAAATTCACTGCAGAGCAGGCCTGCAACAGGGGACGTGCCTCATCGAATGTTAAAGGAGGCGGGATCGTTTCTGCGCACAAATTCACTGCAGAGCAGGCCTGCAGCAGGGGACCTGCCTCATCGAATGTTAAAGGAGGCGGGATCGTTTCTGCACACAAATTCACTGCAGAGCAGGCCTGCAGCAGGGGACCTGCCTTATCAAATGTTAAAGGAGGCGGGATCATTTCTGCACACAAATTCACTGCAGAGCAGGCCTGCAGCAGGGGACCTGCCTTATCAAATGTTAAAGGAGGCGGGATTCTGTCCACAAATTAAACAGCAGGACCAACACCATGTAAACAAAGAACCAACATGGACAAATTTCTCATCACTATGGAGTATGTACAATTAAAAATGCTCAATACTACTAACAGAGGGTGCCATACCACGTGACTATATCCTTAAACTATGTCAGTGACGTTGATTAACTATGTCAGCTTTCACAACAAAGTATGAATACTTAATTAATCAGGCGACGTGAGATGTGAGCTGATGGACTAAAACCCCGACTACAAAAAAAACTTTCATTTGGTATTGGGAGGATTAATACTCCTTAACCTCAAAAAATATATAAATAAATAGAAAAATGACAACAGGGACATAAAAGCCAGTATTAAAACTTTGGCAGGGAACCAAAACAGGCAGTGAATGCTGGTCAATTTACAGAAGGGGGGGGGAGGACAATGGCATTTTTAATATGCAACATGATAACTGCCCGCATTCAAGAAAATCAGACTGTCAAAACTGACCACATTCAAGACAGAAAAAAAAATTGCACACACAAAACACAGGGAGCAAAGCCATGAGGTGAACAGTCAAGCTGAATGTTGGCGTAAAAGAAAAAAAGGTGACGTAATGGAAAATATACAAAATGGAAATGAAATTAAACCAGCCCACTTTTGTTGTTTTTCTTAGCTTAAAAATGTTGACTCTAAAATCAGTGAACTCAACGTCTCTATGGTACAAAACTTGACAACTGATTAAGGTCTGTCAAATGCAGAAAAACGTATGGCAGGCATATAAATAACACAGATGAACTCACAAGCTCAGAAAGACAAGCTTCGTTTTACTGGACATCACGGGACTTTTCCCTTCTGGTTTGTATATATATTTTTTCCCTCAGCCCATCAAAAGGGTCATAACAGGAAATGGTGGGACCCGCAGAGAGAGGCAGGGCTGATGTGCAAGCAGGCAGTCACACGGCCCAGCCCTCCCCTCCCCAGACTCTCCGGGTACTTAACACTGCGGCCTGCAGTCCTGCATTTACAGCCTATCCATCCGGAAAGTGTCTTCTGTTGCGGGGTCGGCGAGGACCATGTCTGGGTCGTTGAGCATGTGCAGTCCATCGAGCGTGAGAGGATCGATCTTCAGCTCGTCCAACGGGAACTGAGAGTCGGCATCAAAGCTGACATCACCTACACCGGCCAGGGAGCTGGTGAGCTCCTTGGACAAGCTGGGAGGTGACTCTCCAGTAACTGAAACACACCAGGTGGTCAGCTGTAGGTGTGGTATCGCCATCGTCACCACGATAGCCTTACAATCCTGACATGAGCTGAGCTAGGAATCTGACGGCATACACAGGTATCCGATTTGGAAGGCCATGTTATAAGCAGGAGAAAGATGGTACCATACCTGTGAGAATAATGTTGGGAATGTTGCCATGGCTACTGTAACTGAGCTGCTGGGAATCCTGCAGGTTGCCGTGGCTACCTGTCAATCCCATCATGGCTGCTTGGGTGTAGTTCAGGGTGGAGCACTGGCTGTACAGGCTGTTGGAGCTGATGGGACTCTCAATCATGTTGAACTGCTCAAGCTGGACCACGATGGAGAACGCAGATGGAATAATGTAAGCAATAGATTGACGGCGACGTCAGGCAGATCAGAGACAACATTGTGCACCTCCCTGTGGTACAGTTAACAAGAACAGGCCAAATTCATGAATTAAATCAGTCGTATACGGCACATTTCACATTATGAGGGCAAATTTTAAGCTAAGGGCACTTTTCCACCACAACAGGTGCCGCACTTCCAAAAAAAAAAAAAAAACAGTACGGCACTTCAAGAAAGCACCAAAAGTACGGCACTTCACGGTGTTGGTTTTTCACTGGCGTAAAAACTGTTACTGGTGCTCAGTGACATCACAACGGCAAGGCAGGATATTTTGTACGGAAATTGAAAAATGGCTGTAGTGTATTATAGGGCTGGACTAGGTGTGATATTAATACTAGCATCGCATGTTATGCACATGCAATTCTTACATCACTAGTCAGATTAAGATCAGGCTTTTTCTCACTTTCACTTCTGTACGGACATTATAGCACAGGGAGTTTTTTTTACTCTGTCATGGGGGGGGGGGGTTGGCAAGTTCTGGAACTTTGATTGATTGCAACTTGCAACTTTGATTCTTTAAGATTATTTAGCATATGTTTAAAATCAGTTTAAAGTTTACCTCCGCTGCTTTTGCATGAGTGCTGCATGTGTTCTCCACTCAATCATAATAATTTTTGTTCTTGCTATTTAAATCACTCCTAGATGGGTTTGTGAGAAATTAAACTCTTGCTTTATAAATACACCAATATTTATTACAACAATATCACACTGATATTTAAAAAAATTTCAATACCATGTTATCCTAGTATATTGTACAAAATACTTTACTTCTTGTCATGCCATCCTGATCTTCTTGTATCTGTTCTATCGACCAGATTGCAGTTTAAGTTTGGGTCTCTTCGTTTGTCTACGCATCCATTACCATTACTTTAATTTTTTTCCCACTTTATCGTTTGCTGAATTAGTGACTTTTTTCAAGTTGTATTGTGTTTAGAGATGGCCTATTTGCATAACTAAATTGCCAAAGAAAGTCTTTGCAATCCCACTTCAAAGTACCAAAGTAATAAAAATGTACCCCAGCAGGTTTGGGGCTTTTGGTACTTGTACTTGACCGGAAATCAATGGAAAAGGGAGAGAACTGAAAGTACGGAACACCAAAAGAAGACAACCAGGTGCAGTGGAAAGGCGCCACAAGAAATTTTTCTAATCCAGCAATAGCTGCTAATTATTCTGTCACAATGGGGAAGCATTTACGATTGCAATAGATGAATAAAACAAAAAAACAGGTTTTAAAAACTACATGGAAAATTATTTGCACCGTATACTAAGAACAAGACAAATCAAAAATGACTTGGCTATAACAGCACTGCACGAGATTAAGTTCCTAACCAGTGACAGATTAAATAATGTCTCCTTGTGCTTTAATCAAGGTGGTCATTCAGCAGAACTAATTCCACCTTAAGGCCCTGATTCTGTTCAAACTCCTGTTCAAACGCTCCGACTCGCCAGCTGACATACCTGGTGGGAGAGGGCAGTGGTCTGCCTGGATGTCAGCTGCTGGTCGTAGAAGGAGTCGCCGAAGATGCTGCCCACAGTAGAAGTGTGCTAAAACAGAAGGGCGGAGGGCTTCAGTGCCGCGGCTTGGGCTGCAAGGACACGCTGGCTGGCCCACAGACGCCCCTTAAACCGGTTCCTTAAGCCAGTCCGCGGGGACCCTAGACAGGCCACGTTTTTGTTCCCCCCCAGCTGTCTGGGGGCCCTGAGCACCGGCTTGAGAAACCCCGCCTTGGACAAACAAGGAGGCAACGGGAACAACAGAGTGCCACACGTCCACTGAGAGAGATTCAGACCGACTCAATATTTCCCCAGAGATCACGGCACTCATTAAGAAAAGGAAACACCAAAATGACAGCCTTTCAGGCAGAAATTTGATCAGAGAGCTAACAAAAAATTCACAGGCTATGCAGTAATTTCTCCAGGGAAACATTCATTCTACAACAGAACAGCAGAGCAGCAGAATGCAACACAAATGAACACAAGGGGGGAGCATTTAACAAGCCGGCCAGGAGGGCCCCTGCCGGCGTCAAATGCGGGGGCCCCAGGGACGCCCTCGGACAGAAACGCTGACCCCGCGCGCTCAGCTCCAATGTTGCATGCAAGGGGCACCAGGCACTAGGACCTGGGAGCCACCTCGCTTATTTCGACCAGCACTGAAGGACATACAAGCAGACAGGGAAGGATGGCTGAGTCTGGCACCTGCCTGGGCATCTTCTCGTCGCACTATACAGGTACTTTTATATTTTTTAAACCAGCATGGAAAAAAATTAAACTAAAAAATGTATCATTTTAATCCAGGCTGTGTATCAGACATTCAAACCACAAAATGAGCACACAATAGATTAAAAGGATATTCAAGTGCTTACAAAAACCTTAACATATAACAAAACGATGCACAAAAGTATTACCCGCTACATCTGTCGCAAGCAATTCAAAATTTTACAAGTATTTAAAAAAATATTTGTTGTAAATCTCAAGCTAGTATAAATGACCCTTTAACCTGCAAACTGACGTAAAACCAAAAAATAATGGATACTTAACGACATTTGTAAGGCTTAGGAGAGTGATGCTCCCAAAAGGCCGATGTTGAGTGTATATAATAAAATCAACAATCACATCTGATGTGTTAATTAAATGACAGGTTGGAACCGCATATATAACCAAACATGTAAACTGAAATGCACTGTAACTGAAATTTAAAGCACTCAGTATTAAACACAAACACACTACCTATGAAAGCATGGAAAGGCAGCCTAAGATGAAGCAGAAACCTCCCCCCCCCCGCTTCATAAACTCACATTATTCTCTTCCTGTCAGCTACTTCAGTTCCAGTAAGTTTGCCCCCCCCCCAATTTACTTTACCTCATCTGTCCTGTCATGGGTTTAAAGTATCTTTTGAAGTGTAACACGGTTCGTTTTGACCATTGTTAACTCCGTGGGAAATGTGATCTATCTCTTCTCTTTCCAAACAAGCAGCAGATTCTACAGACATTCAGTAGGCACCCAGACAATGACCAGATACACAAATGTGCCTAATTTTGGATTTCCGTTTAGTCTAAAAAAAGCTGCATTTCCTCTGAAGTAAGCAGATATCACCAAAAACTGTTCTGCATCTGAGCTTCTCCACAGCAGCAGGTCTCCAGAGCGTTAACGTTCCAGCAGAGAGGTGTCCGTCGCTGTACCCCCTTTATTGGTTCTCTAACATCAAGCACTGAATCTAGTTCAGGAGGAGGAAAAAAGGGGCAGAACTGCACGTGAAGTGACTGGAGGTGCTTAAATATGTCCACCCTTAAGTCGAACAACCAAACCACTACAAACAAAGACAGAGCACACATTAAGAAACAAGAGCAGGGCATCCGTGGAGTGAGCGGCCGGTTAGCGGGGGGGGCAGCCGTGGAGATGTGGATGCAGACAGAAGCAGACTGGGGGAGGGGGTGCCGGACCGAGGAGATGACATCAAATAAAGCGAGAGGTGTCAGTCACGCCCTTACTTGAGGCGAGCCGCCGGGCGAGAAGCCTTGATTGGAGAGAGGGGAGGTTGGCGACTGGTTGGCGGGAGAGCCGGCCTGACTGCGGTACTGCTGGAGGGAAGAAGTCTATAAAGGAGGCCGTTAAAGACGGACGGAGACCCCGGGGGACCTCCGCAAGCGGGGGGGGTGGGGGGTGGGGATAAAGAAATATATACAACAGCACGAGGTTCAGGAACAAAAAAAAAAAAAAAAACATACCAAGAGTTTAGCACAAGAAAACAGAGTAATCCAATCTAAACTAAAAACAGCACCTGGCGTGATTTTGGTGAACCCCGATAATAGGGGTACAGCCTGTCCCCTCCCCGTGGGGGGGGGGGGGGTAACTCAATTCAGGATCATTGATAAAAGATAACGAAGCAGCGAACTGCATAATTTTTTGCCCATTATCTCCCCCCAGCAAAAAAAACATTCACGTTTGGATACAACGGCTAAAGCTAATGCTTAAAATTATTTACAAAAGAAAAAATTAAAAAGCAAAAATTAATGACTTATTGCAAAAAGAGCCAATCGGGAACTGCTTATCTCCACCAAAGAGCCAATCGGGAACTGCTTATCTCCACCAGAGCGCCAATCGGGAACTGCTCATCTCCACCAGAGCGCCAATCGGGAACTGCTCATCTCCACCAGAGCGCCAATCGGGAACTGCTTATCTCCACCAGAGCGCCAATCGGGAACTGCTTATCTCCACCACAGTGCCAATTGGAAGCTATGTATCACCACCAGAGATTCCCTGCACAACCAGTGTGGCTTCTACTGTCTATAAAAATGAGCAAAGTTAAAAGCACGATGTTAGAAAGAACTGTACTCTAAGATGCTCCCAACTCAACGAGGAAGCACCTAAAATGTGGTTTGGTTTCTCACATCTAACTTGGTTTCTCAAATCTAACTAAGCTTCTTTGATGCTCTAGATCAGGGGTAAGCAACCCTGACCCTGGAGTGCAGGTGTCCAGCAGGTCTTCCACCCAACCTGGTCTCTAATGACCCACAGCTGATTTCAGGCAGACAGCAACTCATCAGGTAGGACAGAAAACCTGCAGGACACCGGCATCTTAGGGTCAGGGCTGCCTACCCTGCTCTAGACGAAACTGCAGCTAGCCTTTGTAAATTGTGACTGATAGGCAATGCCGAAGACCACCATTAAGGCATAAACCAGTGCTAGCAAGCAACAGAGATTGCTAACTGAAGTCTGAGACACTGCCTCACATGTAAAGGTGCCTTTGCTCATGTTTCTGAAGCAGGCGGCCAACCGAGGCATCATTAGCAAGCTAATCACTGATGAAGGGCGATTAGCACGGACTCTGACACCCCGCTTTTACTCTTTATGCACCAGCAGTGAACAGAAACTGGACAAAACTGCAACAGACAGTGCTCAGATTCATGTTGGCAGTGCAGCAGGGCTGAGCAGGTTTTCAGATTCACAAACAAACAAAAAAATAACACTAAACTATTCAGGAAACACTGCACGTGCGATTGTAATGTATGGGCACTTCTGTGTCAAAAAATAAGCGTCATGCATGCAAGAAAACACACACAAAACTACACTGCAGTTTTATCATTTAAGAATGTGAGCCCCTTTCCGTAATGCTAACATACAATTTCAGACTTTAGCCAAAGGCATTCGCGTATTTAATGACAGAGATTCATATATGGACAGAAGGAACTCGGAAACGCGGAAGCAAAACATTAAGGGCTAACAGGGACATCCAGCTGTCTGTTCACACACTTGTAAGTGAGCTAATAGAAGAAAGGGCCCAAATGCCTGGAAGGCAGAAGCAGGGGCGCCCGAGTCTGACACAGTGAAACATACAAAACCTACTGCAAGAGCTGCGCAACACCAGCATAGGGGAATAAGACCTGCTATGAGTTCTGAGGAAACCCGCTTCTCTGGGGGCATTTCTCTCCTTCAGCACATGAAAAGGTCCCAGAAGATCACAGACCATGGCCGCAGAGGTTGCCAAGCATCAATGAAAGCTTTTTAATGAGGAGACATTACAGCCAGAAAGGAACGTAACATCAGAAAACAATCTGAGGCCCAGAAAGTTACAAGGCATAGTAATACTTCTTTCATCCATCCATCCATCCTCAAAACCCTCTTCTTGGTGCCTGCAGAGGCCAGGCCCGTTCTTTCTTTTTGAGGACAAACCCCAGCATATCCTGGGTCTGCCTCAGGAGCTCCACCCAGTGGCCATGTCTGGAACAGTTCCCATCACACATACAAATTCTGATATACTAAAAGACCATATTATAACACTAACACACGCACACACACACGCACGCACGCACGCACACACAGGTACCAAGATTCCAGCAACAGCAAGTCAGCTGCCAGCCGTCCATACTGACTGCCATGGCAGATGGAGTGGGCATGGTTTAAAAGTTATAAACCGCACGTAATGTGACATTACAAGCTGGAGCGGGATGTACCGCTGAACTAGACCACGCAAGACAGCTCGAAATGTTAAGAAAACTCATTACTGTATAACAACCAGATGCTAAGATTTTTACCAAAAATAGTGGTTTTATCCAGCTCACACCTGTTAAAATACCTCCTGGATCTATGAGGGAAAAACACCTTTAAACAGACCATTCCCCCTCTACCATACCATAGCTCCATTCCCCCTCTACCATACCATAGCTCCATTCCCCCTCTACCATACCATATAGCTCCATTCTCCCTCTACCATACCATAGCTCCATTCCCCCTCTTTAACTGGCATCACAGGACAACACACCCCAGACCTGAAGCTCAGCTTCCAGAACCAAACCTCCTTCCCTTCCCTGGTCAGCAGCCGGCAGCCTCCGCCATAGCGACCCCATGCATTCTGGGACAATAGTCAATGCAAACCGTGACTGTGGAAGAGAGGCCTGAGAGTGACCTAGCTCAGCACCACAGGCTTTGCAAGAAGGACCAGCAGACGCTGGAACTGCTCAGCTACCCAGACAGCAGGATGGACTGTAATGGATGCCTGTATGTTTGGGCGATATGCTAGTGTAACAGTGTAGCCTGGTATTTAAAACGCCCAAAAGTGTTTTCAAAAAGTACAGATGCTCTTCTTTATCGAGAACCAATACTGAGGTGCTGTACTGAGGCGATCTGTCGTAGTGCAGTGTTAGCTGTAACTGGAGGAATAACACGCAGGCGTAGGTCAATGCCACAAAAACAAAATGCAACGTGAATGCGCTGTAAACCATCTGAGCATGCGCATGAAATGCAGCGCGCATGCAGCCACTGATTGGCCAGGGACAGTGGTGTCAATTAGCAGTGGTGTTAATAAATACACAGGATATAAGTGAATGATCTTTTTAACTCTTGGAGTTGCCTTCACATTTCTCTAGCGCTCAGCTTCCACACTGATGACCTTGTTTGGGTTCGGTCTGATTCCGGAGTTTACAGTAGCCTACAAGATCTACACTTTTTTATACCATTATATTCCATATACCAAGGTGGAATGTATAGCTGGTATAACCATATGAAAATACAGATACTGCCCAAGCCTAGATGACTGAGGCATTCACATATCTAGGCTCTGTCACTTTTCTTGTCAATTTTTTTGCAAAGAATCATAGGACTTCCTACAGTGGCTGTAATTTAGGATACAGCTTCAATATGGTAGGTCCGCCATGCAATGTGTTTCTTAGAAGTGTTTTTAATCAGGCAATTTTATTAAACCCATACTAGCCAGCTACTGAAAGCTGAATCAGCAGTGTGAGGATTAATTCCTACCCAGACAGGCCTCAGAGTAAATACTGCTGGACAAATGATGCTAACCGCACTGTACAGAGGTACGCATTGACGTCACTCCCCCACGGGAACGTGCCCCCCTTTGACGGACTCAGCGCCAAAATATGCTGCAACATGGCAGCTTTCAGCCAACTGTGAAACAAACGATTATCTGCTTCAAGGCAGCTGGACTTGACAGGGATCCATACAACTTCCCGAAGGACCAGTGGAGTACGGACAGTACATGGCCAGCAATCCGGTTTCCTGACAACGGCTTTTTAGAAGTGTTCTGGCTGTCTGCACCTGCTTTGCGGTGTTATCAGAAAACCTGGGTGTATCTTGCTTAGATGGTGTTAGTATCGATCCACAGCCCCACAGCACAAGGCTCGTCATCGTAGATGTTAAGAAATGCTGAAGAAAACTTTACAGTTACACAGGATATAAATGAACAATGCTAAATATTTAATTGATGAGTAGTCAATACAGTATATAACAGTATATAACTGACACAAAATGACAATGACTAATTACTCATTAGAGGACTGATTGGCTGAAGAGTCCTCACACCTGGGTTTGAACAGCAGACCTAAGATTATCCCAAAAACCTGCACACACACCAGTCCTTCCTTTGCGGAGAAGATTCCCCCCCCCCCCCCGCTCTATACCAATGCATCTTCTGTACAGTATAAATTACAATTCGGGATTATTGATACTGCTGATCCAAAGGTCAATCTGCAACAAAACAATGAGCCTCATTCACCAATGTCATCCTGCCTTTCTTTCTAAATTTATTCTTGATAAGGATCCTAAGAAGAGTTCACGTCAGATTCATGATCTATTCTTAAAGTGCAGAATTGCTTGCATATTTGTTCTTATAATGAAGAATCTCACCGTCCTGGTAAACTGAAAACCTGTTGTTCTTCATTAGCATAGGAAAGGGGCTGCCAATCCCCATAAAAAGGTGTGAGACTGCAAGAACGTGTGGACACAAAGAAATTAAGAAGGAAAGTTTAGAAAGTAGTCAAGAATGCCCAAAGTAAAATCTGAAGACAGTGGAACACTGGACTCCAAACGCAAGAGAAACTAAAGGAGAGCAATCACCCCAGAACAACAAACCGGCAAGCTTACACATCCACATCAGTAACATGCAGCAACCTGAAAGAGCTCGACAGCGACCTTGCTGAATAAACGCATGTCAGCAGCAGTAACCTTAAACATTACAGCGCGATCCAGTGCGCGTCAACTGCATCTGCAAAGTGCACTCAATACACATTTATCATAGACGGCATAGATCATAGATAACCTTACAGAGAGAGCAAATTCCAAAAGAATGTAAAATACGTTCTTACTATTAGAATGCTTTCCACTGTCCATTTTTTGATAAAGACTGATTCCGTGTAACAGAAGCATGCATATCAGAAAACACACAACGGTACAAAAAAAAACAGAGAAGATCACTTTAAAAAGTAGTGCAAAAAAACTAGACGAGCGATGGGGCTCCCTGATCACTCTGGGCTGCTAGGCAAGAAAACACAAAAAGCAATTATTTTGCACAAGCTTGTCAGCACTCAAATGTGCGTAAGTGTGCAAGTGCCTGTGCAGCGTTCTTACCGAAGAACAAATCTCACATAAGAAAACACTGAATATCAGAATCTTTGCGTGAACTGCGTAAGTGGGTTTTAGGAAGAAAGTTCTCCCTAAAAACAGCTGGTGAATGAGGCCTGATGCGTGAGCCGCAGCCCCCCCCGAACATCTGAGCTGCAGTCTGAGTTGCGCCCCCCTCCCCAAAGCCATGCTATCAGGAGTCAGGCAGATATTTTGGCCTTTGCTTTGAAGGTGTAACCAATGAAAGGAGGTCACTGAGCTTTCGATACGTGATGTCAATATACCTCACAGAAGTGCCCAGTTCAGGAGAAGTCAGCAGGAACCAGAGTTAGAGGAGATATAAGGGGCGTCTGCGTCTCGGGGCTCAAACTTACAGAGTTAATGTCGATGGCGACGGTAGTGGGCGTCTGGCTGCCAGGGGAGGCCTGGGGCAGACTGGAGGCCGTGCTCACAGACAGCGGTGGCAGCTGCACCAGCCGCATGTTCTGCTGCGGCGGTTGCGGCTGCTGGGGGGCCCGCTGCTGCAGGTCGCTGACCACCTGCGCCAGCGCCTGCGACGACAGCTGACTGAAGAAGGGGTACTGCGACAGCTGCTGATCCAGGGTCAGTGCATCCATCGTCACGGCCTGGGAGGGTGGGAGCATGACACATGGTTAACCGGGGGGGGGGGGGGGGGGGGGGGGCC